>VSDK01002280.1:370874-455279 GCA_009767595.1 Symbiodinium kawagutii | reverse complement strand
CCCCCACCAGCCGCAGCTGTTGGCTCCGCTTCTCCGAGGCCGCCCCCCGAAAACCCGACTCCTCATCTTCTTCCGAGGAGCCTTCATAGTCCACGTCACCGAAGTTGAGCATCTCCCCAACTCCATACGGGCCTCGGTCAGCCTTTCTCTTTGCTCGCCTTTGCCGCTCCTCAGAGCTGGTGCGAGACTCTTCCGCAGAAGGCTTTGGCACCTTCTTTTTCGCCTCTTTCTTACCCCGCTTTGTCAATGGGGCTTTCTTCTTCTTGGGGATGGCACCACCGAACCATTGCGGTGCCTTCTCAGCTTCTTCCTGAGGATCCTCTTCTATCTCTGCCTCAGCAGCTGCTGGTGCCGCAGCGGCCTTGGTGGCTGCTTTCAGAACCACCTTCCGTTTAGGTGCTGCTCTCCTCTCACCTCCTCGGAGGTCACCCTTCAGCCTGGCTAGGTCTTTTCCCAGCCGTCCTGTGTCCGGCATGGCCGCTGGTTCCTCCTCACCCTCAGGTGGTGGCACGTCATCATCATCATCCAGCGGAAGAGGATACTCGTCATCTCCTCTGTCACCACCTTCTTCCTGCTGAGCACCCTGTAGAACCATCTTCAGTCTTCTCAGCTTTTCAAAGTCTCCTTTTGCCACTCCCGTCAGCCACCATGACGAGCGACGGAACTTGAGGTCGTCAACCTCTAACATCCGAAGGTAGTCGAGATGATACTCATCATCTTTTGGTGATCTGTTCTGCCGGCACTTTGACATCTGGCCCGAGCAGATGTGCACCTTGAAGATGCGTGTATGCTCCTTCCCTGGTCCCTTGGTGAGCCACCAGTGAAGATCTGTGTCTTCGACCACCTCTAGGGTGCACGTCAACCAGATGCCATTCAGGGGCTCCTTTCTCACCCCTGACACCATCCAAATTGCCCTACCTTGGGGCTTCCCTGCATTGTCATGCACCGTGCTTTCGAACACTTCCCCCATCCTCCAGCCTCGCTGGGACATGAAGTCAGGGTTGTCCTTCGCACTTATCCATGGCCCCGGCATCAGGGCTCTTCCTTGGCCTCAGCCAGTGCCACACTTCCAACGTGGCGAGACTGAGCCGCAGCCCTTCTCAACAAGGTCCTGTCCGGGCTTCCTTTGAGCCCTTATGGAGCAGAACCGGTGGCCTAGGCTCGCAGCCCCGCCACTTCCAAGGGGGTCGTCCCCGGGCCTAGGCAGCAGCCCCGCCCAACCTTGTGGGCTTCCTTGGCTAGAGTCCCTCTTCGGGGTACTCCGCCAGCCCAGCCTCTCTAGAGGCTCTCCCCCTCAGGGGTTTGGCCTATGGCCGGTGACCTGGCCCGCAGGCTCTGTGATAGCAAGCTGTGCCTGGCCGCCTTACCCTCAGGTACAACCAGGACACAGCCTGCCCCGCAGGGCCGCCTCGCAAGGCGCCCGAACTGGCTTGAGCCAGAACACTGAGGCATCCACATGGAGTGAAACCGACGTCACACTACGCATGACTGGTCTTAATATCTATATATGTACATATATGCACATGTGTGTTCATGTGTACAATCCACCTAGCTATAGGTTTGTAGGTATTCGTGTGGGCATAAAGAAGTATTCGCATGAACCATGCAACCATCGGTATGAACTTGAACATTGTATTGAAAAGGCGCTGTGTCTATGACCAACCATTGGTTGGTATCACTGATCTAACTACCGGTTCATTGGTTCCAGTTTCAAGAGCTGTTGGTATACAAACAACTATAACACTTGGGTATCATGTATACATTTATCTACAGAACCTTGCATGGTGCTATATTCAAAGACTGTTAGCTTATTTGAATAATCAAAGCCAAAAACTCTAGGTAAAACTCTTCGCCCATGCAGTTCATGTATCTATAGCCAATGGCTGACCCAATCTATAGCAATGTATCATCTGCGTATATACTATCTTGGCATAATCAATGCAACAAGTATAGTAAATGCTAATACCCATAGTTAGGTAGAATGGATGGAATATAGTCACTAGACTCAAGTAGTACTATGACCATCGTATACATATAAATAGCTATGGCTGTAACCAATCTGTACCTAGTTTACTTACCACAAATATTATTCAAACAGTATCTGTATCACTACTATAAGTATAACAAGTATCATCATATCTTACCATCACTAATGGACTCATCATAATGACAATAATGATTTGCTAACAAATCACAACTTTAAGTATCCTAACTAATAAATAAGTAAAGAATTATTGCTAACATGTTAAGTAGATAAGTTATCTAATTGACTATATGGCAGTGGGTCAGTTCACCCTTAGTCCCCCTGGTTCCCCTATCATTAACCAGGCTGTTTTCCCTTAATCGTTGGCTGGGTAATAACCACCATTATTGTTGGTTAATATTGACCCATAGCCATATTGTTGGTGTATATATCCCCTATAATTGTTGGTTATCATTCAAATCATCCCCTATTATGAACCATTAGCCAGCTAGTTAACCATTGGTTGGTTGACTATATTAACTATATTAAAATAACTATATCAATTACTGGCTATGCAGGTGCCCATGGCATCCCAGGCGCTGCCACGAGCGCAGAAGGCGCAGTGTCATCAACAGGACGGGGCTCCAAACCTGGCGGCATGGCCACCATGGGTACATGGTGTCAAGGCTATGATTGAATTTAATTGATATGAAACGAACCATATATATACATATATCTATATGTAGTATGTTGATATATAGGATATAAATATATATATATAAATTGTATATATATAGCATGATGTATTAAACATATATAATCAACAATGCTGTTTTGCGATAATGGTGTATTATGATAATCATTAGTATGAAATTATGAAAATAGTATGATAATCATTATTACACTAATAATTATCATGATACAGATTATTCATATAAATAAACATAGTATGACCACTCGCATTAAGCCCAGTTGGCATGCAGGACTTGCTGACATATCACTGACATTTTGAGGAGCATCTTATTTCTGAGGGGTCCGATCTAGCCCTCCAAGTGCCTAATAGGCACGGCAAATGAGCATGTGCAAATGCGAGTCTGGCGCTCGTCCCAAGGCAGCCGCGCCTGATGATGAGATAGTGAGCCATTGGAAGCAGTTCTCAAGTAGTGCCTGCCCCGGTCTCCAGATTCCAAGCGGCACACACTGTATTGTCATGTCAAATTCTCATGAGGTCGAGGACACACCCAGTGATCCAGGGCTTTGGGCGACTCTTCAAGTCTAGCTAGCACCATCCTGGGGGGTCAAATCCGTCTCTGGTCAAATCATGCTCATGGAAAAGTTCTTTCTCTGTTCATGGGATCTGTATACAAAAGTCGTGCAAAAATGCTCCGAGTGACAACCAAACCCAACCAAACCAACCAACCAATCACTCTTACATGTATGGTGGTACGGCCATGGACACTCCTGCCCCGCCCTGCCTTTGCTGCATTGCTCATCCATCCGCAAAACCAGTTGGGCTTTGGGGCTACGCTCAGTGACGTTTCAAAGACGCGATGTTCGAGTTGTTTCCACGTGGATCGGCCATCACTTCTATGGGAAAAGCTGTGCTCTTGGGTCGAAGATGTGTTCCCACTGCCACGGTGATGTTCTCAACACAACTGTCCAGAGCTCAACAGTAGGGGAATTGTGACAGCGCCCATTCCAACTCTCTGGTGAATGTGATAAGCTCATGACAAGTGCCCTCCATGTGCACACAAAAACACACTCCAAATGCTCAGATATTTGAAGTAGGACTCAGGTAGGTCAAGATAAAGTCAAAGTGAAACAAAGTTTCTCAAATTCTTCTCACCCTTTTGTTACTTTTGTTCACCTTTTGTCCGCTGTTGCTGTGATCATTTCCTCCATCGACCTCTCTGCTGATAGCACCACGGTGGTTTGCCAAAGCTGGGAGCCAAATGGCCCAGCGGGGCATCGTTGAGGCCTCCCCATCCATCTAGGCTCCAGTTCACCGTAACAATGAGATCAGACACAGAAAAAGTTACAGAGTAGAGTGGCTCAACCCCAAGCTAAACAAGAATGAACTCTACTAAGATTCTTGATTATACAAGAATGTGCTTGGTAGAGTCGCTCATCAAGCATCTTACCCTTCGATACTCTTGACGGAATCCATCTTGATCAATCAAACTCCAAACCCCCAAAAGCGTCCTCTACGCATAGATAATGTTTGCCAAAGCCGTGGAACCAGCTGCAGGATGACTGTCCCAAGCCATGATAAAATCTGTCGGATGCGACTTGCCTCCAAGTGATCGAGGCAAGTTGCACTGTAGATCCATACACGAACGCATGAACCTGCATATTAGGCACACCTGAGAAAGCCAACAAATGTCATGTTTTCCAAGCAGCACGATTTCCAAACTTCATCCCTGCTTGCAATGGTTATGACGGTTATGATATTGGATGGTCAGTGGGTACCACCATGGACAAACCCATGCCATGCTGGTACTTGAACGGCCAAGCCGCAACCCTGCTGCCACATCCCTGCCTGGTTCAAGGTGGGTCTGGGTAGGCCCCGAGGAGGGAACCAGAGATGGCTCCTGAGCGTGGGGAGGAACCACCGGCACAGTCAAAATCACGACCAAAGAGAGGTTACCTGGTGGCCATCATCCTAGTTTAGTAGTTTAGTTGGGCAAGTAAACCAACAGTTCTAAGTAGTTCTAGGTGCTTTGGGGCCCACCTTGTACCTCATGGTTACCAGGTTGGTTGGGGTTCTTGAGCCATCCATGATTGGCGCCACGGATGGCTTCCAAGGTAAAGTGACGCAATCCGTGCATAATTAGCTTATGATACCCGCTATTGTAAGAGGCAAAATCACCCGCCAAATCAACCAGAACAGCTGGTCGGCCCCGGTTGAGCCCAGCGCATGCTTCTGGGCCCTTCTGGCCGGATAGTCTTCACCTGCTGGCCATGTTGACAGGCCACTTCCCTTCGGTCATGAATCACCACCAGTCATTGCTTGGTTTTGCCAATGGTATTGAATGGTGAACTCCAATCAATCGTTAATGATCACTCACCAGGTCCAACCATGAGGATCCTTGCCTCCTCCATGACCGGCCGAGTGTCTCCAGCTAGACTCGAAAACTGTCAGTAGATTCCTTCGTTGCTCGCTACGTGTGGAAAGGCTTCGTGGACGCTTTCCTAAGCTTGTGCTCAGAGCTGATCAGGGCATCTGCGGCAACGCATGCTTTGTCCAATTCTCACGTGTATCTGCCTGGTCCAACAGCAAAAAGGTGAACTTTTACCACACTCCCAACAGATTGAGAGCTTCAACAAAAACAGCTGGAACATTTGTTGGAATTGTGTTCTACTCCCAATCTTGGGCTCAAAACGGCGGCGGGCAGTCAACGTTTCAAAGCTCCTGCTGAGCGAAGTGCTACTCATGGTCAGCAAGAATGCTCCAAGTGGCATACTGAGGTTCCTTCGGGCAAATAAAAACAAAAGAACAACCAATCATTCAGCCAACAATCATCCTGAACAAATCTTAGCCTTGACATTCTCAACTAATCTGTGCAAATCTTAGCCTTCACCTTCACCAACCAGCCACCATGCACCCTTAACCAGAAAACTGGCTTGGTAGCAGTCACCAGGACGCAAACCCACCACTTTTCATCTCAGGAGTAGAGTCCCGAAGCCCCGGGTTGCCGTTGCTCCACACGTTGCTGTACCTGTGATCGAGCCGAGCCAGCTGAACTGAGCTTGGTATGAACCATTCACTGTCATTGACCATCATTTCGCCATCATTGACCATGCCACCATCGTTCAACCACCATTATTGCAAAACCACCATCAGATATTGCCAAGTCACAATTCGGCTATGACCATTGGTATGCCATCGTTCTGAAACATCATCAGTTGATATCGTTGCATGAGCATCACTAACCATAGCTTCTGTATGCGGTTTCTATAATACGCCACTAATCCATCAGCTTTGATGGTGGTTGACCCTTCGACCTGATGTCAGAAAGGCTGGAGAAAAACTGTCCCCATCAGTCAGCTCTCGCCGGTGCAGCCAAGTCTGGATCTGCAACCAGGCTTGGTGACGTTACTGCTGCGTCGATTAGCCAGGCAACAGCTAGCAGTTTTGATCACAGCTCTAGATTGGTCACATGCGAAATCGATTGATGTCACTCAACTCGCAGGTTTGTGCTCAGAACGTAATTCAGACGGTAGTAAATGTGTTCTCTTGCAATTCCACACTACCTTCTGCGTGAGTGTAAGTACATCTAGACAAATTCCTGTATCAATCCATGTACACTCACACATACGCACAATTCGTTATCCCCTTCGTAACACGGATGTCATGTCCCATGTTATCCATCAATTAACCATAATGAATCCATCTATATATATTTACAAGTATGATCACTGCAACCAACGGCGTTAACCCTTATCATTCAGCATCGCCAAGCTTCAACTAGCCATTAAAATCACTAGTAAGCATAAGTAACCACATTAATCACCATTCAACTAGCCATAAGTAACAACATCAACCACTATTATCATGGCAGTGGGTCAAAACCCCCGTACCCCTGCTTCCCGTATCATTAACCATTGTTTTCCTCATTATTGTTGGTTATTATCCCCGATTGTTGTTGGTTAATATTGACCCATAGCCTCATTGCTTATTGGACCACTTCATCTGCCAACCGCCCTGCCAACGCAGGGCACATCATCGAAGTGTTTCTTCTCGCTGGGCAGCTCGTCGAAACGGCAGGTGGGACATGAGTTGCTCTTCTTCACCTGAGAAGCGATGGAATGGCTTAAGTACAAGGTCAATTCATGGGTGAACTAAGGGGTTATCTAAGGGGTTAACTGGTCTACTACTGGGAAATGATGGTTGACGAGGATCAACGAAGGCTTCACTGATGGGTAAAGTAGTGGCTTAGCTATGGTTGACGAGGACTAGGATCATGGGACCATGACTAGGATCAACTAGGGAAATGATGGTTGACTAGGATCAACAAAGGCTTCACTGATGGGTAAAGTAATGGACTAGCTATGATGGGGTAAGTAATGGGTCAACTATGACGGGTTCAGCAATGGGTTTAGTAGTGGGACAAGTAGTGGGTTAACTGGGACCTAAGGGGATGAACCAACTACGATCAACTAATGATGTTGATTAATTACGGGGACTGTATGGTCGATTACGACTAACGAAGGCTAAATCAAGGGTTGACCTTCATCAACCATTAACCAGAAAATCAAGCCTTATTTGATCCTAGTCATAGTTGATCATTTTCACAAGGAGAAGCTATGACTAGGATCAACTCAAGCTTATTAATCGTTGATGGGTGGTGATCAACTCACTGTTGGTTTATCAATAGTTCATTAACGCTTAACTGCTGGCTCATGATGGGTTACCTAAGGGTGATCGACTAAGATTAAGTGGTTGATGATCAACCAGGGAATCATTCATGATTGATTTTCGAGGATAATTCGACTGTAGGAGATAATCGAATATCACCGACAGACTCAGAGGCGAAGATCAAGAAAATGAAGCGGGTCTATTCCATGTCAATGAGAACTGATAACGGTCGTTCAACAGGAAGCACCGTAGCATATGAAACAGGGACTCCCACGGTGGACCGCGTCCAACTGCAGAACACTGTCGTAAAAGGTTGAACAGCAAGAGATCACGGCAACTCACTTGGAAATCTGCGGCGGTCGGTTCCCATCATGAATCTTGGACTCGCACAGTACTGCTTGAAACCTTTCGAACACCACACTCTTGCGATTGTCCCAAGAATCGGAAATTCGAAGATCCAAAAACTTCACAAAAGAATCATCTTCTCCCATCGTCCCCTTGCTCGATCCATTGGTGACCAGACCCCAACCCCTGGGCACCACGAGTGGTCGCATGTGGTCGCTAAGGAACCCAAGAAAGCAGACATTCGTCGTGGAAGAGGTGGCCGCAAGGCATGCACTTGGCCTTGGAACCTGGCACCCGGTTGAGAATGCTTAAGGGTGGATGAATGGTGAATGAATTTTTACATATCAATGGTGGTTAATGCTGGTGAATGGTTGATGATAAACGGTGGTTGATGGTGGTTGTTAATGGTTACCATTATTGGTGGATGATGGTGGTTAATGGTTAAGGAATGCGTGAGAATGGATAAGAAATGGTTTGCCAGGTCCACAATGGATTAACACTGATTCAGAATGGTTATTGGTGAATCATGTTGGTTCCATCGCGGCTGATACTGGTATAGATTGGCTTATAGGGGCTGATAGCGCAGTACGTATCATAAGAGCTGGGAGATACTAGTGCATAACGGCACATAATTCATATTGGCACTGTGCATGGATGATTAGTGGTGGCTAGTCAATGTTTCATCAGAGATTTGCCATTTGAATAAACCATAAGCGAAAGAAAACGTCAGCCATTGAGCTGGCAAAATTGGGACTTTGTGCTGAGCTGATAACGGGAGCGCTGCAACAGGTTGTCAAATAGAATTACACTCAAACTTGATATCCGTCATGGTACGGATTAGTAGCTGTTGGCGAAAACCAAATTTGTTTTCTAGAACCAATATTTTGCCATAAGCTTAATATAGCTACAACAATGCTGTTAGAACCCTCGAAGTTGTTGCTATCGCTGGCTTATCCCACCCGCTTTTCCGTTTGCGCTCAACCTGCGGGGACACAGGCCTAGATGGCCTCCTAGCAGGTGGGGCTTTGGGAGGTGTCTTCGGGGTTGCGTATTCCTCTTCGACCTCCACTTCAACATATGCCTCTTCATTGGAGTGCTGCTTCGGGCCATCATGTTTTTTGGACCTGGATCGCCGTCGCTTTGAACGTCTTCTCGATTGGACTTCTTTGGCCTTCTCGGCAGTCTGAATTGCTTTGGCCACTTTTCCAATCTCCTCCACAAACGCTGCCAGTGGCATATGACATGGAGTGTGGTCGATCCGCAATTCTAAGGACACTTCCATTGGCCTGCATTGCTGGTCCAAAGGGATGTTCCAACCCAAGTGGGCTCCTGTCCCGGAAACATACACTCCTGCACGTGCATCGTGGGGAATGCTGCACTCAACCTGGGCCCTCAGCCGTTCAATGGCTGTCACAGCCAACTGCCCTGCAGTTATATCAGGTTCCTGGGGAAAAGAGAATCGGGTTTGGTACTTACCCAAAAGGAAGACCTGCAACGCAACGCTACGGGGTCTAATGGTTGGCCTGTGTTCTTCCAAGGTTTTCGTGGAACACTGAAACAGACCGGGGCCACCGAGACCAGCCACCATAGACGGGAGAAAAACCTCCGAAGGTGTTCCGCTCCCATGCCACAGATATTCACTGCCAGAATCTCCGGGCCCCAACGCTCCAAAGGGGGAAACCGAGGTGATGGCAAGTTGAACGCCGGGCCTTCAGGTTGAAGAATCGATTCAAGCTTCCTGTCTTGCTAGTTGAAGGGCCTGATTTGGGAACCGTGCTGGATCTACCGACGCTGCTCTAAAGAGATTCCGAACTGGTGAGTCCGGATAGAGCTGCTGGCGAATTACCTCGTAAACCACCGATCTTTCACCACTGTCAAAGGATGAAATAAAAGCCAGGAATTCCTGCACAACTCGAGACGACAAAATCTCCATTCTGAATTGGTCAGAGACTCGATGGTACCTAGCACGGGAAGCAATCCTGTGATAACCTCGGTGGCAAATGCCTGAAAGGATTGTCAGAGACCTGCAGTACTCCTGCAAGAAGGAAGCACCGATTGGTGCATCTTCCTCCCTGCCTAGGATACGATTAAACCAGCTGTCATCCATGGGGCCTGAACGCTTGGACCGCAAAAGACAAAGTGGGGGACCAGGTCAACCGCCACTCAAACGAACCAGGGGGACTAGGTCAACCGCCTGAAAAAGACCAACAAAAGAAACTCTCAAGCGGTCGGCCGCGCCAGCCCAACTGCGCGCAAGAGCTTGATCCCAGGCTGCAGACGCCGCCGGGCGAACTTCACGTGGCTGCTGCTCCTCCACATCGATCACATCGATGTTCTGGATCATGTCACCTCTGAACGTTACCGTCTCGGCAAAAAACTGCCCGCAATGTCGCACATTGCAAACCTCGATGGACTTCGGGGCTGTGTTCAGGTTTAGGGAACTGATGTACCCTTCGAACCGCCGACCTTCGGCAGTGAGCAGAGAGACTTTGCGCCCTACGTACTCCATCGCTGTCAAGGCGTGGGAAAAGCCAAGTCGATGCTTATGCTTGAGCCAACTTGAGCCAAAATGGCTGAACCAATATTTTACCATAAACTTAATACAGCTACAACTATGCTGTTAGAACGCTCGAAGTTGTTGATATCTCTGGCTCATCCCAGAATTATTGAGATGCTGGTGACAGAAACCTGCCATTGTTAGATCCCCAGCGCATCGGTGCGCCTACTGGCATAGTCTCTTGGCAAACGACACAGATGTCCTTCCGGGGAAGCAGCGAGCGATGCTGCCAACTGGTTCAAGGGAACAATTCCTTCCACTGGGGAACCCCTGCCGTGGGCAAAAACGACCTGTGCATGGTGACCTACCAACGATTCACAGGTGAAATGACCACGAAGCAGATCTTATGTTGATCTACACACGAGGTCACCACAATCATAAACCATCATGCTTCAACCAATGCTCAAAATCGACTCCTGGAGTCAGTGCTGGTTACTTGTATTGTTGACTGAACCCCCATTCCCTTGCCAAATGCTAGTCATGATTGGTCAACCGTTAATGTGAACTGTTAGTTGCTAAGCTGTTAGTTGGTTAAGTGTTAATGCCAACCATGATCGGTAGCCATGATTGGTCAACTGGCTCATGACTATTAACCGTACTGCGTGATGATCGTCGCCCCTCATCGTCCCTACCCGACCTCTTCCAGGACAGTCTTCACCCGAAGCTCCGCGCGCGCGTCGCGCGACATGCCCGGACGACTGTCGTCCTGGCAGCTGCCAAAGTGGCTGTACCGTGTGGTTGATGAATGGTTGAAGGTACTTTTTGATGATTTCTCACTATGTCTGATGTTTTTTGATGGTAAATATGATCGTTCAATGCAATTGCGAACCATTATTGTAAATCGATGATGGTCAAGTCGAAGGTGACCAGCCTTGTTACCCAGGCCTGGCTGAAAAAATCCGAGCATATTCACGTGGATCTACTTCCCCAGCCCCCCACCAGCCCTCCACCCGAGGCCTCTTGGACCAGCACCATACCATGGGATGCCAGCAGCTCTCCTAAGCTCAGTGGCATCATAGCATCTCCTCAGGACGACATGGCCATCCCGAAGCTTGTCCGCTTGGATTTGCTGAGAATGATGGCCAAGAACCAACAAGAGTGGATGAAAATCGATGAAAAATCTTCAAACACATGGGGAATAGATGGGAATATGGTGGTTAATGGTAGTTAATGGTGGTTAATGATGGTTAGTGATGGTTAAAGATGGTTGATGATCCAGGTTTAACCATAAGCAGCTTGAATTTACGGACTGCTTGAACTGCGGGATCTGCCAGGAAGCTTTACCTCCTTTGCTTCACCCCAGGTTGCAAGTGTGCTTCAACTTGGACCGGTGGGTCAAGGTGCATTTTCGATGTGTTGGTTGACCACTATTCATCGCTATTCACCCCTGCTTTGTGATAGACATCATTGCTTTCTTCATCATTGACATCCAAAAAACAGGTGGTTCCCTGGCAAACATGATCTGCTCGTGCGACGAAGAGAAGAAAGTCTCAGAGAAAATTCTGCTGTTCGAAACAGCCGCTCCGAAGATCCCCAAACTTTCAACGAGCAGCGTATGATTGACTCTTCTTCATCACAAGCTGGGCCCTTGACCAGCTACAAGTTGGCTTGGCACGATAGTTCAATGGCTTATAAACCACCTTATGATCATAGTTAACCACTACTAACCACTCTTGGTGTGCCTCTGCGCTGCGGGGGGAGCACCGACTCAAGACTGCGCAACCATTACTAATCACTATCAACATCTTTTAAGCATACTTAACCATGTGTTAAATGGCGATTAAAAACCACCTTATAACCAGGAGGGCCCACCTTGACACATCAATCACAACGCAGCAACGAGCACCTTTGGGAAGGTGGCAGCTGTGAGGACCATCGATGACTACCCACGACTTCACTACTGACCACTGTATAATCATAGACTCTTATGAAAGATTGCTAAGTGCTATCACTATCCACTATGAACCTTGTTGTTTGCCACTGTTCAACATCATATCATGGCTATAGACTTCGTTTTGACAACATTTTTTGGGAGTTGATGAATGGAGCCCACCCTTGGAGACCATGGATCTGCGGGGCTCGCTGTCGCCAGCGCTTCCGGCGAGGCTCCGAATTGACCTTTGTTGTGCTTCCGATCTTCCTCGAGGCGCCGCTTTTGAGCCTGGAGAGTTGATCGTTGACCAACCATGGCGTGGCGTGCAAGGCATGGTGACCGATGGACACCGATGGATGGTTTGGGAAGCGGATAAATGTAAGGGATAAGCGGGTTGCGGATGGTTAGTGGATGGTTAGTGGATGGTTAGTGGATGGTTAGTGGATGGTTAGTGGATGGTTAGAAAGTTCAACTTCCGAGAAGTTTGAGAACCATTGGAGGCCTCAGCAAGGGTATCATACCATGGTTTTCCTCCTGGTTTCTGGAAGTAAGCCGACTTTTGAAATCACCGATAGGAATGGCCTGGAGAGCAAATGGCTTCACAGCAGCGCGCAAGTTCCTGGAGCACACTTTGATTGGTTTTAAAGAGTCGTACTAGTTGATTGTGCGTATGCTCGATGGGCAGGTATTTCCATGTTGTGTTCTTCCGTTGATTGTGTTAATTCTGGCAACATGAAAGAAACCCAAGTCAGAACCAACTCAAGCTGATATTGGCAAGGTCAACTCCAACAGCTCTTGAAAAGTCAATCTGTTGGGCCACCATGGGTGGAGGTTGGCAAGTGAAACTACCCATATGACCAACAAACTGCTGTCGGCTGAGGTGGTTGGAGGACACCCTTGATCGATAGGCAACAGCAGCAGCTCAAGTTGCGCCTGTTCCTTTGCTTTCTCCCGGGCGTCATCGTCCACTTCCTGCCAGGGCAGTACAACTTTTGGTCCAGGGCCAGTGGAATCATGGATGGCTGATGGGTTTAAGTTCTCAGATCCACAGATATCTAGTGGTACCCACTGAACTTCTGATTTCCCTAGTAGTAATCCCTTCTCAATGTTCAGAGGTAACGCTAATGGCTGCTTCGAGTATACTTCCATATTCGGCATCCCTTGAAATGGAAAATGCAAACAAAATCCTGAAATAATGACTATTTTCGATAGCGAACCATGATCAAAGGTTGATGTCAGCTGTGGATAGCCATCACTGCCATGGATCTGAATTCTGAGATTCGCTGTCATCAAGGATCAAGGGCCGATATGGCGCTTCTTGCAAGGCTGAAAAGATTCCCACGATCGGAATCCCAGTGGCCAACATGGAAGCCGGAATAGCAAATTTGTTGCGAGTGAATTCCTTTCCAACCAACTAGACCACAACAGTGTTGTACAAAACAAGGGGATGAAGCACTAGTTGCAATTTCAATCATTCTGAACACCCATGTTTCATACACGGAATGATATGGATTTTGAGCGAACCAACACTTTGGAGTGGAAGATTAAGTGTCGCAGACTATGGTGCCATGACTTTGAGATTTTGCAGGGACATGATTCAGATTAATTGAGCATCGTTCATTTCACATTGTCTGTAACGCTTCCAAATTCAAGCGGATTGTACCATCGTTGATCGGACTTAACCATCACAAGCTGCAGCTATGTCTTACGGCTTGCATACCCGTTTTGTCCCTATCAACTATTGTTCACCATCGTTAGCCATTGTTGACCTTTCTTCACCATTGTAAATCCTTGATGACCACTCTTAAGCTTTGTCAACCACTAGTAGCCAAGTTGGATGCCATAACATCATTCACATCGAGACAACTGTTCTGCACCTCTAAGGCAGTGTCTCTCCAGCGACTCACCTGGAGGCTCATGGATAGCATCGCCCTTGGAGGACTGAAATTGTTCGCGAACAAAGGGCATCTGTTTTTAAGGAATTCATTTCTACAGGGCTTACCTTTTCTCGGATAGGAAAGGCATTGGTGTTGCTATTTTTTCGAACCAGACAAGTCTCCATGGAAGAAGAATTGGAACTGTAGCATTTTGATGCACAGTAGGAGCAGTTTACCGAGTCTCAAATGGTTTAAGTGGCCGTTTGGTGAAGCATGTTGACCTGGAACCCATGCAAGAGGATCATCACAGCCGTTATTGATCCTCTAGCTTTTACAAGCCATAGATAATATGCATGAATATGCCAAAAAAGGAAGCAACAGTAATACTATAGCTAATGGTTATGAGTTATGACTATCATCTATGGGTCAATATCAACATCAACGATTACCAAATAGCACAATTTGCCTATGACTAATCAAAAGCAACGACAAGGGAGGATTAATGACAGAAAGCACTGCCAGTGGCACCAGCAACTACTGTAGACAGAACTGAGCATGAAAACAAAAAACTTGATCGTCACAAGACCTGTGTACCAGCGGCCCTGGTAAAACAGAATTGCAGTCCCTTCCTCCATATTGGACTCCGTCAACTCATAGTGATCCTATCCCAATGATCCCAATTCTGCAATCCTCTACAGATCCAACAATCAGTCTTACCCAACACGGGGATTCCATATGAGGTTTTCTTATTGAAGCATCTGATGAGTTGCGACTGGATTCAGCTTGTAGGTTCACAGCTCTCATCACGGAATGTAGCCTCCAATAAGGCAAAACTATGATAAGCCACCAACAGAGAACTTGAAATTGTTTCAACGTTTGTTAGGGTGCTTTCATTCCATTTTGCATTGAGGTGAAAGTGGTTTTGGGGGGAAATTCCGTGAATCCATGCCATACACGGCCTCTGGAGAGCTGTTGTAAAAGTCCAGGGCCAGAAACAGCTCTAGGCCGGCTTGCCAGAACCTGAGAACACAACCCACGGGCTGGGAAGTGCTGGGAAGTGGATCGAACCCAAAAACAGTTTCAATAACCCTTGTGAAATCCAAGACTTGGTGATGAACAGCTCCAGTTGCCAGCCTTGAGTTCTCCAGCATACCAACATAACCTGACACCGTCTGCCCGGTGGCCACACCTGTCCTGCTACCCGCTGAGATTCCTGGCTTCGGATTGGAAAAGCGGGTCTGCAGCACGGTGAAGGCTGTCTTTCCAGCCTCCCAAGTTGCTGCACAAACCGCGCATGTCGCATCAACCAGGCTGCCATCCTGTTTTGAGTTGTTCTTGGTTGCAACTGGCCATGATGATCTCAGACAAGTCATCACATGCAGAAATGCACATCTACCACTTGACACGAAGTAAACCTGTGCACGACTGTGTCTGGGGCATCACGCTCCGGACATCAATCTGTGTCTGCGTGGCCCCATTGCTGACGTGTGTGGGCGCTAACAACACCGCCTGCTACAGTTAACTAACATTGAGCACCATGAAATTTGTCCTATTTCTGGACTAATTGTAGATCAGGCACAAATAGCGGGCTGACTTGAGGAGTGGTTTGGAATTTGCACTCGCTTCAGCCACTATGATTGCAAGAACTAGCATACACCATTAATCAGGTGAATCTTCGAGATGATAGTCCCAAATCCCTTTTCTAAGGGCAACTGAAAGGCTGATGGCTCCACGGAGAACAGCGTCGTTGCTCTTCGTGCTCAGTCGGGGTTCCCAGACAGTGGGGTGGATACCTACTGGTAATCGAAACTGACCGTGGCAAATCCACGATTTGTCAGTGATCTAACAATGATGTTCCAGCTAGGCAGGTCAGTCTACAAGAGGATAATCAATGATGATGAACCAGCAGACAATTTTTCCGTTTTCGCGCTACACGGAGCACTTGGTTTGAACCAACATGCCCAGCCAACTGCTCCAGGTCTTGGTGGATTTGTGTAAACGCTTGAGCCAAGCATTGTTTAACAACATCGGCAACTTGATTGTGGAATTGGACTCGTCCCTGTGTATCAGCATCACTGAGACGCTGAAAAACGAGGACTTTCCTGTTAGGCCGCAAGAGAAGCTATTCCCTCTCTAAGCCTTTA
Source organism: Symbiodinium kawagutii (assembly GCA_009767595.1). Lineage (NCBI taxonomy): Eukaryota > Dinophyceae > Suessiales > Symbiodiniaceae > Symbiodinium > Symbiodinium kawagutii. The sequence continues at coordinate 439,161 of VSDK01002280.1, read as the reverse complement.
AAGAGACCGGGTGGAAGCGCTGGCCTTGGGGCAGCCTCATCTTTCGAGGCAGCCAGGGGCAGACCTATTTTGTCACCCAAAAATGTGCGTGCATCATAGACGCGGGCGACTTCACTGTCTGGATGTTTTTTGACAAAAAGGCGAGTAAAGATGATGGTCAGCAAGGCCAAAAAACCACCGAGGTTGCCGAAAAGTTTGAAGAGCTGCGGCACAATACCTTGGATTTGAGATGATTTCACCCAATGATCCGCAATGACAATTCCAAGGGCAACCGTTCGTTCTGCTCCAGAAAGGTTGCCCAGCCACACCCAACTCTCGTTCGAGCACCAAATGCTCCGGTCCCCCCGGTATGGAGTTTGAAAAGAATATTGCACTTGGTAAGAGTCATTCATGTCAATCCCGTACCCAAAATTCCAACCAACAAGCTGTCTTTGAAGCTTGTACTCTGTGTACATGCCATCTTCTAGGGTGTGAAAGTATTGCCATTTGTTGTTGCTCCAAAGATAAAAATGAATGTATTGTCCTCCCGCAGCACTGTTACCTCCCGCAGCACCACAGAGATAAAACGAAACTGGCAGGTCTTGTTCTCGCCATTTCCAGCTTCGCAGATCAACAATAGAACAGTTTTGCTGTCTCTGAGTCTGCCCTCGAGTGATCAGGATGTCTTGCGACTGCACAGACCAACTTTTCACATCAGTCTCCCAGCTGTACCGAAAGATCTCACCAAGCATTAGTCCCGTGCCTGCTTTGCGCACATCATCTCCGCAAATTGCTCATTTTCCCGCGTTTTTTTGGGTGAGGACTGTTGCTTCTTGTACAGGTGGATCGCTTGAAAAAACCTCCTGTATTGCATACCCGATGTAAGCATCGGGTATGCAATACAGGAGCAAAAACAAAACCATCTGCACCACCATCGCAAATCTCCGGTATTTGGGTTCTACATGACGAAAGTCCATGCCTTGAATGGCAACAACCCAGCGTCCGAGCCCTGTCCGTAGTTTCTTCCATCTACCATAGTCCAATGCAAAAAGTTTGAGCCAATTGGTCGCAGTGTGATGGACTGGCATACGTCACTTGACCCAATACAACCGATAACATAAGATCGAGGTGGTCAGCCTGATCACGATGAACCTCAATTGTTCCATCATCATTGGAGACACCTGTCATGCTCTGCAGTCCTTTTGGGCCACTCGGTTGGTCAGCCAGACGTTCACATACTGTTTGTCGGCCGCTCGGACCCTCTGCTAAAGGTAGTAGGTTGGACCAATAGCTCGGATCAATCACTGTTGGTAGCTCGGATCAATCACTATTGGTAAAAGTCAAGGGGTTGGTTGTCCAATCGATTGGTTGACCAACCTTTGTCGACCATGACTTGCCATCATCAACCACTCCCCTCGAGCCGTGACCCCTTGATGTTGACCTCCTGAATCTGCTTGGCTGCCTCCTCAGCAGAGTGAGCCCATTGGGATGGTGATCTTTCAGAGGCGTTAGTGATGGTCAGCAATGGTTGGCCAAGGGTGATTGATTGACAAAATCATTAGCAATCATCATCTCATCATCAGGAACCATGTTGTTGTTGCTTAATGATGATTTCGTAGCTAATGATGCTTAAAGGTAGATATTCATGGCTATGTACAGTGGCTGAGATTGGGTTAATGATTGAGATGGTTCAAGTGGGTATTGGATGACGCTTCATAACAACAATTAGGAGTTGAAACACGTCATCAGGAACTACCACAATGTCTCGATACTTATTCAATGGATAATAATTGATTGTCAATACTGACCAGTATTCAGTGAATGGTTGTTCGATGACGTGTGTATGTCAAGATTGGTCGTACCTGATCATTTGATCAATTTTATTGATGATATTTGATCACTTGAGCTATCTATGACTGTATGACCGTAAATTAAATCCTGTTATCCGTGTAGGGTCCAAAAATACACATGTCCATCTTAGGATTCTTGGTTTCTGCTCTTCTGCTTTCCAGGTTTTAGCCCTGCTGTGTTTTGCTGATTGTTTTCTCGGGCTTCAGACTCCACCCTTTCGTCTCTCAACAAAACACATGCGCATGCCACCCGACTGAATAAGACACAACTTATCGAACATGGAGAGAAACCCACATGAGCTGCCATTAAAATAATGCAGAAGTAAAAGTTAACCGATTCTTTACAAAGGTTTTCAAAACTGCAAAGTGGATCTCCAAAGGACCAAAACCCCGCTGCTGTCCTCATCCTCGCAGAGACCAGCAAGTTGCTGACATGCCTAGCACCATGGGTGGCATGGGAGGCTTTTCCCCATGGGTTGGCTACTCTGCCCCTAGGCCATCCCAGGTTCCCGGCGTTCACGAAGGACTTCTTGGACTTCAGCTCCTGAGAATCTTCACTTCGCCAAGGCTGACAATGAAATCATTTCTTTAGGTACGTGCGTAGATGTTTGGAAACATGGAAATGTCTTTGAACGCATATTGTACAGACTACGCACCCACACACCCATTTGTATCATATATATATACAATCTTATGTATTTATCGACTTATTTATAAATATACGTTTTGTTTCTTTATACAAGATACATTACATGCAAAATCACGCAAACTATCCCCCAGCCAAATGCAGAGCAGCTGCAGCATTCATCGATGGTTTGGGTGGATACGCAGCTGAAGCGATCCTCTATCGGAGTTCATGTCAATCTGTGAAGGGTTGAATGCCACGGAAGTTGGCAAGGCCATAGGACATGACTTCGCTCACTTCGGAGCTTAGCTAGCTGTAAGTTTCTTGAATTCGTTCTAGGCCGCAGCTTAATTACAGCTACAATATGCCTCGAGGGAAAAAAAAAGGACATGCAAACCCGCTGCAGCCGGCATCTGACCTAAACCCACCGGGACTCTCGCATTATGTCAAAAATGCCCTGTACCCCAGCTCTTCACATCCCATAAATGATCAAACTAGTCTAGCTGTTGGGATGTGAACTATTATCGATTTTTGGACATAGTTGCTTATGACCCAGCTCACCGTATCTAGTTGATCTATGTTCTACTCTTGTTGGTTCTTGTGTCCTGTCATCAGCCATCAACCAATCTTAAGCAACAAGATTAACCAATAACATCAACCAACAAAATTGACCAACAAGATTAACCAATGAGATCAACCCACAAGATTGACCAATCAGATCAACCACTAAGATTGACCAGGATTCCTAGTGCTCAGCCATGGTCAGCCATGGTCCCTAGCCCTCCGAACCACCGTCGGCTCCTGCTTCAGCTTGGCGATGTCCAGCCCCTGAGACCGTCCCGGAAGCAGGGGCTGATCATGGGCTTCGAAGGGTCATGATTCGCGGTTGATGCCTACCACGGTTGATATCATGGCTGAATATCATGGCTGAAAATCATGGTTGAAAATCGTGGTTGATATCATTATCATGGTTGATATCATGGTTGATATCATGATGATAATGTGTGAATTCACGGCTGATACCAGTTGTTACCAGTTGACAATTCATGATGAAAAATGACCTATGGTGATAATGGATGATGAATTAACAACTACTGTCGTGGTTGATAATGATTGAATTCAGTGATGGTAATAATGGTGATTAGAATTGGAAAAACACTTGGTCATGATGGCTTATAATGGTTGGCACCGGTCGTAAGCAATTGGGATGACAATCATGAACAATCGTTCATCATTGATCAATGACCTTCATGAATTGACCATCATTCACCGCATTCATCTGTATCTGCACACAGCTCAGTACAGTAGAGTCCACGCCAGTCTAAGGTTTTGGAATCTCCTGGAATCTCTGTCAAACAGTCCAGGCTATCTACTTACCAGTTCCAACAAGTGTGGTACATTTGCCAAAGTGTTCAATCAATTTGAACACATAATGCAGCTCAATAAATTTCGAAAGTGGAACTATCACTGGTATCATCCCCAAATGATCAAGTGGAAGCGCCCATTTCGAGGAGCTCCTCATAAATCCACCATCCAGTCATGGCTTCAATCCTTGGTGGTGCAGCTGAGGCATGTCCAGTCCTCCTTGGGAGTAGCTGCCGCCATATTCGCCCCGATGCCAAAAGACTCCACTGGCCACGGCTATGTCAAAGGACTCAATCCTTTTGGGGGATTCAAGCGATTATAGAATTGATGAATGATGATCTCAAGCTTTCCATAGGTTCCAGGGATTCTTTTTGTTGGATAACTGTTGGTCTACTCTAGGAGCTTCACCTGCAGTTGGTACTCTAATCTCTGCTCTTTCTTTGTTCAATCTTTGGATTGCCATGGAACGGGGACTCAGAGCGAATTCTGCAGCAAGATGTGCGATGCGAACATGTTGTGCACGGGCAGCTGCCAAAACAGAAGTGCTATGCATGGACCATGATGGACCAACCCCTTCGGTGCGTCTGGGATTACCTTCCTGGTTGGCTTCACTCCCATTGAGAAATCTTAAGGCTTTAAAACCATCAAGCAGCTTCCAAATCAGGGCATAGAAGATCATTGTTTCAGCTATAGGAGGGATGCCAAAGGGGATCAGTACAGAGGCAACCCCGGAACTGGCAATAAGGGCAGGTACAGGTACCTAGAACCGTTGCAGGCAACGTCTACCAATGAGTAACCACGGCTCCTGGGCTGATGTGGAAATAGGATGAAATATGAAGTAGATCCTAATCATGATGCATGCACATCTATAAAAAATATACTATATGTATATACCATCATGATACTTGCCGATTATTGTGGTGTATCATTGTGTTTATCCAGTTACTGTAAAGGGGTCTTCTTTGACTGTGCCACTGCCACTCTGCTTCTTTTTTTGGTTCACACTCCGAGCTGCTCGTTGTGAGAAAAATGAGCTCGGCCGTACCATGGACATAGTTTCACCACAAAGATAATCCACATGTTGCAGGTCTGCCCTTTACTTTCCGCAGCCGGTTCACTCTATAATGATAGACTATCTTGTTCCTTCATTTGCTAAGGCGTTGAGTTCTTCATGACTGGAACTTCAATTGTTTCTTTGTTGAGAGGTCAAGGCTCACTTCTGCTTGAAGTACTCGATGAGGTTGCACAGAGGATCGCATCCTGGTACCTGAAAATGATTGATGGTGAGATTCCACTGATCAAAGCATGAAAGTTCAGAGCAGTGATGGATGTGCAGTCACTAGATCCTTGGAAAATCGCCATGGATTGCCATGGATTGCCATGGATTGCCCCCCCAAGCGAAGAACCGTTGTCTCAGATTCCCATGGACATCCATGGACCACTTGCCACGACCAGGCCTCCTCATAGAGGTCGTATAGCCTTGGCATTGCCATGACGACTTACCCAGGTCATCCTTAGCATCCTTGGGTGTACTGATCCAGAAATTCGTCGGAAGAAGAATGCACAATTGCAGGTATAGAATGGTAAAAATGCATGGTGCATCTGCTTACGTGTGTACATATTTTTGAGCTATCGATCTTATGTGCATAAACAAATAGTTATCAATCTTTACGCAATCGTCCATTATCGCTATCATCCATCTGTAGTGGGGGTCAAAAATGTTGCAGAACCAGAACAGCTCCTGTTTTGCTTTCGTCCACAAACGAGGAGTACCAACCCTCTATCAAAAATATTGACTTTGGTGGGGAAATGATCGTTTTTGAGGTCCACCCCCAGCGATTTGTAGTTGCTGTTTCCCTAGTGATTTTTGCTCATGATCTATACAGTATTGATCAGCTTTTGATCCAAAAAGAAAGTCTTTCTTCATCATCATTCATCCACTGCTGTAACCAGCTGAAGAGCTGATTCTGTGTAAAAATTCATGATGTGCCATGGGTGCATCAAGTCACATAAATCCAGGTCCAATGGAGGGAATCCTCAGGGGTACAACGTTGATCACCAATGATGGCTGGTACGCTGTCCAGCTGTACCATCTGCCAGGAGACTCATCTCTGATGCCATTGTAACTCTTGTGGCCGCACACCACGGCATCCATCAACGCCTGGTGCAGGGCAGCAGTCTGACTGAGGCATCTTGATGTCATTAGCACATCATGGAGAAAAGGGAAGCGGTACATAATGGGCATATCGGGTAAAGCCAAACGAGTCTCAATTTTATACAGTCCCCAAAACCTACTGTTTCCATGCGTTTCCCCCCAAACAAGATACATAATACATCGAAATACTATATACTGTAGCATCTACAAACACAAATCCAAAGACACCACGTTGATCCGAGCAACCCATACATCTGCGGCCCCTAACGATGAGGTCCCGTAGTGACTCCTAGGCCTTTCTCCCCACCATCCGCTGCACCTGCCCTTTGGCCATGGCCACGCAGCCCTCACTGATGCTCCTGCGGTTGTGGGAACTGGTGGTGGATCCTAGGTCTACCGTTGAGGTGACTATCTGTTCATGGTGGATCTATGGTTTAGCAAGTTTAGGAATATGGTTTTTTCAGCGCATAAAAAACCATCATGTTTAGCAATATGCTAATGATTTTCATGGTTTAACTGTGGTACTAATGGTTTCGACCCTGGTTAATGGTGGATTACTGGTGTAATTGATGCTTGATAGAAGTATAAGTGCTTGTATGCGGTTGTCTACTTGGTTTAACCTGTGGATGGTAGATCTACTACTAGTCACGGCATTACAGTAATGGTGTAGTGGTAGATCTATCTATCAACTATATTTTGATAGTGATAATGGTTTGATACCAGTGATACTCCACTATCTATTAATGGTGGATTAATAGCGTAATGTAAGAGTATAGTTGATCAACAGTACGTCAATGGTACAATGCAATTACAGCGACGAGACCAGTCACTATCAGTGGTTGTCTATACCACTTACACGGAGAATCATGGCTTAACTATAGTCAACTGGTATAGCTGATCTACTCCCAGTGATGAACTATAGTTGTAGTAAAATTGAGCATCACTGGGACTGTATCACATGTTCCCACTAGCTAACTATGATTAAACGGTGGAAACAGCAATGGTTCAACAGCCTGCCGACTTATAGCTGGGTAGCCTTGATCAGCTACACAGGGGGTTGAGAGCTAGGAAGGATCACCAAGCTGGGTGTCCACATAGAGATAGTGAAAGGGACCTGGAGACGAAGCTTCGTTCGGTGGAGGAAGTGTATCATCATTTTGAGGCCATGCTGAAGAAAAGTCTGCCGATGGAGATGCAGGAGTGCAGCAACGTTGCTGCGTAAAAATGGCCATCGTGAGGCTGTGGAATCATTAACCATCATCAATCATCAATCGGCCATCACAACTATTATTTGCCGCTACCGTACTAATCAATATCAACCATCATTAACCACTGATTGCATGTGATTACGTGCTTTCCAAACCCAAAAATTGGGAAAGCTCCATGGACCTCGGTTGCCACCCACCCAATTCATCCCCTGGATGCTGCGCCATGCTGCGCGGCGCACTTTTCTTCGGCACCTTCGGTGGACCGGGGTGAGACTACAGGCACCGATCTGCTGTGCCTGAATTCCTCCGGCAGCTTCCAAGAAGTCCAGTGCGGTTTCAGCATATGCAAATCTCCAAAGGTCTGTGCTTCCATGATGGAAGAACATGGGAAATATAAAATGTCCTACAGTTTTGGGATGAAACAGGTCTCCAAAACTAAGCGGTGATGGAAATATGACAGGTTTCCCACTCCAGTTTGTTGGTTTCCAGTCTGTGGCGAAAGGTTCCGCTGCCGAAACGACCACAGAAGCTGCTATTCCATGCTCTCAGAGCAATGTTCAGCGAGGCTGCAGAGTTGGTGGCGCGGCGATTCGCAACCGTTGATTGTTGCAGGGCCATGAGTTCAGTCGTTCAGTCACCCGGTGTGTTGTCTACTGGGGAAGACAGTCACTACCTGGCGTACTGTCTACTGTCTAGAGCCCAAGACATGGGAATTTCTTATTTGGATAGCTGGGTAGTTTTCACTTGTGGATCACAATTGTTTCATGGCTTTGGCGATGATGGCTGAACCAAATGGGAAGGAGGTGTTATTGTCCGTCCAGGTTTTTCGGAAATGGCCATAATGTGATACTTCACGTGGGGTGGTGTCCCTCAAACAGAGGCTCATTGATAAGTGGCTATGAAACAAGTAGAACTATGAGCTAGTTCACAGTCACAAAAAAAGAAAGGCAAAAAACGGCATCTTTCAAATGTCACATCCTCCCATGATTTCAGCCTTTTTGACTGCTTATCCACATGATTTCCGTTGCTCAGCACCATGATGTGCAAATACTTGTCATCGGTGATATCCTCCTAATACTTGCTGTGAAGGTGTAGACAAGAACTCAATATCACATTCTCATGGATCAAAATGTCATAGGTCCTGACTCATTGCCGTCCAAGCGAGGAAGTCACCAAAAATATGTCCAAATGCTACAATGATCTTAATGAATAGTTGCAACATGTTGCGAACATCCCGACATCTTGCTGGTTGGTGGTTTCAACCCCTAGGAAAGATATTAGTCAACCAACCATTTGTTAATCATTTCATTTATAAAATGAAAAATGTTTGAAACCGCCAACCAGCAGTTGTTTAACCATTATTGTTGGTTATTACATCCCATGGCCGACTATCAACCATTAGCAATGGTTGCAGATAAGACGCTTTTCCTCATTTCTTGGGATGTCTTGGCTTTGCCGTCCCTGCAGCCACATTGCGGGGCTCGTTTTCGCTTCTCATTTGGGCGAAATGTGCCAAGCGATTCGGTCACGCGGCGTTCCCAGCAAGGCCATCTCCCTGGCGCAGACATTTTCCGCAAAACCATCCAGCGTTCGTGGCACAAAGACATGGAGAAGTCATAGCTTCTGAATCTATTGGTTCTGCAGTTCTTCTACATCATTCATCATCACTGCAGTTCCTCTACATCATCCATCATCATTAGCTTCTGAATCTATTGATTGCCCATCATTCTACATCCTTCATAGTTGGATTGTTCACAAATCAGGGGCATCCCAAGGCAAAATCATGGGTCCTAGCTGCCAAGAAATAGAAACATGCATCGGGTTGCTAAATCAATCGTGTGACGGTTCACTCGATTATAGGCTTGCATCGTGTGACAGAACTGCTCAGGTTCCGTGGGTACCGTGACCCCCAGTTGGTGGTTTCTCAAAATGGGGAACCCTAAAATTGGTTGGTTAACTGCTATAAGTGATTACTTATTTGGGTTGGTTGGTTGATTAACTGCTAAAACACGTCATGACGATTTTGATGTCCAATCATTGGTCGGCGGTTGAACTCACTTTTGGTCATGGTGTGGAGTGTGCATTTTCCACAGGGCTTCCCCAAAACATGATGACAAAGCTCAGCCAAGTGATCAACGGCATTGCGGCCAACTTCAGGATCGCCATCAGGTTCACCACCCGGTCAGTTACAGCTGCCAATGGACTGTGTGGTTGGACCCTGCTCTTCCAATGGGCAAGTAAGAAATCAACCCAAGTGCAATGGCGAGACATGAGCACTGAAGAGCAACGTTCATTGTCAAGACGGACATTTGCAGATGTAGTGCCCACGGTATCAAGTGAGACCCCACTGATGCATTTTTGCATTGATGCACGTGCAGCTTTCCTTTCGCTACACCATGGCACACCTGAGTTCATTGCATTTGGAGCTGCAGATGATGAAGACATGAAGGAGACAGACAAAAGTCCGTGGCCACTCGGTGACCCGTGGGCAATGGGGCTGAAAACACGCAACGCCCAGCACTGTCGCTGGGAAGAGCTGGAGCTTCCAGCTGATCATCCCTTCGTAGACCAGGATGGGAATCAAGTCAAGCAGGTGACCCGCCAGCAACTCCTGCACCAACAACCTGGAGTGGCATTCGTGACCAAGTCCAATCTTGCTGAGATTATTGCCACCAAGCCCAAAGCCGCTTCAGCTGTCCTTGTTCCTGTGATGGACAAGTCATATTACCAACGTTTCAACCCTGTGCCCGAGTTGCTAGGACCTTATGAAATTACGGTCTCAGACGTTGCTGCAAATTGCCTGTACAAGCGCCAGGTTGTGCTGATTGTGTTGACCGCATCCGTTCGTTGCCAATTCGCATCTCCTGCGTACAAGGCAACATTGGCTGAGCTGTGTGAGGTAGTGTTTGAAGTGCACTCAAAACTGCTTGGGAAAGAAGCATTGTCCCAATTGGAGAAGCATCCGGCAGAAACCATGAAATCCATGATCAATGCCCAATTTCCATCGAATGCACTTCAAGGAGCAACATTCTTCGGATTCAAGAAGTTGGCCAAACCCCAAGATCAATTTCTTTTGCAGTTGATTGCAAAAATTGACACAGCAAGCAGACCAGCCATTTTAGAGTTCAGCGGGTGTGGCGACGTGCTATCGCGTGACTTCGTGCAGCGTGGCGATTCAGCCACAGACCACACAATCCTCCCGAGGTTCTGGGAGTCATCGAAACAAGGTAGGGAGGAAGCCCTGAGGAGCGTGGCAAAAACCAAGGGCTTCTGTGGGGTGGTCCACACCAAGCGCGGAGTAGCACTCCGATCCTGGACAAAGGATGTGGGGGCCATGAGAACCGTCATCATGAGCGGCGACAACCGCATCTGTGAAGCAAACTTGTCCACGGTCCCGAGGGTCAAGGTTGAGAGTTCAGGTTGGCCTGGCAGTGCCACACCAGAAGACATTGTGAAGGCATGTGTCCACGCGACAACCTTGGCACCAATCCCCACCCGAGCATATCGCTCTATGGGGGTCAATTTCTGGACCCTTTTGTTCCCAAAGGCACCAGAGAATGTCAAGTTTAGCGTTTGCTTCAACGGAATCACAGCTGAGATCTTGCTCATGACAGGTGATGGTTTCAAGATGCCAACCAAGAAAGGGAAAGACAACACCAAGCCAAAGCAAGTACAGTCCCAGCCATCCAAGAGTGAGCAACACAAGCAGGAACCATCCGATCACATCGACCGCATTTCCGTGTTGGAGTCTCGCTTCAACGTCATGGAGCGAAAGCAGGAGGCAATGGAGGTGAGGATGGATCAATCATTCACGAACGTCCAAGACCAGCTCCGGCAGATTTTGCAAGCAGTGCAGGGGCCACGATCACCGCAGCATGGGAACACGGGGCTTACCCCGCCTCCCAAGCACCACAAGGCCAGTTGACATGACATGAGCAGATGCAAGGCCCCGTGTGGGCCTTTCGCGTTTAATTCACCAGGGAGTATCATTGTAGGTTTGATTTGCACAGCTGCTCTCATCCTTCAGTGCGGTGGTTTGCATTCATCACAGGTAGGCTTCCTCATGGTCTGCCATAGTTCCCAGGCATCCTTTTGTGTTAGAGCGGTGGCATTCATTTACGAGTGTGGCAGCGGTCACGGGGGTCGCTTCCTTCGTTTCTGCACCTGTCGATGCCCAATCCAGTTTAGCATGTTTTCGTTGGCCCTCCCATCCAGTGTGAGGTTTCAGACTGGCAATTTTCCTTTTTGCGTCGAGAGTTTCTGCGGCGACCTTTTTGAATGGTTTTTGTCCCTTTTTCCGGAAAAAAGGTCGCCTGAGCTTTGGGCTTCGCAAAGGTTGCTGGATACAAAACCAGCAGGAAAATTGCTATTTCAGACAGGAAGTGCATTTTCGGCACTTCACACATTTTGGTCTTTTCATGCGTCGCGCCATTTCATGAGTTGTTCACATGATGTTCATTGTCAATCTTGGTTTTATGAGTTTACATTCAGGATGAACTATGATCAAACATTGGGATACCCAGGAGAAGGACCTGACCAGTGGTCCATCATCAGTGCCAACATCGATTCCATTAAGTCCAACCCAGGTTGCTTCAAGTGGGGAGCGGATGTAGTTGCTTTGCAAGAAGTGCGGCTCTCCCCATTTAACTTTGATACATCGCAGAAGGAAGCATCCGAGTCCGGGTACACGATTTTTCCAGGCAAGCTTTTGAATCCACGTAGAGATAAGGCTGGTAATTATAAAGTGCCTGCAGGTGGAGTTGCCACTATTGCTAGGTCAAGTTTGACTGCTGAGTTTCAACCTCCAGATGACCTACGCCAGTTGTGGCAACATCTCCATGACACAGAGAGAGTTCACTTCACTTGGCACCAGGTAGATAAACGAATTAGGTCACTTGTCATCACTGTCTACCTTCACTCAGGTGGAGAGGAAGACAAACTAGAAACGAATGATGATATCCTTCGAGACATCTTCTTGCTGACGGCTGCTTACGGGGATGTTCCAATCATACTATGTGGAGACTTGCAACAGGAACCCCAAAAGTATTCTTCGTATCAAGCAGCCAACGCCAGCCAGTGCTGGTTTGACCCTCTGGCTGAATGGGATGAAAACGGTGACTTGTGCAGACCTATCACTTTTGCAAGGAATGCCAATTTTCAGCAGATTGATGGCCACGCTTCCAGCTTAGATGCAATCCTAGTCAACAGTGTAGCCTTGGCAGCACTTGAATCGATTGAAGTGAAGCCACATGAAGGGCGTATGCACGCCCCAATCCATGCTGTTTTCAAATGGCCGAGAATTCTCCAAAAAGGTCATGTTCTAACACGTCCGGCACCTTTAATTCTTGAAAAAATTCCCCGCAAAAATGATCAACCCGATATGGATCACATCAGTTCAGTAGCAGACAGACTCTTGACTGACACAGTTAGACAGCAATGTGCTAACCCTTGTTCCGAAGTCGCATGGCAAGCCATCAATGACTATGCCCTCCAAGTGCTTTTAGAATCAGGAGCAACTTTTGCAGCGGGCCCCCGCACTCGAGCTAGACAGCCAGAGTTCCATCTAAAGCAACCGTGCCCAGGCCAGAATCATGACGGTACGGCTATGACCAATCGTAGCAATGTGCTTTCTTCGATCAATTGTAAAATAGTCGAATTGCGAAAGAGAATCGCGAGACCATGCAATAACCCTAAAGACTTTCAGACGACACAAGAATTGTTGCACAATTTGAAAATTATCCTGCGGAAAAATGGTTACCCCATAGGTGATGTAAACTTTTTGAACGATGAGGACTTACTACACCTTCAAAAACATATCCAACATGACCTGTCTTGTGCTAGAACCAGTGAACGCAGTCGGCGCTTGGCATCTTGGAAGAAGAAGATGTGGGAAGGTACACAAACTAAGGCCGTTTCGGGTGCAGTGTACAAGTGGATTGCTTCCAAGATTCACAGCTCCCCCACCAACCTAGTCCGAGATAATGATGATAATATAGTCTATGACCCCCATCAAGCCATTCAACACATCCACCAGGGATGGGACGAGGTTTTTGGAACCAATGCAGGTGTGGCAGATCCGATGCGCATCCTGCAAGTCATTTGGCCTATGGTACAAGATGTTAGAACCGAAGTTTCTTTACCGGTAATCACCGCAGCAGATCTCATGGCACAAGCAAAAATGCGTAAAACCAATGCAGCTCCAGGACTAGACGGGTGGCGAACACCCGAAATACAACTTCTTCCACTTCAGGTGTTTGAACTGATTGCAAAGTTTTTCAATGAAGTCGAAACAAAAAGTCGAAAACTTCCAAAAATTTTAACATCAGCCAAACAGATCTTTTTGAACAAAAATGGCAGTTCCGACCCACTACAGAAGCGTGTAATCAGCATTCTCCCGTGCTTTGCCGTGCTAATTAGTGGGCTCAGGTACCGGCAACTTTGTGAGTGGCAGAGAAATGTATTTCCACCAGAAATAGTAGGAGGTGTCAAGGGAAGGCTCATGACAGACATCCCTACTGCTGTTCGCATAGCCCTTGACCATGCTCACCTGCATAACGAAGAAATCATTGGTATAAAGATAGATAAGTCCAAGGCTTTTGACAGACTCATACCATCTGTGGTAGTCATGTTAATGTTGGCACTTGGTCTCCCCCCCGGACTAGCGAATTACATCAACGAGCTTTACACAGGGCTCCGGAAGTACACTGTGTACCAAGGGTGGTCAGAACCTACCCCTATAACCACCGCCAATGGAATGCTTCAAGGTTGCTCTCTGAGCATACTTGCCATGAACTTGCACCAATTCATTTGGGTTTTGTTTATGAAAAAGTATCCTGAATTACAAACATCTACGTATGTCGACGACACGTATATCTGGTGTCCCATCCAACATGTTGACAAGTTGGTCGATGCCATGACGACCACTGACCTGTGGGACAGACTCACAGGCCAATCGATCAACATGAACAAGTGCCAGATTTGGGCCTCTTCTCCCAATGCCCGGAAAATTGCAAAGCAGCACTTCCCACGCATGAAATTGACCCATGATGTCGAAATCTTAGGTGTTTCAATTCAAACTACGCAGAAGCAGGATTTTCAATGGCCAGTGGCAAAGACAAAGAAAATTTGCCGAGAAATTGCTTTAATAGGATCTCTCCCTTGCAATATGACTATGAAGGAGCATTTGATTTCGGCTAAAGCTATCCCACAAATCAATTATGTCCCCCATATCAATTGCATACCTAAAGAAGAACTTAAAGCAATCCAGTCATCGGTTGCCCGCGTTGTTTGGCGGAATAGACCAACCTGTCGTTCTAAGTGGCTTCTACATGGGCTGTTGTGCAACCCGGCCCGCTCCGAACCCACATTTGCCAGGGCATACCGAACCATACTCGAAGTGTTCACTTACTTGCGGTCCGCACCAGATGAAATCCGTGAGAAGTGGCATTCAAATTTTGTGCACAACAACCCAGGGAAAAACAGTCTCGTCAAGAAACTTTTGTATGCATGTGAAACTTTGAAAATCACCATGTCATCCCCATTTCATTGTAGCATTTTTGGATCCCCAGACATTTGCATTCTGGATCTGGGACGCAGAGATCTCAGACAGGTTTTGCAGTTGCAGTGCAGGCAGATTTGCTATCGTGAAGCAACACATGGTCCACGAAAAGACTTCGTTGCCAGTGACGGAATCCTTGACTACCATCGCACGACAAAAAGTTTCCACACATGCAAAAAACTTTCTTTCAATAGCACACCGTTCAGAGCCTTGCACGAAGGCAACTTAGTTGGCGCACACCTGACGAACGACCGTTTGTGTGCTGCAGGGCATGCCGACTCCGCAAAATGTCGCTACTGCCCCGCTACTAAAGAAGATAAATATCACTTGGTACATGAGTGCAAGCATGCAGATAGGCTTCCCCCCCGACCGAGCTTTACAGGTAATTTTGGCCCCAACTTTGATCAATCCGGGATTGTTGAAGTCCCGTCAGACATCGTTAAAGCTAGATTGAAAATGAGCTCACCAACACAGCTTAGTCCCTCGACCTGGACTAGCCCAAACCTTCCTGATGTTACTTATTGGACAGATGGTGGTGTGATTGCAAGTGACGATTTTTGGCATTGCAGGGGAGCCTTTGCCTTGGTCGCCCTACACGACAGAGCTGTGGGCCATATTGGCGGCCTTTAGTGATGCTTCAGGCCCCTGCCGAATCGTGACAGACTGTGAGGCACTTGCAAAACAAATTAGTCACCTGCTAGCCACGGACCACATACCATGCGTGTGGACCCACCAGTCATGGTGGAAATGGCTCCATGACCTCATCACCACCCGTAAGTCTGTTCATCCGGTACCATTGCAAGTCACATGGAGCCCTGCTCACCTTGCAGACAATGGTGCTGTTGTCACCGATGCGTTTGCCATGCAACACAATACAACTAGGGAGAACATTCTCAACAATCAAACTGTTGACAAAGCAGCCAAAGCTGCAGCAGCAGCTCAACTCAACTTGTCACATCTTGAAACCGAGAACAAGCAGATTCAAGCATATCATACCTGGCTTAGCCAGCTTGCAGCAGATCTGACTACTTTCAAACCAACACCGCCTGCGGTGCAGGAAGAAGTCCCTTCTAGGTTAACCTTGGACTCCCCTTTGACCACTTTTGAATTTGTGCTACCCCGTTGGGTTTGGCAGCCTAACTTGCAGTTGTACACGTGGACCCCATGTTTAGACATCCCTGATTGCCCTAAGTTGCCTAAAACTATTACATTGGCTAATTGGAATGTTGCCATTTCCTTTTTTAGATCAACGAAGTGGGTGGTTGAACCCTCGGCCACTATGTCTTTTCTTGAACTGGTGTACTACGTTTGGCATGCGGGCTTTCGACTAGAGGTACCTTCACATACTCCATCTGCGTACTCCAAAATTTTCAAAAAGGTTTTTAACATGATCCCCAAGGTTGATAGTAAGGGTGACCGTGCTCTGCCTGCACCAATCTCTACTGCCTCCCTGGCTAATGGCCACATTCACCCGTGTGGGTACTTCCAGGGTGCACGTGCTGACATTTCAATCGTTGCCTTAAAATCTCTTTCGATTGCATTTCAGGGGAAGAAACAAGGGCTGGCTTCATGGGATTGCCCCTTCTAGTTGCTGTTGTTTTACTTACAGATCCAATGACGCGCGCATGAAAAGAGGCAGGACTGGGTCGCGGGCTGCGGGCTTGCGTCCCAAGGGTTCGACCGGACCGCTGTGGTGTGAATGAATGACTAATATTTTTCACAAGGGTTGAAACCACCAACCAGTGATCCTCGGTTGCTGTTGAGTTGATTTTTCTTTCCCTCGCTGCACGACCAGCGTAGCTGACTTTTTGCCGCCGGCGCAGCCCCGCGAAAATGATCATTGCGTCGTTTGCTATCGTGGGACTCTGTGTTTGACATGCCCCGGGGTTGACGAAACGGTTTAGGTTTTCTTTTTGGGATCATTGTTTAGCCAGCCAACCCGACTCACTATCGCTTGAATCTTTACCATGTTTATACCTGTGAAATATATGTTTTTGGATGTGTTTGGACTGTTTGTGGCATTCTGTGACTGTTGTGTTGCTGAAGGATGAAGGTATATATTCGGTAGTGAAGCGTCATTTGGGTTGCCTCCAATCCCTGTTTTTTTTACTATTGCGAAAATCAGTAGCTAATTCCATCTAAAGATCAGCTACAGATTTTGATTTCAAGTGCCATTTCGGATCTTGGTCATTTGCTTTTTCCTCCTAAAAAGCTCCGAATGACACCGTCCTTTTTGGGATCGATCGACCGGCGCGAGGCAGTTGGGCGTCTTGGCAGATCTACGGGTTGATCTACTTGGGGCTCGGTGGAACCTAGCCACCTTATACCCATAGCGAGCTCTGTTGCATGGTGGGCACACCTGGATGGGAACACACACCAGCAACTACACCACGACTTTTGTGTATATCAGTGACACATGTATATCAGTGACACATGTCAGAATACATGTCAGAAATGGTGCCACTTATAGTGGTCCAGGTGTAATTTCAGGGTCATTATCTAACATTGTCAACGATAGTGATTAGAGTAAGCACTGTAGTCAGTTGATTTCTTAGTGGCAAGTGAACTCATTCTTATTGAACACAGCTATAACCCCTGTGTAAGTGATTAATCCTGCTATTATTGAACCTACCTCAGGGGTTACCTAACCAAAAGGCCTTGCGCTTCAGCTTCGCTTCGGCCGGGCTCGCCTTGACACGGACAAACCCACAAGGCCCCCAAAAGGCAAATGTTCACCTGAAACATGGGACTTGTTCGTGGCTGCAGCTGGGTTAATGGTGGTTAATAGTGTGGTTAATGGTGTTTAATGGTAGTAAATAGTAGTGGTTAATGGTGGTTTATGGTGGTTAATGGTGGTTAATGAGCAACTACAAGGGTTTTCTAGGGGTTTAATGAGATGATGCTTGGTGGTTTGATTGGCATATTTTACTTTCCCGAGTAATTTTGAACAAGCGGTTGGTTGACTACTATTTTTCATAGGGGTGGTTCAACCACCAAACAGTTTAGCAACATCGCAAAACATGGAACTCAATACAAACAGATGCTTTTGAGGTGTAAGTTCCGGTGGCAATCAAGCCGTCAGCGCAAAGGTTTAGACACGGTGAGATGGTGAGCATGCCTTCGATTCCCATTCCCGCATTCTCACAGCGATTCGGTGCTGCCGCAGCTCTCCTTTTTTCAGAGCCTGTGAGTCCAGAGGTCCTTGCAAGATCCTTAGGATTTGCGAGCCGCGCATGTCGACCATGATATCAGCGCGAAGTCTTGTTCAGACCATTCTGATCGTTGGCTTAGCGGTGCTTACACTCGGAGAACACGGGCCGGCTTCGGAGGCTTAGCTGCAAAGAGATAACTCTGCCATGCCAAATGTGTCCAAATGGTGGTTTCTCAAAATAGGGGTACCCCCAATTCATGCATTATTAATTGTTTATAGTAATAAACCAACCAGTTTTTGGGGTCCCCTATTTTGAGAAACCACCAAATGTCAGGTTCCTTGTCAATCAGGATTAGAATCAAGCACTTTTGCTAGTCAACTTTGCAAACTATGATCCGGTTTGAACTTGCTTCCGAGCCACCTTCTACCAGGCATTTCCTGCACATGCGTTATGGTTGGATGTTGGTGTTTCTCGAACTCTGCCTAAAACCCAAACAACGGTCCGATCCGTTGATCAGTTTTGATGCCCGAAGAATCGGCGCACAGTGTGGATCAGTGGTGTAGCCTGCCACACCTAGGATCTTCCAGAGCAATGCTTGCCGGAAGCGATCCCTCCAAGCCTGCGAAAGAACCTGACGAATGCTCTCGGTGCCTTGACAGGAAAACTGCGCTGAACTTCAGGTGACATGAAAAGGCTACTGATGGATGGTTTCTGAAATCATAGCAATTTTGATGCTAAACATTCGTGACTTAAACTATAGACAATATTCAATAATTATATGACAATATGCTCAGCAAACAATGTTTTGTCTTGGCAATTGTTTGTTTCTGACTATAGAAACATACCCATTTCGACGCAAATGAGTTTGTCATAGACGGCACCTCTCATGGTTTTCCGAAGATAAAGACCACTACTGCAATATGCCACTTCATATTTCATATTTTTTGGTCTGCGACAGAAGTTACAGTCCTTGTGCGGAATTTTGTTTGGCGCGCTGTTTTCGAGCGCACGCTATGTGTTGCATTGAAGTATATTGAAAGGGTGTTAATCGCAGGTCTTGTACAACCAACTACCCTTCCAGGTTTAATGCTAAGCTGGTTGGTTATGAATATATGGACCCCCCATCAAACAGAATGTGAGTCATCACACATTTAATTTAAGCATTGGCCTCGGAGTCAGCGAAAATGCGGCATTTGCCCCATCAGCTTGCGCTGTGTGGGTTCCCAACTCAACCGGCATCGTGTGGTGAATCCCCATGGGTCATCATGGGTCATCACAGGATGGTGGATGAAACAATCCCCGCCGCAGCTGGATGTAATGTGGTGCAATGATCATCTTCACGTGTGATCACTTGGGTAGTCTATGGAACACATATAGTCTAATCTACTAATAAACCATGGTCGTAAACCAAGTATATGAAGTATGTATAGTCTGTGTTGCATATAGTCTAATAGGTTTATAGTGCACATGTTTGGAGGTGGGCGTATCATCGTCTATCATATTGGTGCCTGGATCCGAGCACCAGTTGGGACCTAAGTCGCTGCATGGTGCATGGATGTCCATGCTCAGATGTGACAGCACTTTCAGTCAGCAATCGCTAATTGCACCCGTGATATGCAATGGTTTGGGTGTACACTGATGTGTTGGAAAACAGACCAAGCCAACCATAAATCTCACAAGACATGCTTTCAATGCATCCCGAAGGCTTGTTGACCATGAGAAACCTTCTACTGAAAACTTCCCACCTAGTCGACCAGGGATGAAATGACTCAGGATCCTTTGAACTGCAAGCTTTCTTTACCCAGCTACCGGGCGAATCGCCAATCAGCTGGCCGAGGTAAATCTTATTCTGTTGGGATGTGGGTTTGCCAATGGCCAGCGGCATTTGTGTTGTCGGCCATGCTGCGCATTTTGATGGAGGAGCACTGGCTTGGTGAAGGGTTGATGCACCTGACCCAGTGATTGGGTTGCTGTACACTCCTAGATGATCCAACTTACAGATCTATGCATGTCATTCGTGATCCAATGTGACGTAACACAGGTACAGCAAAAGTTGTCTTGAAAAAGACGCAGTTGCTTCAAGGTGCTGTTTGAGTTCCGCTTTCCAGCTCGCCAGTTGTAACCATCCACTTGATTAACCATGGTAATAAACCAAGCCTGTTGGGGGGGGTTCCATATGGCTGTGGGTCAATATTAACCAACCAAGAATGGGGGATAATGACCAACAATCACATGGAAAACAATGGTTGATGATAGGGGCACCAGGGGGACTAAGGGTTTTGACCCACTGCCATATGGCTTTGAGTAGCTGACCGTTGGTTCCCCCAACGAGGGGATCCTCGGGGCTAGGAGAAGATCGGCTACAACGTCACGCAGACGGGCCTTGGTCCAGGGAGTCCGGATGCCTTTTTCGCATTGGCCGGTTGCGCAACGCCCAACGACACAT
This sequence comes from Symbiodinium kawagutii, assembly GCA_009767595.1. Lineage (NCBI taxonomy): Eukaryota > Dinophyceae > Suessiales > Symbiodiniaceae > Symbiodinium > Symbiodinium kawagutii. Next base: position 418,823 of record VSDK01002280.1, on the reverse strand, counting down.
GGCGAGCACCGCGTCAAGGGTTGGGAAGGGCGCAGCTCAAAAAGGGACCCGGCCTGTTAGGGCAACATGCAGGGTGGCACATGGTGCGATTAGATGGTTTATTTATATGATTTTGTATGTAAATATACACTCATTTGTTATTGTTTGGTTATTGTCATATCGAGAGACGTTGCCCTGAGGAGCTTATCGTTATTTGGTATGACCTATTTAAGCAGTTAAATGTATGTTCAGCCTCTCTGACAGGACCCTCTTGAGACTCATCTCTCGGGATTGGTAGATACTTTGATCCATTGATTGCCCCCGGTTGACCATTACATAGCTGGTGATTGATCCCAAGAATAGGGGGTTACTAATTTTATTAATGTGAATGTGGATCTACCATTGCCCAACTCTGCATTAAACCAACATTGTTTGATCGCCCAAGTTGCTGACATTAAGCTTAATTAGTAGAAATGATCCCAGCTCGCCATTGTTGAAGTGTTTGGTGGTGTTGCTGCAGCCACTCGTCATTCCAGGAGTTCATAACGAACTGGTAGAGCCCCTAGTCGACAGTGTTATAGGATTGACAGAAGCAACGGTCTCGGCAGGGTTGCCCACAAATGCCCACAACACATTTTCTGTGCCATCCATGTTGCACCTCGAGTAAATACTTGGGATTACTTGGGCAAGCTCCCTGCCCCGGTTGGTCACATCCCTCCCCTGTTGCTCACAGTACTCGGGCAACTTGGGCACCTAAGCAGTTCATCAACAGCTCAGATGCTTGTTCATCATCAAGCTTGGGGAGCTTGCCCACATGAACTCAGTCACATTCTTGGCTTTGCTTTATGATCTTTGTGAATGTTTTTTTATTGTTTGGTGCAAAACCATTAGATTCCGACATGGGTCTTTCTCAAAATATGGGACCCCTAAAATGGTTGGATGATTTGGGGTACCCCTATGACTTGAGAAACCATCACATGGCTTTTGGAGTTTGTTTATGGTTGGAACGAGCCATGCTGCTGGTTCCGGCGCGGCTTCAGAACGTGTCTGATCCTGGATGTGGCAATGGACCAACGGAGACCTACACTCATGCCCCTGGGTGCAACGGAGCACCGGGTGCCGGCAGTGGGTCATCATTCACCAGGCTGTTCTGCTAATGGTTAACTCATAGGGAAAACAGCTTGGTTAATGATAGGGAACCAGGGGGACTAAGGGTTCACCTATGATTGTTGGGAAGCATCCTTCATAATTGATGGTTAATATTGACCCATAGCCAATAGTTGAAGCCAGCAAATATGATCGATTTGGCTCTTGTGGTCAAGGGTCTTTGTTTGTCAAACGTAATGATGTTTCCATTCCAGAGCCAGGATCTGAAAGGTTGAAACAGTTTTTGAAAAGCAGGCGTGGCCAGACTTAACCTCAATTCTTTTGGCACCCATCAACTACATTGATATGATTGATGAATATTGATGAATGATGGTTCTGGATTGGTTTTCTGCGCTGTTATTTGCTTGCGTGCGCTGCTGTCGGGCACACGTGTTGCTAACACGGTTTCCCTTTCGTCCTCCACCTTCCTGGTGCCCTTCAGATCCACAGATCCAGTATGCCTTTGGCTGGAAAGGTCACACTGTTGGAGTTGACGGTAAGGTTCACCATAGGTTCACCTTTTCATGCTCCCTTGATTTGCGCCAAGTTTGGCTGGAAACGCAAAGTCAGACGTCACTCCGTTGGGTCGGATTTGGTGTACCGTTGGGTTCTATTTTTTTGCATCATGCTAGTCTATCACATCGCTACGGCCGCTATTTGTGAAGTATTCTTGAGGAACATCATAATATTTGGGTACTGCTAAGGTTCAGGTCCATAGATGGTGTACCGCACAGATAGCTTCTTTGCTGGACAGGACCGTTCTGGGATGCGGGTAGAAAGAAGCCAGCAGTGCGGCCGCAGGTTTTGAAGACACTTTTCTAAACCAACGGGCATTGATTTTGTGCTTAGTTAATCATCATCATTTATCAATCGTATAATCATTAGTTAATCAATTCAATTCAATATCCCTATTATACTTAGTCAATTTATCCATCATTAGTTTAGCAATCCAAAGACTGCTCCAGAGGTTGGAATAATCTCGCAGATGGCAAAAATAAGCCACAGTATGACAGTGGCTGTGTTTTTTCGTGTTTGTGTTTGTTTGTATGGAAAAAAGGATCGCAACACTATCCAAGGTTGTGTGTCTTAGATGTTTTTCTTCAACGATTTTCGACGATAAGTAAGATGCCAGATCCATCAAACGAAGAGTGTGACATCGCAAATGATACTTCAATCATGGTATGAGTGTTTGCTTCACTGCAGTATACAGTATACACTTAGTGTTTGCATTTTAAAATTAACCATTACTTAACCATGATTATAAACCATTACTTAGCCATAACTATATATATGATTCTATCATTTCATTTGGATACAAATGTATACAGCACCTGCAGATCATTTTTTCGAGTGGTGAAGACCTGCAAAGTGTTTCCAAGGCACTTGCTAGTTGTTGTAAGTGGTTACGGTTAGTGGTCGAATTGCTGTGTTGATTGTATCTTAGTGTCAAGAAATATGCCATGTGCTGAGAATTACAGGGGTTGCCGGGGTGCATATTGACCAGTTTCATTTTTTGGCATTCAATTATTTCTGTACCAAAAGGAACCAGCCAATGGCAGCAAAGATGCTGGTCATGTCCCAAGATGCCAAGAAAGATCATCATATCACCCAGCAAAGTGAACCAGCAAGTGAACCAGCCAACGGCAGCAAAGAACCGAGGTTTCTATCGAGGGCTGGACACTTTTCTATCAAAACCTTTGGGATTCCATCCAGATCGACTACCCTCAGACAGCGCCCGTGAGACTTGGCTGCGAGCGGGGATGGCCGGAAATCAGGAGGTCATTGGGGCAAGAATGTATATACTCTGATTGTTTAGTATAGTGTTATATATACATTAAATTCGTTCATGTTCTGATAATTTGTTAGACACGTATTACATATGTCCCTTCTCATCCTTTTTATTTGGTCATCATCTCCTATTCACCATAATTCGCCGCAATACACTATTTCAATCAATCATGAGGAAAATAGTGTACAACAAGCAAGAAGAGCTACAGATATCTTTCACCCTGCAAGATTCCTCAGATCACAGGCGGGAAACAGCTTCAGAAGTTCAGACTTGTCCAGATGTACGCACCTGATTCCCGCTGAGAACATGCCAGAAATTGTACCAACCAATGCCATTGTCTTGATGGGGTCCCTCGAATCTTCTGAGTTTTGATTTTGATTTGCCCCTCATATCTTTGCTGTTGACTCCGACATCGGGTTTGGTGAAAATGAACACCCTCAGATACCAACCAAAATTGAGCAACGGAGCTCAAAACACTGTAAATTACCATACGAAACAGACACCGAAAAAGCCCAACCCGACGTCCGAGCCTTGTTGTTGGAGTAGCCGCCGTCGGTTGAGGGTATCCAGTGGTACAGTTGGAGATGTCTTGATGCTTCCAGGTACATTTGCCATGGGAAGAATCTACTGGCAAAGTCTTGTGACATCCCAGATGGGTCATCACACTGTGATACTATGTGAATGTTGTTTCAGGCTTTAGCATTGCCTATTCACCATGGTGGGTACATTTGATCAAAAAGGAATGTTATATTATAATCATGTGGATATCTATCTGTGCCATCTGAAGATCGACACAGTTTGCACAACTCGCTCCTGAGCGTTGTACCAGGAACAGAGAAAAAACAAACACGCCAGTTTGGTAAAGAATGGTTACGGCTATCAGAGGTAAGAACAAAGAATAAGTTCCGCTATATATCCACCTCCGTTCGAATGGCTATACCTTCGTTGCCCATGGATTGGCACATGTGTTGTAGCAAAATCGAACCAACTCTCGTAGCGGGCATTTGCTCCACAGAATGACACGGATCAAATGAATGACCAACCCTCAATAGCTTTGAAGAGGGGCTCCAAATGAATGACACGGATCAAATTTGCACTTTCCAACTGATTTCTTCTTGACAGAAGAATTCGCACAGTGCCATGTGCACTCACCTACCCGTAAGCCTCAACCAGGCCCATGTGACAATTTGGTACTCCCTTTGGAGCAGTGGGAGCTTTCCAGGGGCGCCCACCAATCAAACAGCCGAGCAAGGAACGAAGCAAACAAGCAAGCAAGCAAACAAGCAACCTCTGAAGCAACCAAGCCTACCATTCAATCGATCTCTCAACCAATCAGTCCACCACGCAGTCAGTTAACTAATGCAGCATCGAATCAGGCCATGACCCGGTCAATAAATCAGTCATATAATGGATGCATCAAAGGATCAATTCTTCCAGTGGTCAAAGAACGAGTCAGTCAACTAATCAATGCATTAACGAAACACTACATCCATCATTTGGTCAGTTGGTCGGTCGGAGGGTCAGTGATCAGGTAATCAGTCAGCCAGGCCGGCCGTCCATCGCAAGGACACATCAAGCAAGTGCTTATTCAACTACGCGACCAAGAAGTTTGTCAATCAGCCTGACAAAGAAATGGATCAGTCCGTCAATCAATCGATCAGTCAAGCAAACAGCATAAAGCAAGCAATCAATCAGTCAGGCAATCAATAGCAACCTCAATGAATGCCCTGGTAAATCAAGCAAACAATAGATCAAACAACCAAAAGCGAGCCCATCAGTCAGTCGGTCTTTCAGTCAACCGAACGATCAATGAGTCCATCATTCATGCATCAAATCATGAAATTTGTTCTCGACCCAACAGCCAGTTCATGAACTAAACTGGCGAAATGATGGCAGCTGTTGATGCATTTCAAGAATCCACCAATCGATCAGGAACCTTGGCAGCTCCGGGTACGTGGGGAGGGTGTCCATGTACTTGGAAACCGCAGTGGTCACCAGTGCCCTGAACAACGAGGGGGCGACTTTGGACTTTTTTCGCACCTCGGACCACAGGGCGGTGACCCAAACCGAAGGCCCAAGTCCCAACCGTTGGGTCTTGGATGATTCAACAGGTTCGATACCTATAGGGATGTTCCTCCATCCAACTGGTAGGTCTGCCCTGGGATTCCACCACCATGAAAGTAATGGTTGATCTTTCTTGGCAGATTAAAAACTAAACCCCGTAGAAACACAAGCTGGTTGGTGGTTTTAAACATGTTTCTTTTTACTAACAGTTATTAACAATTGGTTGGTTGACTAATTTTTCGGGGTTGAAACCACCAACCAGTAAGAGTTGCTACGGAAAAACATTGCTGTAAGACAATGGTCGTTGGAATCCGAGAGTATATGTTTGTATTCTGTGCTATCGCATAGGTCATTAGTCAACAAATCTTGTTGAACCAAATGGCTTTACACAATAGAGATTGAAAATGTCGACCACGAACCATGGTTCAAATGGTTTGATGGGGGCACTGACAGCATAGTTACCATGTTGTATGTTCTGTTGGGGTCTTATTAGGCCTTCTCCTAGTCCATACACACATTGACAGGAACCACATTTATCCAACAGGAATACATGTGTAACAAATATGTAATGTGTGTAACAACTATGGTTGCTATTCTTTGGGTGAAAATAACACGGGGCTCCACTGTTATAGCATTTCATAATCACCAATAACTTTACGGAAGTATGAACGGACTCATTCGAATTTTGCATGCTTGGAAGTAAATGCAGCCGATGATGGGGTACATGGGTATATAGGGATAGTTACCACATATGTATTGTACGGTTTTGAATAGTTGCCTCGCTTAAACACAAACGCTTTTGGATCCATAGATGCTTACATGCATACAAATCAAGTGATAGAAATGCATATTACATCCAGGTGTTCATATGGGATCATAGCCCCAGATCTTAAAGTCCATGATGGGTGACTGATAGAAACTGCTACAACCATGGCACATCTAAACATACCTACAATGTACGTCACAGGGGATTGACTTCTGATAGGAGACAGTGGCTTTGTGATGCACCAAATCTATCGGACTTGTGAATGGTGAATCACTGTTGACTATATAATCAATCGCTTTAAATCACAGGTATTTGGTGGGTAAACATTCCAGTTTAAACTCTTCGGTGTGTTTTTTGCATTGTGAAAACCATAGGTACCTACGGTGAATTGACCCGGCACCGGCGTTTCAATGCCTTCAGATGGCAGAGTGACCCGCAATGGAACTACCCGTGACGTGACGCACCTGATGACCTGACGACCTGTAGACAAAGTCTTGTCACCAGCATGATGCCAATGCACTTTCTATATATAACAATCTAATTAAATCTAGAAATTAGACATAGATAGGCAAGAGAGAACATTTGGTTACTATACAAGGTTCTAGGAGTCAAATTCGAATCTTTCAGCAAACAGGCATTGACTTTTGCTGTTTGGGGATGTTGTTTTTTCCTTTCCAGGCAGCTACAATATGTCCTGGCAAGACCAGTCCAAGCATTTCAGTGGCATCTCGGACGTCAATACGAGTATCTTGAAGCCCTGCGAAGATACGCGATTGATGATCCACGAGGCCGCTGTTGACACCTGGGGATGGTAGGGGGGTTCCGTTCACCTCACATGGTAGAAACCGGACTTTAAAAGCTTGGCTGATTGGCTGGGGTGCTATAATCATCTATGGGAATCATTTCTTAAAGTGGGGACCCCCATAGCCATGGTTGGTTTATTACTATAAACGGTTAATAAAGGATAATTTAGATTTTGAGCAACGCCCCTGTGAATCATTGTTCTTGTTTGCAAGACCCAAGTGTTGCTTCAGGACATGTTTGCAGTCAAGACATGCATGTTCTTTTCTATGACATATTCAACAGAAAATTCCCAATAAATCACACCCGGCCACGACTTGCAGCTTCACGAGCTTCATGGTTCACTCGTTTATGTCATACGTGGCTGCCTGGAAACTATTGGTGATCCTTCTTGAAGACTATGAGGTCCAAGTCAGTATGATACATTTGTCATGGGGATGGTAGACTGCCCCAACGGTGATCCCAGAGATAGATAGTTGATAAGCCCTTCTTAATAATTGATGGTGCTTTCTAACCCCCATGAAAATGAAAAAAATAGGAGATGCCGTCAAGAGGTCCAAACTGCATGACCGTCAGGTGATGAAATTCTATGCTGAGCTTACTGGGGACATGGACGGCGTTGAGAATGTCAGCGGAAGTATCCGCGGCAAGTGCTGGTATGGAGTCGTGCCCGCAGATGAGACGGAGTGAGTTGGTGGATGTGTTTGTCAAAGGAGTTAGGATCACAATATGGCGGTTTCTCAAAATAGGGAGCCCCAAAAATGGTTGGTTCATTACTACTAAATGATTACTGTTGGATGATTTGGGGGTACCCCTATTTTGAGAAACCACCACATGGGGCTATCCAAAATCATGGGTACCCACGAACCATCCGAGATTATGATGACTTTAAAGAACAAACCTATCCATGTTGTGGCTAAACTGCACAATGTAGCATGAGGCACATGTATATATATTTATAAGTATATATATTGTTTTGAAGTATATATATATATAAAGTTATTTGTTTTCGTTTTTAAAAACATGTATCTTTCATACGAATATGTTCAGACATTTTATATATATATATATATTTATATTTATGTTGGTGTATATACATTTACGTAAATTCTTGAATTTTCATATACATATAGATGTTGATGTATACATGTTGATATACATTTGTATATTTGCATAAGTACAGCATATTTGTACACAATGCATTCTGCATGTTAAAGTGGTATGTGTTACTTCAGTTTGGGTAGTCCCTTCAAATTGGTTTGCAGGTTTGATACTGAAATTCAACGATCATATGGTTGATTCAGAGAAGTTTGTGCATTCAATTCGGGTATATCATCACCAAGTTTTTTTTAACCAGAAAGCTGTACACACCACTTTTGGATATAGTATGATATGCCCGTTTTTTGTTTGCAAGGCCTCGAGTGTTTGCAACGTTTCTTAGCGGTTTAAGTGTCAGTTTCGTGGTCTATTTCTTAGCAAAGTTCGCGAGGGGGCCTTGGAACATATTCATCCAGCTTGAACACTGTTTCCTAATGGACCGTACTCTGGTGTGCTGCATGGATCACCCACTTCTACAATAAATGTATGTATAACCATGTATATATATACATATATATATATTTATGTAGATAAGTTATTATGTATACAGGTGTATCAATGTACAAATGTCTATATATATATATATTTACATGCACACAATAGCGGGGAAATCCTTCTGAACATTTCACGCGTTTGTAGCATGTCCAGTATGGTTTCCATTCAGGGGTGGACGGGGGAGCAGCAGAGTTGACAGGCCAAGGAAGATGCCTTCGATGTGACATGAGGGTAAAGGCAAGCCTTGAATATGTTTCATCTTTGGAAATATGTTCATCGTCTTTGGAAACATGTTCCAACCAGCTGTTGAACCAGCTGTTTATTCCTTTCAATGCAACATATTCTAACCAGCTAATACGTGGTGAACAGCTGGTCAACAGCTGGTTGGAATATGTTGCATTGAAAGGAGCGGTGAGACCCCTACCTTAGTCATGTGTTTTCCTCAGGGATTTCTTATCGCGTGTTTTTCTTGGCCGTACCGGATTGCCACTAGAGTCAAACCAACAGCATTCACAAGTTTCTACAGAATGAAATCGGAGGGTCGGGCAGGGAACGTGGAGTACAATTTAAAGTATGCATGTATAAATATGTTTTACATAGACATGCATATTATGTGAAAATTTAGATATTATGCGTGTATATGTTCAAACTCCCCAGGTTTCGTTTGTAGCGTTCGGGTGGGTGATCTCTCTGATAGGTGTCTTATTTCATGGTGTAAGCTTGAACTTCTCCATGGTAAACGAGAGGGTCAAAAAAAAAAATAGACTAAGTGTTGATCCACTCCGTATTTAACTAAGATGCTTCAATCTACCGAAAAAAGACAGAACGAACTTGGCAAAGGATTTGTAGACCGAAGATGATTTGTTGAATTTGCACGTCAGCCAAGAAAGCTCAGAAAGCCAAAAAAAGCACAACCGCGAAACAATTCTGCAAATATGCACTTCGAGTCGTGAAGGTTTTCCTTATTAGAGGAGCTAGAGGGTGCAACAATTCAATGCAAAGAAAATTAAGGTCAACCAGTTCGAAGCACTGGCCATGGAAAATGTCAGCCAGCCACTTCAATGGGTAGTTCAAAATGTGGTACCAGTGAGTAGCTGGAGGACCATTGGAGGATATCAACAAGTTGGCTACACAAGGTCCGGTACTGTGTGTTCCCGCAGCTCGGAGCGTCACAGAGCCAATATCTAAACCCTTCGCTTCGAACTGGGGTCGTTCATTCAAGGATCAATTCGTAACGAGCAATCTATTGATGAAGGAACAACTAGTAGCATTGATCAGCATTTTGTTCATTCTAATGGTCAATGCTACTAATTTGTAATTAGCGAACAAGCAACTAGTAACGAACAACTAGTTGCGAAAAAATCGTATGGTATGTTGAAACATTTTTAGAAGAATTTGCGCAACAATGCACGTGTAACACTTAATAATCAGCCAAGCAACATTAAGGAACGTTAAGCAACTAAATATTGGTTGATTCGTAGTGAAGGATCACCAGAATAATGATACCAATGCCTTCTGTCCTTCTGATCATACTGATTATCATTATGAATGAATCCCCAATCTTAGTGATTCATTCTAATAATCTCAATAGATGATACCTTCCATTTGATTTCTAATGCAGCAGCTGTAGATGTAGATCTCCGGAAAGCGGTGGCATGTCACAGCAGAATTGAACAGCTTGCATGGCCAGTTGTCAATCTAAAAGATCTCCATTCTCTCAGGATCTCTAAGGCATGAATATGTCTCATTGTGTTTCCAAGTTCGGAGTTCAGATCATACTGTTGATCTCGGTGTTTCCACTATCAATTTCGCTGTGGTCAATGTGAAAACTTCTCACTGACACGTCGTGTCCCTCCACGACACGAGGACACTTTTGGCTTCCGCCCTCTTGCCGAGATGACTCGAGCAAATGCATTCTGTTTGCAACAGGAGGTGCCATTCAACGTCAACGTGTCATGACATGTGTGCTTTTTTGTGCCACATTGTGTCGATGAAGTTTCAGCCAACAAAGCAAATCGTCGTGGAAACAGCGAACTTGCCAAGGTTGAATTAGCTTATTGAGTTGCAATTTACAAACAGGATGCAAGATGATGCAAGTATGATATCATATGATACAAATGTTACAATCTATCTATCAGTCATCGGTTACAAATCCACGAGTGACGATAGGTTTCGTATTGTCAGCTACGAATCGTCAGATTTGGCCTGCAGGTGCTGGATGGACTATTGAGGGGTCAATGCAAAAGGCCACGGTGTGGAACATGCCCGTTTCCTCCATCGTGGCGAAGGACTGGAACAGCTTCGTGGAACTTCCCAACCAGGTGAAATGCCTCTTCTACTGGTGGGAGCCAGATCCCACGTTCCTGCTTCTCAATCCAACGGAGATGATCTTCCCCGCCCATGTGGAGAAAGAGTGGAAGCAAGGGATTCAGACATCGGCTGGCCAGCAGGCAATGCGGAACGTGAATTTCGGAACACTGTGTTTGATGTGTTTGTGTCAGCTGACCTAGTTGGGCAGTGGTTGGGTAAACCCAGGCGCTGCTGTTTCTGTTGTTTTTTGTGGTTGTTGTTGTTGTTGTTGTTGTTGTTGTTGTTGTTGTTGTTGTTGTTGTGGTCGTCGTCGTCGTCGTCATCGTCATTGCTGCTGTTGTCGCTGTAGTTGTTCTTGTTGCTGCTGTCCCCATTGCTGTCTCTGTTAATGTTGCTGGAGTTGGTGGCCTTGGTGGCGTTTGCGTTGTTCGTTTTGCCTTTATTTCTGTTGCTGTTTTTGCTTTGTTGTTTTTGTTGCTGTTGTCTGGTGTTATCGAGAACCCAGATGTCAGGTGACCATTGACAAATACGTCAGTCATGACCTGGAAAATCTTGCACCTGCTCTCGTCGGCTTAGTGGGCGCGCTGAAGATTGAGACTTGACATGCCTGGGGATGCGCTTCCGAGGGGCACAGCCCTGGATTCATGGGTGACCGGACTTCAAGTAGATTCATTCCGTGATGTGTATTTGTATATGCACCCTACATCAATAAAGACATGTATTCATATTTGCATATTGAAAATCACATCTTCACGTTCACATCTATATACGATTTTTTGGCTGCAGTTCCTGATGTTACTACGAAAGCTGATTGTGGGTTTCGATGATACTATCGTTCCTTGGGGCAGCGCCGATTTCTGCTGGTTTCTGTTTCTATTTTCTGATTTAGTGACCAGTGGGCCAGTGGCATCATGGTGGCAGCGCATTGATTTCTGTTGATTTCTGATTTGCAGATGTGCTTGTATCCACTTGCGGCGATGCTGATGGCAGTGTTTTGTTGTTTTGGGTTTCTGCTGTATTGATGTCACAAGACCTACAAGGGTTGCTCAATGTTGCTCCATTTAGTGTGCGTTATCTTTATTGGTATGTCTAGGTGTTTTTGTTTCCTGAAGAAATTACTGTAAATCAAGTTCATCCGGGGAATGAGGTTTTCCAGTTTTCGTTGCATTGATCTTCTAAATTATGTTACCTCCTGTGTGTTTTTGATTTCAGATTCTGATGAAAGACGCTCGGAACTACCAGGGGTATGTTTTTCGTTCACATGAGATTCTGCATTGTTAAAGAATTCCGAATGACATTGCTGACTTCAACAGGATGTCTGGACATTGAGACCACGCAAGGCCAATATAATGTATGGATCTTTTTGAGGCCAAAGATGGCTAGCAAACCGATGGGACTTGCATGTTTTTCGGGGAGTGTGTATGGGCCATCATGGGGCTGAAGTGCCTTTGTGGTGCAGCTCCAGTGTTTTGTTTGGGAAATCTCACTTGGACTTAAGATTATGCTTGATGGGGGATTGGTCAATTGTGGATTCCAAGCAACATACACCAATCAAACATTGACCAGTTCAAAACCAGTTGTTGGTCAGCTTATGGTTGATCAGTGGTTTTTGAAGCGGTCAATGGGTGGAAGATTCTGTGTGCAGTCATATTTGAGAGCTACAGAAACTAAGTAGCTAAAAAGATGGTGATTGCAGGCTTTAAGCTGTAAACATAGCATTGAAACTACTATCTAAGAACAGTGGAATCCACCATCGTGGGTAGGCGCAAAGGAGCAACAAAGAAGTACATCTAAGTGCCTGGTCGAATTGGTGATATGTGTTGCCGATTAATTTGCGGTATTTAATAATATCTATCAATATCTATTTATATCTATCAGTATCTATCAATATCAAATCTATCAATATCGTACTTGTCAATATCATATCTAACAATATCTATGAATAGTGTTGTAGTGTTGCCTAGTTTACTTATACGTAATATATCAAAAACCTATTTTAACGTGACAACATTGGTTCGAGCCAATTTTGTTGGTTTATTGATGTAAATGTAATTCTGCTACCTTTTTGGTGGTTTGCCTGAGATCAGTGTTTGATTGACATGATGGTCTCAGGACCTTACGGATGTGGTGGAGATGCTGCGGGACCAGCTGACATCTGGTGATAGCCCGAGAACCGTCGCATGCAGATGGCTGCAAAAGCCCGAGAGGCTTTGGGAGGCAACTCTGGGGGTTGCAAACTGTTGGGGTCGGAGGACCTGCCAGGATCCGTTTCCAAGCTATGGCTAGGGAAGAAGTCACTGCTCAGGATCTTTGAAATATTGAAAATTGAGGCTTACTGAGGTACCAGTGGCGTATATACCTGGATCCACCACTGGTGCTTTTTTTGTTGGTTCACAGTCTCCCTAGCTCCGTTGGTGGTGTCTTGACAGTGCCAGGAATGGCTGCCGGATGAAACCAAATGCTTCCCGCAATTTGGCATGTACAATGAGATCAGCGGCCAATTCGTTGCTTGGGTGGCATGCCTCTGAGCACTAGAAAGGTGACCTCGCCAGTGATTTATGGGGGAGGTTGGGAGACGGGATATTGATTTTTCGCTCCTAGACGGGGAGATGCATTTCGGAGGCATTTCGGTATTCTCGAACTACCTGAGTGTGGAGAGAAATCTTTCTGCGCTCAGAACTTTCAACCCCCAACCGATGGTCATTGGAGGCCCCAACTGCGACTTCGAAGCTGCTCAAGTCGCAGCTGGTTCTATTTCTTTTTCCAGCAACCGGTTGAAGGCCCCAACTTGGTCCCCGTTTTGACCCATCTGACGCTATGCTTCATCATTTCCCTTCATGGGCTGGGACCAGTACAGTTGTGAGACTGAAGCAGGTTGATGATTGAAGTTGGTCGATATTGGTTTCCCGCTTACTTGATCCTGACCAATACTTGCGTCCAATAAAAAAATATGGTGGATGGGTGCTGGGCGTACATCACACCGGCTGGGAATAGAGACAAACACGGTAGATCCATTATTGATCCGCTTAGGCATGTGCCTGATGCTAAAGCGCTCATGGCTTTCTCATGTTACGAAGTATGTTGCCCCGAGTAAACTAGCCTGGAACTGGAAAATCCACAGTTTACAAATGGTTTGAATTTTTGACAGGTTAGTTCAAGCGAGTGATCCCATAAGCTTTCCTCCTCAGGTTGAAGACCGCCAAGATCCAAGTGGACTTGTTTGCAGGGCTTGTGAGTCTGGAACCTATTCCGTGGAAATCACTGATGGCAAAGGCACAACGCATGCACCTCGATTTGGAGCGGTACTCATGTTCCTGCTTTGGTTTGTTTGGTCTGTCTGGTCTGTTTGGTCTGTTTGGTCTGTCTGGTCTGTCTGGTCTGGTCTGTCTGGTCTGTCTGGTCTGTCTGGTCTGTCTGGTCTGTCTAGTCTGTCTGGTCTGGTCTGGTCTGTTTGGTCTGGTCTGGTCTGTTTGGTCTGTCTGGTCTATCTGGTCTGTCTGGTCTGCCTGGTCTGTCCGTCTGTCCGTCTCTCATACGTCTATGTGTATCGATCTGTGCATGCCAGCACACATATAATCTATATATCTGAAATCTTCTGAAAGGCATCTACAACATGAAAACCTGAAACGATATGTAGGAAACATCTACACATGCATCCGTACCTACCTGCAGGGATACAGACATAGGTCAGTACATGCATGCATATATACGTACATAGTGGTAATTGTTGCATTCCTTCACATTACATGCCTGAATGTTTATTTGCATAATATTGCATACATCAAGGTGTGCAGACATTCACACATGCAGACATGTGGACATTCAGAAAATGCATGCATGGCTGCATGCATACATATATCCATGCATTGCACTGCACTGCGCTGCACTACGCTATCCTAGACTACACTACACCACACTACCTTGCAGACCTAGATAGATGAGATGAGATGAGATGAGATGAGATGAGATGAGATAGTATTTGAGTAGATTTGATTAGAATCGATAGATTACTTGGGCGAATGTCAGGATCAAACTTCACATAAAGTTGGTCACTAGTTTGCCTTTAATTACTGTTGACCTCAGCTTCCCAAAGAACACTAGCACAAAACCGGTAACCTCAATGATAAATCACCAGTGATATTGGTTGCACCCGGACACTATCAACCAGCTTGAATATTCTTACCACGATTGAAAGTGGTTTAAACAGTTGCGGGATACAAACTGGTTTGCTGATGATATCTCACCGATCGTTTGAAAATGACTTCTCATGACATGCTCATCGGCCACTCGATTTCTTGTGTGGAACTCGACACAGAAAGAAATGATGGCTGCAAACCCCCGTGGTTTTTGGATGATCGGATCATATCCAACAGTCGACTTGCACCAACGTAGTTGGACCACCATACTTGGACCACCATACTTGCCGCTGACTACCCCGCAACCTGCAACTAGCTAGCTGCTGAATAGTTCTCCTAGCTATCTAGTAGTGCCATTTGATACCTGCTTCACTGTTCTAGTACTGATGCCGCAATATACATATATTTATATACCGAAACATGAACATTGAATGGAAGTCAATACAATACTTCGACTGAAGGAAACAAAACAATATGTTCCAAAACTACTTTTCTCTGCATTTTTGATGATCAACAAACTTTGAAGAGTCTGTATGCCGCAGCGGACATCCAGGTCGGGACACATTGCTACTTGGGGTGAAAGTGGGGACCGGTGACTCAGCAACTAAGGTGTGCAAACCTTGTTCTCCCGGCTTCGCTCAGCCCTCTGGTGCAGCTACCGTGTGTGATCCTTGCAAGTTCGGCGAGTACCAAGATGCTTTTGGACAGGCCTCATGCATCCGGTGTCCGCAGGCAACGTATCAAGAAACTTGACTGCTTGCATACTTTGTCCCGGTGTCCATCAATGGTGGCCCGCCACTGGCCACCCCAAAATGATGAGTCTAAAGAAGCAGCGGGGGAAACCAGCAGGTTTGGCAGTGCCTAGCTTCTGGACAACCTCACATGGGGAAGAAATTTAGAGTTAGCCATGTTTTCATGTTGGGAGTCCTTCGGTGTGTTGGGGATACCTTCGAGGAAAGCTTGAAGAAACTTGGGACAAAAGATTTGTCAGGCGCATCGTGAAGGCAAGGACGATGAATGATGATAAGTTGAAATGATCATGCAATCCTGGTTGCTACTGACCAGTGATGATTTCTGTTGGGTTGTATATAATGATTCAATAGTAAAGATTAGCTTTGATGGATAATCAGTAATTGACAACAGTTTGTGATGGTGAGTTAAGGTTCATCATGCTTAGCAATGTTTGACAATTGTTGCTCACCGTCAGTGGTCTCCATTAATGGTTCCTGATGATGAATGTAATTGTTATTAGTAATGGTTGATGTACTGTGTATGTGATCATAATGAGTATTGTTGTATTCCTGATGATGTACTGTGTATGTGTGATCAATCATTGATGACTTTTAGTGCTGGTGATACTGGTTGAACATGGCGTGGGCTAATTAGTGTGGGAAACTTCGTGATGATTGGCGCTGCTCCACCAAGGCTTGCCGATGTTGATTCGAGTGATGATTAATGATGAATGACGGTGATTCACGATGGTAAAATGACAGTTGGTGATGATAAGTTGCTCGCTGGTGAATGACAGTTGGTGAATGACAGTTGGTGATTCTGTTCATGATTGTTTATTCTGTTTAGTGATGGTTGCTGATGGTTGATGATGAGTAGTGATCAATAGTGGTTGGTCACGATCAGTGACGTTAAATCATCATGTTGCTTATTGGCAATCACTGAATGGTCAATGATCAGCACTGCAATGGTTGGTCATGATCCATCATGATCGCAAGTGATGCATGATGATTGGTGATGATTATGTGTGGTCGGAGATTTTCAGTGATGTTTAAGAACGATTGGTCATGATTGCTTGTGATCGACGATGATTAGTACTGATTGTGAATCGTCGGCAATTTTCATGAATTATCAAGAATGGTTAGCCATGATATGTCATGATTACTAATAGTTGATCATGGTAAGTAGGTCATGGTTCACCATGATTACCAATGCTTGATCACGGTGATTGATGGCAAAAATGGTTGGTCATGATTCGTGATGACTACCAATGGTTGACGAGGATTTGTGATGATTAAGAATGGTTGGTGATGATGAGAAACGATTTGTACTGATTGTTGATGTTCAGTGATTGATATGCTTGATTCACTGCTTGATGGTGATAATTCGCAGCTATCAATGCCCCTTGAAGCTTCATCCAAGGACAAGAAGGGGCAGCCGAGCTGTGTTGCTTGCCCCAACCAAACCAGCACGTTGGGCCTGGGATCCATCGAAGTGGAAGAGTGTCGATGCGAATCGGGCAACATCGACATAGCCAGATCCGGTGTCCGGCAATGCGTTCTTTGCGGTGAAGGCCGGCGTCCGTAGCTCTTGGAGTGGTGACCCTCCAATGCTCTCTTTCCAAAGGATGGAGAAAGCGGAGAAAGGATTGGTGCTTCTTTGGTTGGCTCTTTCTCTTTCTCTTTCTCTTTCTCTTTCTCTTTCTCTTTCTCTCTCTCTCTCTCTCTTGCTTCATTCATATACTGCAAGTGTTTTTCGCATACGCTAATCTGCAAATATTTAATTTCAGAGACACAGGCACGCACATATTTGTGATTTTATAGTCTTTGTAAGATTAGGTAGAGGGATTCCATCCAATCGGCCGGATGTCCTGTTGTGAATGCTTACGATCATTCATCAGTTTGTATTTTGGGAATCAGATTCAATCTGCTTAGATGTTTGCTTGGTCCCAGCAACTGAGAGGCTTGACCTGCCCATTTGCCTCTACTGTGAGTGGCTTGCAGACCGGCACTTCCGACCTGGGTGCAAAATATGTTGCGTATGTGGCCACGGTGGAAGAGGGCTTCTACAGCCCAGAAAACGATCCTTTGAGTACCACGGAGGCAGCCGTGTTTCTTTTTCTCCATCCAGAAATAGTTGTCTTGTTCCATGAAGGAGTATGCTTTGATTGTCTTTGACTTATACATCTAATGATATATTTGTACATATTATTTGGCCTGCAATTACATAGGTATATATTACGTACCTCTATTTTACATTATTTTGTACTTGTATCTTATAATTTTAACACACTTATGTAACACAGTTCCAACACATGTTTAACATGCATGTGGATACAGAATGTAACGTAACATATGCATACAACATACACAGGTCTACATGTACAATGCTTTACTGCTTGGCATCAGCAGCTTCCGCCAGTTGTGTGGTTTGTTGCGCACGACCTGCAAGCATTATATATATATATATAGTCCATATAGTTGATAAACTGACGGAATAGGACAAGACACGCACAACTGATCAGCCATGGATGATATACCTTCCGCCGTACTTTGCTGATCGCACTGGCCAGTGCCAACGGTGTTTAAAGTTTTGTTTGGAATGTCAAATGCCATCACAGGAGCCTCTACCAGTGAATCCAACGCATCGGTTGCTACTGGTGTCTCATGGTGCGCAAAGCATCCAAATTGGCTGTGAGTCAAAACCCCGTACCCCTGGTTCCCCATCATTAACTATTGTTTTCCCTTAAGGTTGTTGGTAAATCCCCCATTAGTTTGTTGATTAATATTGACCCATAGCCAATTGATAACACGATGATGAAAATCATGCGGTTCCATCTGGGGCCTCCGCATGCTTTCCCTCGACCTCGAGAAAGTTTGCTGCCGAACACGATTTCCAACCCTGGGAATTTGGACAACATATGGCTATGGGTCACTATTAACCAACCAATAATGGGAGATATTCCCCAACAATAATAGGGAAAACAATGGTTAATGATGGGGGAACCAGGGGTACGGGGTTTTGACCCACTGCCATATGTGTGACTTTACGTGTTTGCGGTGTCACTATGCATGTGGGCGACTTGACGGCGTTGTGGGTGACTTAATCCAAGCGCCGCGTGTTGACCAATTAATTAGCCAAACAGCCAACTGTTGAAGTTTCTGAGTTATTACCAACTGTTTTCGCAGAATCCTGAATAACAGTTGGTAAAATCATACAACCATTAAGTTGTAGCCAACTGAATGTACTGACAGAAATCTTCCTTCCGCGCTTGGCTGCCAGTGACTCCTGCAGCCGGGTGCACCGCAGCTGTCGTCCTGACTTGAGGTATTTTCAGGTGCACTGAAAAGACACATTGCCCTGGTGGCCTTCCGGGCACCTGTGCTGGGGGTCTCACCAGCACTCCCTGTGCAGAATGCCCAGCAGGACAAACTTGGTCCAATGACCAGTGTGCGGAGTGTGATACATTTACGAGTCTTGGCAGCCGGAAACAACGAAAACAACAGCTGGTGAAATGTTAAATGTTGCTGGAAGATGTTGAGAATAAATCAAGGGCATGATAGAATCATGTCGGTGCGTTTTATTGACAAAAGCCAGCATAGACTTTTCGTGCGTGTGGGCAATGCTGGGAGGTGACTCAGGAATAGCCGTATCAAGGACCTTGTGCGAAATCGGGTTAATAATAGCAATTTCTTTATTAATAATAACAGAAATAACCGACAGTTGATCATTATGCAAGTCAGTTGTTTAATCGTTTTGCGAATCGATGTTCACATCACATATTTTCCAGCCCCGCCCCGGTCGCTTGAATCCAGGATTCTCATGTGGCAGATTGTGGCAACGACGGTGGTTCCATTGGCAGTTGCAGTATACTACTACTTTTCAAACCCAGAGGTGCTTTCGAACATTTTATATTTTCCCAAATGTAGTTATTAACAAGTTGTTGGTTGACAGGCATATTCTTCATGATGGGGTGGTTCAACCACCAACAAGTAATGATTATGATTAATCATGATAAACTATTGTATTAGCCGTTAGTAACCACTAGTTAACCACTAGTTAGCAATTATCCACTAGTAAGAATTGCTAGTAATAATTAGTACAATGGCAATATACTAGCAACTATTACTTGTGGTTAACCACTAACTAACCAGCAAACCATCAGCGATCCCTCGAAAAGAGGTGAAAGCGAAGGCATCAACTCGAGAGGCAGCGGCTGCAGCCCTTGCATTGGTCACCAGTTTGCTGCAGACTGCACCTCGGCTGCACAGCTCCGGGGGTGCGCCAGGGGCACGCGCCATATCAAACCTTGGCATGGGCACCCCCTACAATGTGTAGAAAGCAGTGATGCCAGTGGGGATTGAAACCGGTGATTGGAAGAGAGGATTGGGCTCATAGTGATGGCTTTGTTTCCTCGGTTGTTTGAACTGGTTCAGAACCGAACCAAAACTGCGGCAGTTGGCACAGCAACTGGGTCCCAGGTTCGAGATGCGATGGGTCAATCCCAAGCATCCCCAAAGGGGGGCAGGTGAATGTTCTGACAGTTTTACTAGTTTGGCCACCAGGTTCACCAGTACCTGGTTTTGACCCACAGCCATACCCGGATGTGCACCCCCACGGCTCGTAAGTGGTCACTAACCATGGTTTCTAGGGGTTTTAAGCTACCTTATAGGGCTTATAAGCATGGTGAGCTAACCCCAGCTGCACATCCAAGTAGCATGCGCAGGTTGCCATTATGGGCTCCACGACCATCTCCTGGCCTGACAACTTCCGAGCCACATCATCAGCTTTCGGTATTCTGATGCTTGATTTGGAGGGCTGGGGGTTCTCCTGCTTCAGCAGCTTGGGGGTTTCACCACGATATGTGATGACGGCTGCAGTGTTTCCTTCGCTGGTGATGTGGATGTGGCTGTGCTACGCGATGGCCAAATGGATTCCACGGCCAAAGCTCCGGTGGACGAAGAACAAGACGTGGAACACCATCGGAAATTTGTTGCAGATGGGCTACGGACCTATGACAGCTTTGGCTTTCCAACCCTTCATGTGTTATTCGCACCCAAATGGCTTGCAAAGCCTTTTGAAGCAACCAAGCATCTTGTGCGGCGGAGAGGCTCATGGCTTCATGCGGGCAGTGGGCTCCCTGTGCCTTGCTCGCACTGGTGCAGCGAATCCGATTGACCAATCGCATGTTTCAGATATGTTTTGGATGCATTATATTGTTTGAAGACCTCAAAATAGTTCATCAATGAGAGGCTCACGAGTTCAGGGGAAGCAGCACACTGGGAAAATGGATATTGTAGTTTTGAAATGTCTTGAATGCATTGGAATTTTGAACAGATACTATACAAGGTCTCAATCAATTTTGGGGACTGCCAATACACAGCCTGACACTTGGATCTATCCAACATAAATCAGAGGCACGGAGTTCGTTTTTCATAGCCTTTGGTGTGCCGCAATAAAAAAGTGCGCACGCAACACATAGGTTGAGTCGACAAAACAAGCAACACAAATTGGGACCATCCTCATTTGCCTGCCATCTACCGGCTGGAGGTTGCTGGCGTTCGCGCTTGGGTTTCTGGCACTTTGTTTGCTGGCGGCCTGGAAAATCCCAGCATGGACGGCAAGGTGC
The DNA here is from genome assembly GCA_009767595.1 of Symbiodinium kawagutii. Lineage (NCBI taxonomy): Eukaryota > Dinophyceae > Suessiales > Symbiodiniaceae > Symbiodinium > Symbiodinium kawagutii. The sequence continues at coordinate 397,881 of VSDK01002280.1, read as the reverse complement.
AGCTGTCAAGTGCTGAGTAACATCAGTCATAGGATGAGCATAGTGAGATTGAAAATAGGGCCCCCCCAAGTATATCAACGTATATCAACGTATCATCTTTATATTAATTAACCATGTCCAGTAATGAACCATCCAGAACTTTTGGGGTTCCCAAACTGGCTTGGGAAACATTCGTTCAAGTAGTTCAATCGGGCTTCGCACCCCACGGCTGGGTATCTGAAGCAATGTCGGGATGGTCGCCGTGTGGTATGTATAGATGCACCACGAGTTTGTGTTCCTTGCGTGAGGGGATACTCCACCGTCAACCGCTTCAATTTCATGACATTGCGCTTCCGCTTGGATGTTTGGTGGCTTCTTGGTGTGCAGATGCCAGGTTTTCAGTTTTCTATACTTGGTTTCATCAGGGCATGGCATTCAATTTGTGTCGCTCCATATGTCAATATGGGGATTCGAACATTTTTCTAGGCATATATTTCTGGCACCTACAGTCTGACCTTTCCAAACTTGGATGCGCCAGGGCAAGGTCCAGCGCACAATACTGCTGGGGTAAGCGTGGGGGAAAGTCCAGCACGCACCACTGCGAGGGGAGTCTATGGGAGTCTGGGGAGGTGAGGCGGGGGAGAGAGAGAGAGAGAGAGAGAGAGAGAGAAAGGAGGACAATATCCTGAGACCCTCACGTGGCAGGTGGGGAACGAACCAAGAGTAAGTTTCTTGAATTCGAGAATCCTGACAATGCAAACGACACCTTTGAAAGCCCATAGAATGATTTATGATATAAGTATATATATATATGTATATAGGTACATACATACTTTGATACATATATATATATATTAAGAGATATAATATATTTATATTTACACATATATGATATATACATATTTATACATATATTATTTATATATTTTTTTGGTTTATACATACAATATATATATATACACTTATACATATATTTTATCAATTTATATATATATATATATGTGTGTTTTGTATTGCTTTGTTTTTTTGCAAGACGTTTCCTTTATTTTCCTCTCTTCTTCTCTCTTCTTCTCTCTTCTTCTGTCTTCTTCTCTCTTTTTCTCTCTTCTTCTCTCTTCTTCTGTCTTCTTCTCTCATCTTCTTTCTTCTTCTCTCATCTTCTTTCTTCTCTCTTCTTCTCTCATCTTCTTTCTTCTCTCTTCTCCTCTCTTCTTCTCTCGTCTTCTTTCTTCTTCTCTCTTCTTCTCTCTTCTTCTCTCTTCTTCTCTCTTCTTCTGTCTTCTTCTCTCATCTTCTTTCTTCTTCTCTCATCTTCTTTCTTCTCTCTTCTTCTCTCATCTTCTTTCTTCTCTCTTCTCCTCTCTTCTTCTCTCGTCTTCTTTCTTCTTCTCTCTTCTTCTCTCTTCTTCTCTCTTCTTCTCTCTTTCTTCTTCCCTCTTCTTCTCTCTTCTTCTCTCTTCTTCTCTCTTCTCCTCTCTTCTTCTCTCTTCTTCTTTTCTTCTCTCCTCTTCTTCCCTCTTCTTCTCCCTTCTTCTCTCTTCTCTCTTCTTTTCTCGTCTTATCTCTTCTTCTCTCTTTTTCTCTCTTCCTCTCTTCTCTTTCTCATTTCTTCTTTTCTGTGTGTTTCTATATGATCTTCTTGTAAACGACATCGTTTTATACCGTACAGTGTATTCCATTCAGGTTCATCTAGAACTGGAACAATTTTCATATCAATATGTATATATTTATGTATTTTTGCAAATATAAAATATATATATATATATATTCAATTCATTTATTTATGTTTAAATACATTTATCATTATATCAATATATGTGTCACTGATAGCGAAACAGCAATGGCATAAACACAATGTGCAACCTATGTTTTGATTTGAATGCCAGGAAATCAATGAAGCCAATATCACAAATTCAAAGCTCTTCAAAACACCAATTTGTCCATTTTGAGGGGTTGACGTTTGACATTTGATTATTTTTGTGGGCGCACATTGTAGATTACAGCCTCTATAGTTTGTTGAGCACGTTCAAGACGAATGCACAAATTCCCACTGAGCCAATGAGAATCGCAGGATTGAAGGGATCGAATTCTAAGGTTCGGCGTGGTCTCGCTTGTCCGAATGCCAGCGCTTTCGCTGTGTGTGGCCTTGGCCACTGACAATGCATTAGCCCAGGCAGCCTTGACTGGAGACTCGTCGTCAAGGCATTTTTTGTGGACTTTTCAGGTAGCTAATCAACCAATGTCGAGGATTTGCAGCCCCAAAAATGGGGGTTTCTCAAAATAGGGAGCCCCAAAAATCATTGGTTTATTACTAAACATGATTATTAATAGATTATTTTGGGGGTCCCATATTTTGAGAAGCACCCAAATGGTATAGCTAGGATGAATATTGGCCAGTTCCCAGTTTTGAGCACCCGTGACTGCATGGGAACTGGGCCCTAAAAACCCGAATTTGTTTGGAGGCTTTGAGCGGATCCCTAGGGGGTTGGGAGCCAGGATCAATGCTGGTCATCTTTCTGGTCGTGTTGACTCTTCGCTGCACCTTGTGATGCGGGCACCAGGGCACCCAAGCAGTTGTGTAAGGACATTAGCCTAGATGGCTATGGGTCAATATTAATCATTTGAAATAGGGGATCTTGACCAACAATAGAGGGAAAACAATGGTTAATGATGGGGGAACCAGGGGTACAGGGTTTGGACCCATAGCTAGATTGTGAGCAGCAGCAACTCAATCCTGTCCATTCTACTGCCAACCATCATTTTTGGGATATGGGAATTGAGCCCCTCATCCCATCGAATAGAAGCAACTGGGTGTTGCTTCCAGTCTTGGCACTGCACAGGGATTCTTTGCCCAAAAACTAGCCATCCGTGGTATTGTGTGTGCATTCATGTTGCTGGTTTGTGTTATTACTTTACATCCACATGATTGTTGACTTTCATTGGTCAGACCACCTGTGCCAACCCCTGATGGTATTGCACACAGCTGGGGGTCCCCGATCTCCATGACCCCATGACTTTGTTGCAGAGTGTTCAAGTGCTGCTTTGGCCAGTCTCTCCGGCCGAAGACAATTCTTCCCAGGGCCACTTTTCGACCTTGGAAAGTGCCAATTCTGAATGGCGTCGACACGTGGTGCACGATGTGTACCTTGCTGGTGGTTTGATTGACATTTTCTCTTTTCCCAGCTGTATTAACAAATGGTTGGTTGGTTGATTGGTGGGTTGTGTTGGTTGCTTTGTTGGTTGGTTGATTGATGTTGGAACCGCATTTCAAAGGGGTAAAAGATTTGATGTTGCAACCAACTAATTGATGTTGCAACCACCGTTTCCCCTCCGGGTTGACTAATGCGTTTCATGACGGGGTGATTGAACCCACCAGCCAGGTATCTTGCTCATTTTGCTCGCTGGATCACAAGAAGCGACCGGAAGCACTTCAAGTGATGGAAACCTTGCCGCGTTTGCAGCCGCATACACAGTCACCCGACGAAAGAATCACTGGTTGGCGCTTGGATTGATATTTTTCCAAATGCACTTATTCACAAATGGTTCGTTGACCAACGTGTTTCATAAACCAAATCAAATTGGGGCAGGTGTGCGGGTAGATGGTGGGACCCCTTTGAAAAATAACCCGGAACCGCAGAGAGTTCTTTTCTGCCCTACCATTTCTGTTCAGGAAATGTATTGGTGTCGATCGGTGTGAATCAACGGAAACGAAAGAATCAAACATGTCAAGCTATGAATTCTAGTTTGTGGTTTAAGCATGTTTTATTTTCCCTAGTACTCACAAGTTGCTTGGTTAACTAATATGTCTCATAGGTGTGGAAACCACCAAGCAGATCTCAATACTATGCTTTCAGTTGTTTGTTGTTGGCCTTGCCTCACTGTGTTGTCAGCTGCAATTGATCCCGGACCTTGGCCACAGGTGGATGGACCAAGCCATATTCCGAAAAACTTAACCATGTATGAAATGATATGAACAATGAGACATATGAGCTGGGACGTTGGGAGACCCGTTTCCAAACTGCTTATTTGTTATCAACCTTGGATTGTCACAGGACCCTGCTGCCTTGCGGGGGACGGTTTCTCTTTGAGGAAAACGGCTGTACCACTCTGTGGGATGTGTTGCCTGAACACTGTGAAGTCTGCTGAATTGTCACCAGGTCAGGTCCCCTAGCTATAAGATGTTATAAGTGGGCAAAAGTCGCTATTTGCCTGTAGTCGTTTATCAGAACTTACCTAAGTTTCACTTGGGTCACCATCATCGCTTGTCTATTGGTAAGTGCACTGCCGACAAGCTTTCTCTATCGTGACTTCGTAGTTGCCTAGTTATGTTAACCAACTTGACTCACTAGCGTTCGGGGGCCCCACCTATCCCCACCTTGTCAGGCGTTCCTCATGGCTCTCTTCGCTATTGTGGTGGGAACGGTGATCATCATTTTGGCAGCATCGTTTCCAGATGAGCTTGGCATTTTTGCACGTCCACGAGGTGTTTCTGGCATTTTGCAACTCGGCGAACTTGTTTGAGTTGGGCTGTAATTCAGCAACGGTCAACAAAATGACCTGATTCCAACGTCGAAAATGTGTCACATCCTCATGATTAGTTCATAATTTATTGTGTAAGTGCTGTTTTCTTATGTCCGACATGACCCCATTGCCCGCTCGAAACATTCGCAGTGGGTCTTTCCAATTCCCATCCCACAGGATCCAAAATCACACCATGGCCTGCACGAGTTACTGCTTATCATTCTTGGCCTATGACATAGACGAGATCGTTTCAAACAGGCTCCCTATTTCTTTGACAAGTACGAAGTATCCTTTATTTTCTTTTGCGGAGTGTTCTCATGTTTTTTAAGAACCACTAGTTTCATTGATATGCCACTAGTGATTCAGAACCACTAGTTTATTACCAGTTTATTGTACAACCACTAGTTTGATAACCACTGGCAATTGATATACCACTAGTAAGAGGCCTTTTCCATACATCTAACCTTACAACTAGTGACCACTAGTGACTAGTTGTTAATAGGCCATTTCTATAAGTCTACCACGGGCCGTCACGGGCTGCAGGAACACGGCCTACGGAAAAGATCCCAAAATGCTTGCAGAGAAAGGCCGAAGCATCGTACCTCGACGGCGATGGTGACCAAAAGACAAGGATCCTGATAGGGTTCATGATAATAATCACAATCTACTACTGGTTTAATCGCAATTTATAGGATGTTTATAGGGTAAATGTTCATGAGATAGTTTGGTTGGTGGTTTGATTGGCATTTTTTATTTTCCCTAATGATCATTAACAAATGGTTGGTTGATTGATATTTTTCAATCCACCGTGCCTCCGCTGCAGACGGAAAATGTGACCGGAAAATGTGATTGATATTTTTCGTAGGGGTTGAAACCACCAACCAGTCATGATAGTGTTAAGTATTGGTTTAATAACCACAATTTCTAGGATGTTTATAGGGTAAACAGCTAATGGTTTATAATGGGTAGTGGTTAGTAACGGAGTTGGGGTCTCTTCATGATGCTGAGGATATTGCTACATGTCAAACCAGCCCCTACTTCACGCCTAATCAATTCCAATCAGCATCTCCAAGGTTGGATCACTTCCATGTAAAGGTGATCATTGTTTATGTTGCTCTGCAAAAAGAACAGCAGCAAGTAATGAACCCCTACAACTGCATTGTTGCCTGCAGTGGAGAACTCGGGCGCCATGTGACGTTGCGAAAAACCTTGGGTCAGTTTCAACTTGGTACGTTCGATCCCATGCCCACTTGCTGCTTCCGGTCATCTTAACGCCTATGTTAGAATCCGGATTTGCAAGGAGTTGTCTCACATTTGCAAAGGCTCCAAAAAGCCTATTGTTCCTGCACAAGTCAGAGTTCTTGCTCCAAGTCTGCTTGGGGTAACTTTTGCAATAACTTCTGGTATCAAAAGCAGGGAACCCCAGAGTTGTCGACCAACCCTGGTCCCCTCATACGCCTCTCAGCAGGTCCTTGCGGTGTAGTTTGAATGATAGTAGTACCAACCATTTTTACCCATCATTATTATAATAATTACCAACAATTATTAACCATCAACCATCATCAATCATTATCAACCATTTGTATGTGTTTTTGCCATTACCGGCCATGTTTCACGATTACAAACCATGACCGACCAGGATGTGTTGTTCACACCTTTGTTGGTCATTATCCATGTTTTTGATCTCCAACTGTTACTAACCATTGTTGATTGTTTTGAAACATGGTTATATCATCAACCACTATTAGCCATTTTCAGCAGCATGAACAAGTCTAAACAGCAGTAGTCATTGTTAACCACTATTTAACCTTATACACTAGAACGATATGATTGACCATTCCTGGCCATGATTAACCATTATTGATCATTGCCAACCAACATAAACCATGATCGACCATCATCAACGAATAGGAACTATTTTGAACATTCTTTCTTGCCCATTGTGAATGATTTTTAGCCAATATTAACCATTGGCGACCATTGGTGTTATTAACCATTGTCAACGAACGATTACTAGCCATTGTAAACCGTTTTCAACCTTTATTTACCATTCTCAACGAACCGTTTGTAACCATTGTAAACCAATCTTAACCGTTATTAACGACTACCAATCATTATTGCCATGATCAGCCACTGTTGGACTGCCATTATCCTAACCTTTTCAAAACAATGATAAACCGTGATTCATGGGTATTCGCCATTACCAACTACTATTGACTATGATGAACCATTATTCACTATTGCCCACCAGTGTTGACCATGATTAATCATTGTCACCTATTGATCATTTTCAACCATTATTAACACCAGTCACTGTCAACCAAATAATGATTACAGTAACTTTTGTTGACCTTTGCCAGTTATTACCATGTTCCCCATGTCCAATTATTAGCCAGTATCGACCGTTATAAACTATTAATCAGCCATTTTAACCATTGATAACCACAACTTGCCACTATGAACAATTAAGTATTTATCCCTTCACCAATATTATCAAACCAAATTCTCCTATTGAGTATCTAATCATTACGAATGATTATATGTTGACTGACATGAACCACTAATAGTAGTTGTCAGTTCTTACAAAGCAATAATCTTCATGATTTGCCATTATCAACCAATATTAACAATTATAGCAACAACTATTGACCAACAGTATTTCACCAATATTGATCATTGTGAGCTACTCTTAGCTACTAGTACCAACCTTGGTTTTCCACTCCGAACCAGTATCAGCCATCATTAGCCAGTATTGCAGTAACCATTCTTGACCATGACAAACATTGTTAACCATTACCAACCATCATGAGCCAATATTAGTCATATTGACCATTCTTAACCATTGCCAACCAATTTTTTGCCATTTCAATCATTGTCAGCTACTTGAGACTATTTCAGGAGCCTAAAAATTATGGTTGGTTTATTACCTTACATGGGATGCTCTGGGAGGTCCCCATTCTGTGAAACCACCATTGAACCTTACAAACTAAACCACAATTAACAAAATTTGCCGTTTTGAACCGTTACTAAGCATGATTAGCCATTGTTCCCTGCTACAAGCCATTACTATATACTATTAGTCATGATGGCCCATTCTCACGACTATCAAAAACGATTTACTATTTACCAATGACCGGCCATGATTAACCATTCTTCGCAATCAGCAACCATTATTTAGCATCATTATCCATAATTATCCAATGCAAAACCCAGTTTCGTCCATTATCAAACATGAAGAAAACGTATTCGCCATTGTCCGCCAGTACGATCCATTCTTAATCATTATCAATGTTTCCAATGTTCATTAGTCATTGCTGAACTAGTTTTAGGTTGCATTCATAATTTTAAGCGCATCATTCACCAACACTAGCCATTTTCACCTGGTGAAAACCATGATTAAGAATGATGAATCATGATCAATTGCCGTGAGCCATTATTGTCAATTATTAATGATTATGCATTCCGAACCCCCTTTTCACCCCCGTTCACCATCATTAACCAGTACTGGCCATTTTCAACCAGTTTGAACAGTTATGAATCATTATATAACCTTTACCAGTCTTGATTGACTATCATTAGCAGCTTGTAACCTTTCTCAACCATTCCTAGCGGTTACGAAGCAAGTTTTTAACCCATCACCAGCAATTATTCACCATGACCAGCCATGATTTATCATCATTAAGGATTTTTATCCATTCTGAACCATATCAATGGCTAAAATAACGGCTATCATCAAGCATGCTTATCATATCCATTATTCAGCATATCAAGCGCTATCATGGTTTCGCAACTAGTGGTTGCATGTTCTACTTTTTGGAAGCCAAGGCAGAAGCTCTGCTGCCTTTGGATGAAGACTTCCTGATGCAAGAACTTTCAAAAATGAAACGTGGCGACGGCGGTTGAGTTGTGACCCCATTGGTTGGAGCATTCGGTGAAGAACCGCGACCATTTATAGGTTGGAGATGGTTGGAGGGTCCAACACTTGGATAGCCCTATACTACCGAAGCATTGGAGGCAGCCTTGGGCGGCAGTCCCCGGTCTTTTCAGATCTTTGTCTTCGGTAGCCGCGGTAGCCATTGGCTGGTGGGACAACGAGTCCATTACACAGAGTCATAGCAGTGGCTAGTAACAAACCTACATCCATGTAGCAACAATTTGGAGTAGCATAAGCTCATAATGCAAGATCCGTACCAAGAACTAAGAACTCCCTATCTTTGATGGTGTTAAAGTATTGACCCAAATGAATATACCATTTGAAACCATATGAAACCAATGAAACCGGTCATTCCAAACTTCAAAAAGCGCGGTGATTCCAACACAGCGCTGGGCTGCGCATCGCTGCGCATGGTTGCCGCTCAGGAATCCATACGATGTGGACATGCTCGATCGAAGCTTTGACTTTCTCTTTCTGGAGCTCTTTCCTGGGTGTCTCGGAGCCACCGAGTTGAGAGGATGGTGTAGAAACATGCTCCAGCGTCGAATCGTTTAAGGCAACAATTCTAAGCGATATGAGCCGTGCTTTGCATTGATGTTTGTAAAAGAACCATGGCATCAATCAGATTCGTTGATTTTCTTTTACAACCATCAACTAGTTCATTGATTCAGTATTAAATTAATTTTCTCGTCCCAGTCATGGCATAACAACCTTTCGAACGGATCGGGAGCCAGGCAGTGAGACGTGATGGTTTGTGCACATGGGAGCTTACCGGGGTTGATCAAGGATGCTGTTGAGCAGCGCTTCTTCATAGTGGTTGAAAATGATTGAATTGGTCTTCAGCTACAAGTCATGTTGTGTTGATGCCATTGGGTGTCGCAGATTTTTGGAAAGTGATCACTGGGGTGTCGTTTTGAGCTCGACGGATTCCATCCAACATATCTGATGGAAGCAACCTTTGGTGGGAATCAACATGGTACTCCCATGGCCACCATAGCTGAGGCTGGGATCTCGCAAGAGTTCGCCGAAGCGCATTCCATCCATCACGAAGCATTCACGCGAATCGACCTTTGCAGCAAAGCATTTTCCACCACCGACTTTGGATCCTTCGAGTGTTGAAGATGACGAAGGTGGGCCCCAGATGTCCCCAGACGCTGCGATCAGAATCCAGACAGTGCCAGCTTGTGTTTGTCCTTCAACATCCTGAAGACCATTGGGCTATCGCTTGTCAAAAATCAGAATTGTGCTGTGTTCATGACTACACCGAGACGAACTCACAAATGTGTGAAGACTAAACCAGACGCGGTGTTGACCCTGCGGGCCTGAGGTGTAATTTTTGTTAAAACTATATGCAGTAGAATTGAAACGATCTAACTAATTCGTATTAATAAACCCCCCCTAATTAATCAACCCCCTCCTATAGGTTAAATGCAAACCCCGGATTATTAAATTACCGTATCTATTCGTTGATTTTTACCCAGATTTTGACTCCGACCTGGCGCAGGCAACAACGGCGACGGATCAATAGGCATTGCCTGCATTGTTGGTGCAACCCCCAGCGACGTTGGATACGAGGCCGCTTCAGATCACGTGCCAGGCGTGGCTGCACCGGTACCTTCCCGATTATGTTTTGAAAAAAAAATGATTGCAATGTCCAATCGATGATTATTATTTCTATTTTGATGATGTTGATGATGATGAAGATGATGAAGATGATGATGATGATGGTGATGATGATGGTGATGATGATGGTTATGATGATGGTGATGATGGTCATTTCTATTTTGATGATGTACGACGAGTACAGAGTTCAGAACAACGCCTGGAACAGGGTGGAACAAGGATCAACAAAGACCCCAATAAGAAACGAGGCGTAAAGAGACCAATGTTCCCGCGGCAGGCGATCGTGAAGTCGGTCAAGAATCCGTTGTACACGTGGATACTTCTCGAGCCGGGGACATGGTGGCCATAGAATTGTAGCCAGTGAGCCATTGCGTAGTCTCAAGCCGGGATCATGGTGGCCACAGATAAGTCACTAGAGCGCCTTTGTATGCCAAGTGATCCATCAGTGGTGGATCCCCTCGCTAGATTTTGCTAGCGAAGTCTTTTAATCGTGGGAGTCCACTACCAGAGTCAATCTTGAGTCATTTCAATGTCTCGTTGACAGCAGATGGTCCAGTATTGCTATACATGGGCGCTAAATGAAATGAACTAGCTGAATAGCCCTTGTATATCAGGTTTGAAGCCAGTTGAAAAGGTTTGGGCACCACAAATGCGTGAGATTGGTTTTAATGTGTGGACCCTTTGGGCACCAGGGATCATGGACCAGACTTCCGTCCAGCCAGCCCAGCTGCGTGATTGTCTCCTATTCCATCATGGCTTTGCAGAATTTGATTGGTGAAAACTATTTGGATTTTATAGATATATCCTCACTGATATGAACTTAGGGGTTAGGTTTGACACAGTTTCGTATGACAGTTTTTTTTGGATCATAAGATAAAATTGATAAAATCAAAAGAAATCCTCCTGGATCAATCAATTGATTAATTTTGAATTCCATAGTCAATTTGATTTGGGCCAGGGACAAAAGGCTGGTTTTGAGAACCAAGAACATTGAAATCCACAAACATGACTGAAACATTTGTGTCTGCTTTGGTTCTTGTTGTTTCCATGGTTTAATTTTGTTTTTTGCATGTTTTTGCGATTTTGAGGTATTTGTTGTGAACATTTGAAATATTTTGAGATTTTAAATCATTTAAGAAACAATGTAGGAACTATACCCCGCAGGATTTGACACCTAACTTCAACCCAGCGATATCCCGTTTTTTCTCGCATTATGATGTGTTTCATTCTAGGCACAATGTTTGTTTTGATAGGAGTGTTTTCCCCATTTCAATGACAATAAACAGCTGGTCAAACCCGTTTGACATGAACACAATTCATCATTTACAAAGGACCATTTGACACCAAAGTGGACCTTTTCCCGAACGGCAGTGGCAGGAAGATTTTCGCTACTGATCTACTGATCCGGTAGACAAAGCATTGAAGTTGCAATGGTTTTTGGTTTCGTATTGCAGGAATGGTCTGGATGGATGAGTTCTATCTCTTTGATGCATGTTTTTGCATCGTGCAGTTTTTTGATTCAACCTACTTGACTCATCGTGCAGGAGGTGTTTTACTGACTCATCTTATGCTTCCATTTGATTCCCGTATTTCTTCCTGTGGGCCGCCACTTTACGGACTTGTACCTTGTCTTGTCATGTCTGAGAGCGCCGCGTTGAATGCGCGAGACTGGAAAGTTCTCATCTGAGAACCAGCGGTGCATTTTTTTGTTTTTGATCGAGTCCCAGCTCCCAGAAGCTGATAGGGCGATGATCTTGGTTTCGTTGTTGCAGCACTTGGGGCCAGGGTCTGCGGATTCTGCTTCGGTGCAGCCTTTACGAAATGCCGTGACGCTTCAACGGACCAAGTCCCACTGAATGTACCAACTTTGCATTGAATTGTTCATCCATGTTTCCATGAAGTCAGGATCTACTCGAAATACCTCTCCCTCAATACTGGCTCCATCAAAGCTATCAATTCGATCACAACCTGAGTCAGGGCTGTCCAAAATTTGTGGCCGACCGTTTGGTGGTGATGAATTCACAGATGGAGCATCAGGATTTCCTATAGTAGCTTACAAGGTGGTAGCTTACAGGCAAGGAGAATTGCTTTATGTAACCTGCATATATATATATATACCCGGCAGTTTCCCACGTTTGCCGTCGCTCTACAAGCATTGACGGCTACGTTGGGGCTGGGGTGGAGTGGGGTGGCGTGACCTGCATATGCAGTTTGAGCCCATGCCAAATGTGAATTTTGTTGATGGCTAACCAACCAAGAATGTGTGCCTTGCCTGCCGATGGTAAACCTTTTCCTCATTGCCTATATTTGTTTATATATATATATACATAGATATTTTTGTATATACATATACCTCTCTCTTCATATTTATTAGCACTTTGCTGGATGTACTGGAGTAGTCGTAAGTGGGCTCTTGGTCCCGTGCGGATCACACATTTGAAACGTGAACACATTCATATCGCTTTGACAGCTGCAACATCTCTTGCCGGGCAGGGAAAGAAGCAGATCACAATTCCAAACAGTTGAACTTAATGAACTGCATTGGTTAATGAGTTGGTTACAGTATCCTTGCAGTCCATTGATGTTTTCAGACTTCAAAGGTTGGTGTCCCATGTCCCAGTTGAAGGCTTGGAACATGCGGCTTCAGATTACGTGGCTCAACCCATGCAGATTTAATGTGCTTATTTGTGTTCCGAAGAGGTTTGAATTTGGCAGCAATTATATAGAGTTATTTGATGGTTCGGTAACCCAGAAAAGTTATCGTTGCCTTTGGTTACATCTTGCTGCGGAGTTCATGGCATGTCAATGTTTGGCATGTGAGTTTCCATTGATTTCCAGGATCCAAGGTATGTTTTTTGCGGTAGTGAGCCTACTCCACTCGCTATTGCTTGGTTTTTCACCCGCAAGGGAAACCCTTTTGCCCAAGCATTCTAAGGGGATGTCACTCTGGGATTTTGCTGCTCATCTAATGTCACTTGATCTTGATATATACCTTGTGAGAAAGCAGATTCGCATAGCTGCGATGTACCACTAGCTACATGAGACTGTTGACCTTGATATGTGAACTTTGCCTCCGCCATCATCTTTGGTTTTGCACTGGCTGCAAGCGCAAATCTGCTGCCCGGCGGTTAATGATCTTCAAGACACAACCTGCTAAGCAGTTCATGTTTGGCAGCTTGCAGTAGCTTGGAGCAAAGGGTGTATAGCTGAGCTGCTTGCCATCAGAAAGATGTTGGGAGTTCATGCTCAAGCCACCCAGATTTGGAGATTTGACCTTGGTCTTGTCACTGGTTATCTCCAAGTCAAACAAATCTACGTCTCAAGAGAGTTCTCGTTCCAAGAACCAGATCAGCTCTTTGGGACAGCTTCTGAGTCCATGTTTGGTGGATAGAATCTGATAGGAGGGTGTGTGCAGCAGAGAAAAGGCGTCCAACGATGCGCAACATGATGCGATGTGCTTGGAGCACGTAGCACGTTGGAGCTCCTTATAGTTGATTGATGGCTATTCCCATAGCCCGTTAACAAACATCTGCAAGCTATATGGCTGTTTCTCAAACCAGGGGTACCCCCAATTATCATCCAGTTCATTAACAATCAACAATTTATAGTGTAGCTTTGGGAGAAAAAAACATATATATATATTCAATAAACCCTAACTATATGTGTATATATATATATGTACTGTATGTGTATGTCAATAAGCCCAACTTATGTTTAAAACAATAAACTCCAATATCAACACAAGTTTACTAATGTAAATGTTAGATATATGATATATATGTATATATATATATATCAATTAACTGATGTCAATAAACCCTCATGTTAGATATCAACCCAGGCCTCATGTTGGAGCGCCTTTCATGGCCAACATCGGCGGAAGCCTTGTCAGCTGCCCAGTGGCCGAGCCATGCTGTCGATTTGACCCACGGCTACTCATGGTGGTTTCTTCACAAGCTGGCATGCCCTCAATGAGAGTTGAAGCTCACTTCAAGGTGTTTTCTTGTTGTGTTTCAGATTCTTGTGAACCTGCGACATGTTTTTCAAACTGATTCTGCTGCGACAACATTTGAATCAATTCAAATTCGAAGTGTCCAGTTCGAAAGTTCATGGAATCGTCCGGCTCAACCCTTTTGAATCCTTTTGAAGCATTTTGTGTTTTTTTCCTAGAGAACTAGAGGACCGAATGTTTCCTTCCTAAGTTTCGAAATCAATTCTCATGGTGTGAATCTTACTGGTAGCTTGGGTAATCCCCGATGGTCAGTGAATAGTTAGATGCAGGAATCAAAAATGGCAAAGTCAATCCGATCTGTGTTCAGGTGGGAGTTGCACTTCTCAGATTGTTGTTGTATTATGTGAGGATTGTAACTTGAATAGATAGTTGCCAACAAATCTGATTGTATAACTTTTGTTCAGGATTGTATATGAATTATTGAAATCTGCCAGTATGAATGGATAGTTGCACAACAGCCAGTATATCCGATTGTTGTTGTATTATGTATAGTTGCCCTGTGTTTGATGGTTTTGCCTTGCGCTTTCATGGCAATCTCTTTGGGTTCACAGCCTTACAGGTGTTGCGTTCACTCTGGGAGCAACCCCAGATGATTCCTGGATTGATCATCCAAAAACACAACAAAATCCATAGAATTAGTTTCGAGAGCATGATGATCAAGAGAAAAATCTATGGATGAAAATAGCGAAAACTCATAGATTTTCCAGATGAACATCTAAAAGAAACTCTGAGTAGCGAGATGATTATGATCCCAATGTTCCATGTTTTTTCACTCCTTATCCTCGTTGTTTGTTTTTGTTTGCTGTGTGTTGCTTGTTGATTTTGTTTGCTGTGCTTGGATAGTTCTTGTATGTATGTTTGTATATATGTTGTTTGGGGCATCCTTAGATCTCGTTCGCTATTTCGTTCGCATTGGGGGAAAGGTCCTGCAAGTGACTGGAAACAGGTGGTTCTGCTCATGTTTAGGTGATGGTGGGGCATGATGGAGCAAAATTATTGAATATTGGCTGAAAGCTCCTGGAAACAATCAAATATGGCTATGGGTCAGTTCACCCCGTACCCCTGCTTCCCCATCATTAACTAGGCTGTTTTCCCTATAGTTTGTTGGTTATTATCCACTATGAAATTGGTTGGTTAACTGCTTGACCCATAGCCATATGGAGTTAAGGATGTTTCAGCTGTCTTTGGATTTGTGCTCATATTGGGGGAGGGGGACTTTCACTTGGCCGAGTCACTGCTGTGTTCACATTCGGATCTCCCCGGGCCCTCGTTGGACGATCTTGGTTCCCCTGGTCCAACGCGCCAAGGCAAGGAGAAGCAGGCAGTGGATCGATGGACCTGGCGACAAATGATCAAAAATAGGCTGATGCTTCGTCGGTGGGTTCGGTTTTCTTTCGTTCAGATTGTGAACCGCACAGTGCTTCGCACTTGGCCTTTTCTGGACCAGGGTGACCGAATTGCCTGTGAGCGTCCAAACGAAGAATCTTTAGGTGTTCTTCATTGTGGACATGTGAAAACAGAAGAGTGCTTCTGGGATTCAGCTCAAGGCCATATCGTTGTCTGAGTACTGTCGTATCATGCTCGTCCAAATGGTTTCAGATTGGAACCATTGCTTCTAAACATCAAGGTGGTTTAAAGCAATCACATGATCATTGTCCATGATTACGACGTCAACCATTCATTAACATCCATGTTTTTTATTAAGACATGGTTGGCCATCACTAACCATCATTAAGCTCAGGATCCAGGCTGTGATTCAAGCTTTTCTAGGCCGTGTCTCAGTGACTCGATGCAATCAAGTTGCGGTTCCTTCGTACTTGGGAGCTGAGTTTCACACACGGCACCTTTGAGTTTCCTCACGAGTGACGAGCAGGGCGAGCAGCAAGATGCGGGTGCCTATTCCATGGGACATCATGGGACCATTCTGACCAGTTTTGGCAAGACACTTCTCTCAGGCGAACCTGCGGATTCTTGCTGCAACATTGGCTCCAGCTGTAACCTAAAAGTCCAATCAGACCCCCTCGGCCGTCTCGGCATGTGGGAGTTCTCGTCGCTTTGCGGGCGGCCTTGAGGACCCTGCGAAAGGAAACGATAACCCTGTGTCCTCGAGGAAACCCAACCATTTTTGTAGATGTTTTTGCCAGATTTGGATTGATCAACAGCAAATCATTGGGGTCAATCATAATATTGAATCACGAAAAATGGATTCATCCCCTGGCGGTGGCAACCGATGACAGCTTTTCCCTTGCCTCAGCATCATTTGTGGATCGATACTAACCATGCTAAAACGGGGAAGGTGAACAAGGAAGACTGATTTTCTCACTGGCTGTTCACAAAGGGTACCAAGGTTTTGAGCCACTGTAGTATGAGATGGTATGAGCATACACTTCCCATTTGATTATCCGAGGGTGAAGAGTATCCTGTGGTAAACCCTGCAGTTTTTGCCGGTTGCACTACCTGGACCTGGGTTTTCCATACCCCCAGGCTTGCGAGTTGCTTCCCTCCAAAGATAAGATTGTTTGAGGGAGTGTTTGGGGGCACAACCAATGTTTGGATCAGCATGAGTAGAGTCAGTATTTTCCAGGCAAAATCAGATTCTTTACAAGGCAGGTGTTTGCATTTTTTTTTGCTGACCACTGGTTGTTCAATGTCGCTGTGCAGGGGCATTATGGCATATTCCCAAATACTCGGTGCATGGTATATCTACAGTTGGGTCATTTTGTAGGTACAGTAAATGTTGGCAAAAATACACCATACGTGGAGTGTGTGGGATAGTTACGATCCAGGCCTGAAGCTCTGCAGGGTGGACTGGACACACGTAGTCCACCCTGAGGCTGGGTTACAACACTCAACTTTCTTCGGGAAATCACAATATTTCTAAAGCGCATCCTTTTTGGGTTTTCAGGGTAATCGGAATGCACGTGCCGTGTAGATGTCGCATTTGGACGCATGGGAAATGGCATTCAGTCATGAGACATGGCGGATGCAGCAGATGCGCCGTTTTGCTGTCAACGTGTCAGGAGAAAGACCGCCCTTCCCGGATGCAGGGCAGCTCAAAGACTGTCACCAAGCACTCACACCTGTCAGTGTTTCAGCACTGATATATTCCTGATTCATAGGTAAAGAAATATGGATGCACGTGTATGTGTGTGTGTGTGCGCGGATGGTAGCAGGTAATTATCGAGATTCTCCGACGTCCCCGTTGATTCACTGTTGGACGCACTGCGGGTGAAACAAAAGCCGCAGACTTGTCACGGCTCCACATGGGATACCTTGAAACCTGTCGACAGAAGAAATTCAGCAACTGTATTTCCAGGGAAGTCATCAATGTTGGAAGCGATTTTTTTGCAAAAACGCCCCTCTGGTCATGATTGGGTATGTGTCCTTGCTATCTACTATAATCCATCATTCACCAGCATGAACAATCATGAAGCAGTACAGCATTCACCATCATTATCACCATCAGTGGCACATTTCTGTGCATTTCCTTCGGGACAAAATGACACACTTGGCAACACACGGCTGCTACTTTTAGAGACTTACAGTTTGACAAGTCCCAATTGTGAATTGTTTCTGCACTAAATTTGCTAACCTTCTGTTCCACATGCAAGGATAATTACGGGGTGTTGAGTTTCACCTTCGAAACCATTAATATCAACAACAGTTGGATTGTCTTTTGATTATTTGTTGCCCGTACTTGCTTTTGTTTCGCGTTTTACCATGATTGGTTTTTGAAGCCGTGAACGAACTCATGCAATCCTTGTTTGTTTGCAAACAGGATCCTAAATCCAGATCCCTTGATCTGTTGTAACTAGATTCTTGAAAATCATTCAACTGAATCCTTCAGATTTCTAAGCTAGGGCTGAATCTTGGATCACTCAACTAGGAATCAATCAACTAAACCTTGATCCCTTGATTCCTAAGGTGATGCAAGAGGAAGGTGCTGGCTCCTTCTGGGCCACCTTTGGTGGTGGCAGCAATGGGGCCGAGGTGCCACGCAGCCAGGGCCAGCCTCCAGGATCACCAACAAGTGGCGAAGAAATCCTTTCTTAAACTCACTAACTTAAAATGATTGACCAATCTTGACTAAATCATCAGTTGAGTCATTTGAAGTGAGTGATTTGGCCAAGATCATCAGAGTGCCATAGCAAAACATGGCCGCCATCGGGGCAACAATTGGAGATATTTTACCAAGGAACTAGAGGTTTTGGGTACCCCAATGTGTGATGATTTAGGCATGTACCCATGCTGGTATGTTTTTCTGGACAAACATCCAGCTCAGCAATCCAGTAATGTGTAAGAAACGCCATCAATCACATGGAGGCATTATTGATGTAAAGCGGCGGTTCCTAAGACCCCTATCTTAACAACACCAGGGTTGGATGCAAGTTGTTTCGATAGCATCCTGTCGTGACATGGTCCCATTGTGGTCGAAACTGTTTGCTGCGAGGACTGGAAGGCAGAAAGCCACCAACTATATTTGTTTACTTCCTTTCGGTTTGGGTTATAAGTTATATGTTTTATTGATAGTTTTTTAGAAGACGTTTAAAGAGCTTTCCTGAATTGGATTCCGCCGGCGCATCCGCAAATCCTGTCCTGCATCGCCCAGCATCCGATTGTCCGCTGGCAGGATACCTGGATCTATGAATGAGGGTGCTTACCATCCCAAAGTCACGGTTTTTATGGCAAGCAACGAATTTTGGGTCACCAGAGAGGCTTGACTGTTTGACACGAATCATGCTGCAGCTCGCTCTGGTGCCTGCGCAGGAAGCAGAGCAAAAATTGTGGATTTCGATGTCTTTGCATGTTCATCAGCAGTTCATAATCATTATTATGACATGAATCTCTACAAATAGTTACAATCATCATCATTTTTTTTAATTAATAAACAATGACAAAGACAATAGAAATACATAGAACTCCTCTCCTCCTTCGGCTCGTGATGGAAGCCAATATCGTTCACATGACAGCATTGTCGTGAGGCCTCTGCTTTGGAGAAGGTTTTGCAGACGCCCAACTGTAGCGTGGAGGCTCACGATTCCACGACAGCCGCCGCAGGTGGTTTAATCACGGTGGATTTCATGATGGCTACATAATACATAATCATGTCTATAATACTATAGCCATGGTCTATAGCCATGGATTACGTTATGGTTGCTATTCTTTAGTGGATTTCCACGTTTGAGTTTTGGTGGAATGCAGATCGGAGATGAGCTTTGCTTGCAAATTTGACGTAGAATTGACATATCTATGTCCATAATATGTCATAAGATACTACCTGCATATATCTTTATCTAGCGGTGCATACGTACACACAATTGTATACAACACATTTGTTTTTGTAGTTCTACACTGGTTATTGGTTCATCATGGCCACATGATCCCAAAATGGTACCCGGGTTTCCGATTACGTTGCTGGAGCGATGAAGATTATTGAAGTAGGGTGGCTGATTTGTCAATAGCAGTGACCACGAGTAGGCAAATCACCAGCAAAGCACGTGGATATCGTTAAGGAACCTCATGCTGTGTAGAGCATGTTGTTTGGTATTGCAGCGGATCCAGCAACTAATCAAACAATGACCGCGAAGGAAATTATTATTTGAAAACTTATTTTTCTTGATTCCCTGGTTTTTAGAACCACCAGTTTCATCACCAAGTGATGATTTTTTTGGAAATCACTGCCATGAAATCAACCAATGATTATCGAGTTCATTTCGTGGCTGTGAATCAATGGCTCATGATCTGCGCGACCCACAAGCCCCCTCATGAACGTTCTGCTCACCCGCTTTAGAGGCGGAAGGCGGCCGCCAACAAGTCAATTTGTTGTTGGTTTTGGTACCATGAAATACCATGAACAAGAGGGCGGTGCGCAACAAACACACATTATGTGCTAATTTGAGAAAAATATTGTGATGCATCAATTAAAACTCGTGTGCCCATCAAAAGAAAAAATATTACCAGATGGAGAGAAGTAAAGAGAAAGGGTGGAGGGAAGGAGTGAAGGAGGGAAGGATGGAAGGAGGGAAATTACTACTACCCTGCTGCTGCTAGTAGTAGCCTTATCTTCGTCATGACATCTCATTATGATCATACTAATACATACACATAGTACATATAGATGGAAAAGAAAGTATGCCTCCAGGGCAAATGCAAAGCACAAAATCACTGGACAGTGTAAGGCTCATGACCAGCAAACATTTGAATATTAATGTAGAAAAGTGTCAGAGGTGAAAATTACATATCAGTAAGGACATAAACACACGTATCAATATTTTGTATCAGTAAGATATCCATATCAAAATCATACAAACTATAAAAACACATCCTCTAAACGTGTCATGCCAGCAAATATATTGCAAATATGCCGTTTATGGTGCGAGAGTTTTTTTTTGAGGGCTACGCAAGCGCACAGATGGGCACAGTGGAGAGATGAGCCCGGACCGATTGAAATGTCGGTTGTGGGTTTTCTTTAATGGCGGGGTACGTGGGGTCACGATGGTTCCTGGGAAGAAACTGAATAGGTTTTCTCCATCCCCCCTTTCCTCGGCCTGTGGCAGGCATTGCTGGATGAGGAGGAGGTGATTCAGGAGCCGGGGCTGGTGATCGTTTCATGCGACTGCGGTGGTGGGTCATAGTGGATAGAATTGGATAAGTTGATTCAGTGTTTGCTAAAGAGTTGTGTTGGTACATCAATATGTACCTTAAAATACATAGTGTTTGATAACTGCATTTTGATATTTACCATTTACATACGGGTATATACAGGTGTGTTTGATTATCAAGCATCACTATCTATGTTGATCGTAATTCATACTCTACCTGAATTCAATGGTAGAAACGATATCAAAATGTCCATTACAATGCATATAGTTTCTAATACACATAGGTGTATAGATATTGTGTACAATAGTTCATAGCAGATAGTACAGTAGCGCTTTACATTTGTTTTTACTAATGATGTGCATATTATGAAAAATCGACAGCAGTGGGACTTAGTGAACAACAGCAGCAGAGGCGTATGCTTAACCAATAGAAAGGGGCATTTCCAGGGGCTGCTAGGGTTCGTCGGCTACAGCAATCAAACCTTACAGTTGAGCGTTTCCTCCTTGGAAGAGTCGTCCTTTTGTCCCAACGCGGTAATGTGAAGTCCGAGTCTTGTGGATTCACCGTGTGGTTATTATATGAAAGCACATGATTAATGATGGTTTCTAGATTTCCAAGGGGGTTGACGCTCAACAAGGAGGATATAGCCACTATAGAAAGTGGTATCCATATATGGAAATGTGTGGAGTTTACTGCAGATCGAGTACTTCCCAGTTCCAGTAGGCTAAGAATCATACTGACCATATGACTCTGACTAGGACGTGCTTGGCGTGTTTCACAGTGCATTTTTTCCATTGTGCAGTTGCCTCTAGGCTTGATAGAAGGTGTCCGCACACGAGTTCTTGGACCAAACAGGGCCATTATGCCCTCACGCTCATACTCTTTGCAGGATTCACGAATTTGTTTGCATATGTGTCATCAGCTGTCAGCATTAACAGCTTGTCATTTGTGAAATGGCCTCTTGTGTTACAAGATTGACGAGGAGCTGGTCTGCAGGATCCAGCCTCTCAGTCCTTGGTTCCATTCCTCACCCTTTTCGCGATACAGGTGACCTGTTGGGATGTAGGTGATTGGGTCGTTTGGCCGGACAATTTGAATCAATTCAAAGATTGTTTAGTGGCCTTGAATGGGCTTGATAGGTTCTGGGCTAGGTAGGTCAACACAACAAGGGGTGCTTGTCCTGGAGCGCTGATAGCCCTAATGAAGAGCGGGCCAAGGCACGAATTTTATTCCGTGCTGGTTACATTATACGCATCGTCTCACTTGGTTTGTCGTTGTTTGTCACTTTGGATTTGTCTTGTCATTGTGTTGCCATTCTTTTAGTCATTTTCGAGCTGTGTTCTGATGTTTTCTAAGGCATGATCAGGAAATAGACCAACAACGACAAAGACCAATATCAGGACAAGAAGTGAGGAACAAATTGCAAAAGAACGGCACAAAATGATGAAGGCTAAGGACATGACAAAAAACGGGAATAGTAAAGACGTAACAAACACAACCAATGAACATGATAACATGTTTGATGAAACCATGCCAGGAAATGACGAAGATATAGTAAACAAATTACACCCCAAATGACAAGAAAATGACAACACCAAAATAAAACTAACAAAGATCAACAATTCCCATGGCGACAACACGACAACGAAATCACAGCAAAACACCAAAATTAATTCCCCGAGATTTCCAGTCTCTCCAAGGAGAGAATCTTGCAATCATATTGTTTTTTGCATGTGGTCGCTTCTAGTCCCCCCATCTATTTTATCTTGAGTTACAGGTCATACGGTAATACATATTTTTTTAGTTGTTTGTCATAATACGACATGTGTATGACTTTTGTATCTACCCATAAACGTTCATAATTGCGTTGGCTCATACATCTATATATTTGTATTTTGGATATTATTGTGGATATATGTGCATGCCACAACCATGCCATTCTTGGCGTTGTGCTGACATCGCCAAGTGACGCCGGGAGCCCTTGGGGACTCCGGTCGCCGCGAGGAATTTAAGACTGGCAATCCCAAGCTGGTGGCGAGGCTTTCTGAGCCAGACGCTATCAAGGCGCGCGCAGGGAGATCCACCAGATGCCTTGTGAGATGCTGCAGGTGGAGGGTGATTTTTTTTTGAAATTCACCACCGCCGTTTTGTAGCTGCAAAGAGCTGATTTACTTCCAAAGATTGGAGAATGTGCATCTCCGATTCCCTCAAGTTTCATGGCCTGAACCCGGAGCATGATCATTTTGGGTGTTCTCTGGAATGGAGTCTCAATAGCCGAAAGGCTTTCCTGACGAAATCGTGGAATATTACATCTTCAAGTCAAGTCCATCATGTTGCATGATCTGCAGTTGGCTCAAGCAATTGGCCCAAATTCAAACCTTAAAGACCAACGACTTGTGTGGTCTTGCCCGCCAAGCAGCTCCCGAAAGCATGCCTGAAGGTGATAAAGTGTCGCTGAAATCTTCCCAGGGTGAGATCTTCGAAGTGGAACCGGAGGTGGCCTGCATGTCGACGCTCGTGAGGAACATGGTGGATGATAGTGGAACCGATGAAGAGATCCCATTGCCAAATGTCAAGACGGCAATCCTCAGCAAGGTAATTGACTACTGCAAGTATCACAAGGACAGTCCATCAGAAGAAATTCAGAAGCCTTTGAAGAGCACCAATTTGGTGGAGTGCGGCGTCTCAGAATGGGACAATGAGTACGTGAACATTGAGCAAGAGGTGCTGTTTGAACTCATCCTTGCAGCTAACTACCTGGACATCAAAAGCCTTCTGGACTTGACTTGTGCCAAGGTGGCTTCCATGATCAAGGGCAAGAATACCGAGGAAATTCGCAAGCAGTTCAACATCGTGAATGATTTCACGCCTGAGGAAGAGGCGCAGGTCCGTGAAGAGAATCGCTGGTGTGAAGATGCGTGAACGGCACCGTGACTCACTGCGTGACCGCTGCACAAGCCACGCAGTCACACGAGTTTTGGCCAAGAGGGGGCACAAGTCCGCGTTTGGAAGTCCATTTTTGCCTCTGACTTGGCGTGAACATGGGCTGCCGCGGATGCCAAACAGGTGTTCATTCTGACAGATGACTACCAATACCCCGGAAACAAAAGCAAAAACATTTATATATAGTATGTAGACAGTAGACACATATGTGCAAGATATGCGTTGTCCAAGTTGCACATATACAAATATGATCGAACACGTAGTGCGCAGATAAATACACTATATGTAACCATATATGATTATATTGTTATATTCATGTCTAGACTTCTCATGTTGATACCCGGTTGTGGATTCAATCAGATCATGTCAGATACCCTTGATGGTGTGTCCACACAAATGGATGATTTGGGGACGACACCGGTCAAGGAACCCAAGCCTGGATAACCCTCCAGAAAACAGATAAACTACGATTAAACCTTGTCAGTTGTTATTATCAATTCTAAATCCTTGCTAATTCTTCCTGCGAGGGTATCAAAAACGATATCAACATGGATTCTAAATCCATTCAATATTCTAGTAGTGATAATATCCTAGTAGAAAGAAGTGCTTAACTGACTAGAATAACCAATCATGCTTGCTAGAAAAAATAGGGCATTGCTCTCGCAAGCATATGATTGGTAAAACTACTAACAACCAATCACATACAGCCAACAAGCGTCAAAATACATCTTGCTACCAATATAGGGTAATCCTATTACTCTATGATTCTTACTGCCAGGGTAATCTAGGGTACATCCTAATACTATACCACCAATATAGGGTAAACCACTGACATTTACTCAGATAATTCGTACTGCCCGGGTTCAACTGCTTACCCATCGTTGCCATCCCTGCCCTTTTCGTTCGTTGCCTCCAGGTGCTCATGGATTGCATCACAGAGGATCCTCCGCCCGAGGCGATCGCGGCGCCACGTGAAGCAGCGATAGCTGAGAACTGAACACTCGGCACTTGCAGGGGCGCAAGGAGAAGAACAATAGTGGTTGATCATGGGTAATGGATCCACACGGTGAATGATTACTGGATGTGAATGGTAAATGGTCAATGGAATGTTAATGGTATATGCACACTTGAAGACTTGATGGTTGATCTGGTTCATGGTCAATTGATAGTCAAAGACTTGATGGTTGGCATCGATAAGAAACTAGTGGTTTGCAAATGGTTGATTGCTGGTTGATGGTGAACTACTGGTAAATGATGGTGAATGGTGGTTGACTGTGGATTGACGACGGTTGGTCTTCGAGCTGAATATGGATTTTCAATGTTGTCCAATTAACTTTTAACCAATCACCGACCAGCCTGATGTAGATTATTGATCATCATAGTATCAATGATAATGAACCTAACGATTATTTACTTGTACAACAGCATGGATGATGAATGATGGGAAACAATCGCGTTGTTGTATCACGTTCATGCGATCAACATAATATTGTTTGTTCTATTTTCACAATGGTCTTATACCACAGTTGCGAGTAATAACAATACGATGGACAATAATAACAATAACGAGGTTATCACACAACGAATAGTGATGATGATAATGGACAATCATGATCCAACATGCATGGTTATTTGTAGATGTTGAGAACTCACAATGTCCAACAAAATGTTTGGGAATGTCCATAATTACGCAAAAACAGTCTCCTGAATGACAATGATTGTTCTAAAACAATGTAAAACGTGGTTGACGGTGTATCATATATGGACATTCCCGAGGTCTCGAGGCAGCTACTGCGGATTTTGGTTCGGACAACTGTTTTCGCTTCCGGTTGGTGTAGCTAACAAACAATGTTGTTAGAGACTGGAGATGATAAAGAATAGAGGATGCGACTGATGATACCCTATCCTCCAATTTTGGTGAATGACTCCGCTGAGCCAACCCCATGACAGTCCAGACAAATCGCCATTAACATAGCAAGCCTTTGGAATCCTCACTGTGTGCTGTTCGTGATTGGACCCGCAAAAGCCTGTAGGGTATGGTAAGATTTGTTAGTCAGTTGTGGTTCAAAACACAATGTATTTTAGGGGATATATAATTAACAATCAGGGCTAGATTGATTGCGTGGATTTATCATTGAGAGATGCAGAATGAGGTACCATTTTGTTTGCAAGCTTTTCTGGCAAGCCCGCTGTCAATATGATCCCACTAGGGGATACCAATATTTTCCATGGAGGATTCTACTTCCCAAGACAGAACTATGAACTGTGCTCACCAATCCGTGGCAACACAGCAGCTCAGAACCCCAATATTGACAGTACCCCAGTACCCACCCAAATCATCCTTTCTTAACTATACTTATAATAAACCAACCATCTTTGGGGGCTCTCTATGGCTTGAGAAATCCCCGCATGTTCACATTCATTTTTGCCGGGTGAATCTAAGTTTCGGCCAGTGCCCAGGTAAACCAGTGGAACAGCCGACCCGTCGGGCCGTTCCCCAAAACATCAAGCAACGCTGCATTCATTTGCTATCGGGGGGTTGGTTATTGCTGGTTATTGTTGATAATTTGATAACAGTTGAGAAGTGTTGATACGATTGCCAGTTGGTATGGGTTGCGTTTGTTTGTTGAGTATCAATTAGCTATTGAAAATGCCGGTGAATGCTGCATATCAGTCAGCTTATCGTTCCATGGTAATGGTGAACTGTGGTTAACGCTACATCCACGATGATAATGATAATCACCACGTGAAACATCACTGCACGGGCTCCAGTTATGATTGAAATTCGAGGTACTTGGTGCAGGTAGTTTGTTCTACTCAGGTGGTTGGTAGTTGATAGATAGCCAGCACCTAACAACTACCAACTACCTGAATAGAACAGTACAACCAACTACCTGAATAGTTGGCCTTGGTAGTTGGTAGTTATTTTTCTACAGCACCTGACACCTTGTTGTTCCCGCCAGCGTTACGACCACCTGTCAGGCTGGCAGTGCCCGCTGCTATCGATATCCATTTGTAGCAGTTGAATTGATGACCTGCCAGAGCCTCAAAATGGGCGAGTTGGCGAAAGTTGCGTGAATGACCTGGTCCCTGTTCTTGGTCTTGCCGTTAATGTTGCTGGTTGTTGTCCTTGTTGTCCTTGTCGGTGTCACTGTTGTTGTTGTTGTTGTTGTTGTTGTTGTTGTTGTTGTTGTTGTTGTTGTTGTTGTTGTTGTTGTTGTGGTCGTCGTCGTCGTCGTCGTTGTTGTTGTTGTTGACGTTGCTGCTGTTGTTGTTGTTGTTGCTGCTGTTGTTGTTGCTGCTGCTGTTATTGTTGTCGTTGCTGCTGCTGCTGCTGCTGTTGTTGTTGTTGTTGTTGTTGTTGTTGTTGTTGTTGTTGTTGTTGTTGTTGT
>VSDK01002280.1:357540-370836 GCA_009767595.1 Symbiodinium kawagutii | reverse complement strand
GGTTGCTGCTGTGGTTGCTGTTGCT
The DNA here is from genome assembly GCA_009767595.1 of Symbiodinium kawagutii. Taxonomy (NCBI): domain Eukaryota; class Dinophyceae; order Suessiales; family Symbiodiniaceae; genus Symbiodinium; species Symbiodinium kawagutii. The sequence continues at coordinate 370,811 of VSDK01002280.1, read as the reverse complement.
GCTGCTGCTGCTGCTGCTGCTGCTGTTCAAAATTTTGTTGGGACTGCTGTGGCTGCTGCTCCTAGCATTTATGGTGGTTTGGGGGGCTTTCTGGAAACACGTGGGATCCCCCAAATCGCGAACCATCATGAAGCATTGCAAACTCATTATCAACCATTTTCAACTACTCACTGCTTGGTGGTTTTAAGCATCTAATCGACTAATAGATTGTGGACCGGTTAGAACCACCAAACAGACGATTCTTGAATCATTGCTGACCGCTCTGATGAAATTTTGGCCATCACCGTACGCTCATCGTGCGAGTTTCACACACTTTGCCTGGCCAGCAGAGGATGCAGATTTTCCTGGCCCTTGTGATTGTGCCAACGACATTGAAACTTGACTCATAAGCTGGCAATATGATGAGTGATCCAACCACAATCGAAACATATCATATCAAAGCATGTCTTGAATTTCTGTAGTCATAGCCATAGAATTGAGGTCCTGAGTGTATCCGTGTATCGACACCGGATATTTGGAAGACACTTCAGTCTTTCTTGACGTGTTGTTGCATTTGTTATGTGCATTGTCCATTCTTGCCATCTATAGGTAATGTGTGCATCAGGGGGCAAATTCTTTTGATAAGGCGTTGTATTACCCTGACAGGGCCCTACCGGACATTTTGTGAGACTTTTCTACAAGGTAGTGCCATCTAGGAGAGAATCAGCCGTTAAATGCAAGAGTTGTAGAAATCTACAATATCAATTCAGCCAATATCAAGCCATATATAGATGGTATCCAATATCCTCTTGTAGATATCTCGGAGAGAATCTAAGCCATCCAATATCCATATCTAGGTCGTCATGTAGATTGGCCCTAAGCTTTCTAGATGGCTTGATATTGGATTGCTTAGATATCTATCCAATATCAAGAGGATGCATCACATTGGGCGATGTTGCAGGTGCTCCGCCCAAATTCTTGGAGCTGCTGGTGAGCAGCGAGAGCAACGTCGGAAGCATAGATCCGACTCGTTGACCCACGACCACTACCACCTGGTGGACCTGGGATCCCCTCGAAAGGTTCACCATGCTTCACCTGTGGGATGATTTTCTGGATGAATTTATCTGGTTGGTGGTGTGATTCACATTTTTTATGTTCCTTAGTATATAATCACTAATAAATAGTTGGTTGACAAGCATATTGTTCATAGGGCTGGTTCAACCACCAACCAGTTCTGATGATTGTGGCTGTTGAAAAGAAGGGCAAGAACCAACCAAGCAGTCCTCGTTCGCCACTGGTTTTCCTGCCTTAGCTCAGTAGTTTTTCATGACTGGGGGATGTTTGGGAACATCATTCACAGTTGTTGAATTAGCCAGTCCACTAGCTGTGAATGAGGGACCCGGATATACCTGGCCTGGCTCGGTTGCTGATGCGATCCACATACAAATCTTGCTCCGTACTTCGAGCTGTAACATGAGTCACTTTGAAACAATTCGCCTAGGAATAAATCACTGGCTGGTATATGTTGCGAAAGCTAATAGCGTTAATAGCTGGCTTGTGCTGGGTGATAAGTGGGTCACACATGTTTAGTAATTAATTCATATTGATTCATTTGTTGATTAATCTATTTGATTATATTGATATTGATATTACATACCACCTGCTCGCAGGCCCTTGATGTAGCACCACGAATGAGACTCTTCACTTGGCCGTCTCCGCTCAAGATCTCAACTCTAGCATGTCCCCCCTGCCATGGACCACTGGCACGCAGCTTCAGGTGTCGTTGGCGTAGCGATTGGCTTCTGGTTCCGAGGCCAGTGTGAAACCAAGGCCGAGGTGCCTGCCTGCCACTGTCAGTGTCAGTGGACTGGATCACCTGCGAGTGACTCAGCCCAGTCTGGCCAGAGCAGTGTCTTTTGGGTGGTCTTCGCCTCTCTTTGTGTGGTGCTGGTGTTGATACTTAGCAACGTAGCTCTGGTTTGCAGGGTTACTTTGCGGGACAATACAACTGGTTCTGCTAGGGAGATCCAAGTGAACTTCAAGGGCAAGAGCAAGGGACAGGGTATCCACGGGGCCTCCAGGGGCCTAGCAATCACTGGTTGAGTTATCAGTGGAGATGGCCCTACTTCCAGGGCAACTATGTTACTGTGAATACGGAGAAGTTCCCCCTGTGGTACACACGAGGCTAGTACTAGGACATATTCAAGGCTTTGATCACCTCATTCGTACTCCGGATGGTGATGAGTATGTGGAGTGTTTGGACACCTCAAACCCAGACTTCACCTCCTTTCACATTGGTCCTGATGATGGTTCTCTACCTCCTGGCATAGCACCTGGTTCTGTGTATGGGTTTGCTCCTCTCACCCTGGCCGAATTGAACGCCATCCTGACAGCTGGACGACGTAGTGTGGATGTGGAACGCGCCAGGCTTGGTTTGGCTGTTGCTGCACCCCTCCAACCAAATCAGTTAGTTTGGGTTCTGGCTGAGTGGATACCGGGAAAGAAGATTGGGGAGCAGATCGTTCCTCCTCCTGGCTTTTTGCAAGATGGTTCGTATGGACTTGCGCAGATTGAAGACGGGGAAGGAACGACACGACCAACCCTCATTTACCAGACTGCTGCTGACAATGTTGGTAGTTTCTGTGAAAGGCGAATTGAACTGGCACGAAAAAGCGAAGCCTTGGAAGGTGAAGACCTCAGTGCTTGTGATGATGTGCGTACATTGGAAGTGAAGTTTGGATTGAATGGAAGTCGGTCTAGACAGTTCAAAGAGACGGTGCTGGAGATGCAACAGGTGGAGTTTGAGGACTTCCCACTTGAACCACGCACCACGTTGCCTTACCTGAAAGCTGTTTGCAGTGTTGCCGAATCGGCGTTCGGGCAGCACCTGGCTTGGGTGCAACAATCAAAGATACCTGATGGTGACCGTGCAATTCATGAAGATGAAGTTCTTGCTAGAGCCATAGACCTAGCAATCCACTACGATGCCCTCAACATCAGCAACTTGGCGGCCTTTGAGTTGTTGGTGCGTAGACGCCAGCTCTTGGCGGATGCGCACGCGTACAACCCGAGTGCACCCTCATATGAGGGGTCTGACCATTATATGGGCACGACTCATCGCCCAGGCGGTGCTATTATTGTGCCTGAGCTGGTAAAACACGTGGCAGATCGAATGCATCAAGAAAGTGCCATCTTGAAGGAAAGGAGGAAACAGAATGAGTTCAAAGGAAAAGGACGAGGAGGAAAGCCGTTTCAGCCCCCAAAAACCGATCAGAAAGGTGGAGGGGGCGGAGCAAAGTAGCTGCTCAGAGTTAGGGTGCCCTGTGCCATCTGGGGGTATCCTTGGTTGAAACTGCAACTGCAGACAGCTGGCATCAGTTTTGTGCAATGGTTCGCAAGTGGCGCAGCCGAATTTTTCACGAGCCTGAATGCGATGATGGGAGGCAAAGAAGCCTGTTTCCCCTCCCTACCTTGAAGGGGTATGGAGATCTCCAAGGGCAAGTGTGTTCGTCTGTGGTCAAGAGGTTGCATCGTCGTGAACACATCAGACAGCGTGTGAACATGGCCATCGATGCAATGAATTCACTTTATTTTGGTAGGAGTGTACCTGCAGTTAGTGAGGTTGAATCTATATCCAAACTGCCTGTGGGACAACGCGAGTGTCTTCGGGGCATTGTCGAAAGGGTCACTGCTTTCGGGGCGCCGCCTCCTGCCGCAAGCCGCTCAAGAGCCCTTCAGGCGCTCAGGGCATCCAGCGGAGGGTATTGTGAGCCTGAAGCTGGGGTTGGAGATGTTGTGGACATGAAGCTGGAACAACTTTCATTACCAAAGGGTTCGGTTGCGGGGGTACCTCTTGGTGAATCTTTGGATGGTCCCCTCGGTACTATGGTGCAAGAGTTTGAAACTTGGTTGCTTCAAGATGCTAGCAAGTGGAGTGAAATCTGTGATGATGCTCATAAAATCAAACCATATAGTGATCCTTCGCTCTCCCATCGTCCTACCTACATCGCTTTCCTCAAGCGTCTCAACGATTGTGGTATTTTGGGCACTACCTCGACTTGCAGAGGAAGAGTTGGAGCTTTCACGGTGTCGAAGAAACCTAAGACAGTTGACGGGGTTCTGCATCCTAGGCAGAGGCTCATACTTGATTGTCGTCAAGTCAATTTGCAATTTAGGGAACCCCCACACTGTGAACTGGGATCTTTAGCTGCAATTTCGGAACTGGTTTTGGAAAGGGAGCAGACTTTGTACGTCAGTGGCTCCGATATTCAAGACTGCTTTTATGCTGCTAGGATTTCCTCAGAGTTCTCAAGTTTCTTCTGCCTTGTCTCCGACCTCTCACTCTCCGAAGCTGTGGAAGTTTTTGGGGGGGATTTTTCTTCAAGTGGGGCTCGCATATCACCATGCATATCAGTGCTACCAATGGGATTTTCATGGAGCTTTTACCTTATTCAGAAGATGCATGAGCAGTCAGCCCTTCGTGCTCTCCATTGTGACCGGAGTCAGTTGGTGTTGGATGGATACCCAGCACCTCAGTTGTCTGGCTGTCAGGTGGCAGCGATGCCGTATTGTGACAATGTGCATTGCTTGTCGCTTGACCAGGAGAGCTGTCAGAAGGGCAAGGATTCCATGTGTGCAGATCTTTCTGGATTAGGTTTCACACTTCACGAAGATGCAGAAGCCACATCGTATTTTCCGACTTTGGGAGGTATCATAGATGGGAAGAATGGTATAGTCAAACCTACACCTACTAGGGCATGGAACGTCATCTTGGCATTTGAGAGTTTGTTGGATGGTCCGGTGGATTGGGTTATTCTACAGCGGTTGTTAGGGCATGCTATGACTATCTGCACGTTGAATCGGTACGGCATGAGCATATTTAGGTCCCTGTATGACTTTGTGGAGTTGGCCCCCAAACCTCGCAGACTGAATTCCAAAGAACGTCAAGAAGTCCTCAACTTTGTCGGATTGGTACCATTGCTGGTAGGTGAGATGAAACGACCATGGTGCTCTACTATATCATGTTCAGACGCTAGTCCTGAGGGTTATGGAGTTTGTCAACGGCATCTGGATAGATCTCAAGTACATGACCTTGGTTCTTGGCAGGACCGCTGGAGATTCAAGCAGCTGGAGCCGGGGCAATGGCGTCCCAGAGAACGAGCCCAAGGACTGGATGTCATTGGGGACATTCGGAGTGCACGTGCCTTCAAGCAGGAAGATAGCATTGAAGAACTGTATGAATACAACAACTATTTTCCCGAGGTTCCCATGGACATCACGAATCCTTCGGCATGGAAGACCAAACTCATGGGTAGGTGGAGTGATACTAGTGAGCACATTACTATCAAAGAGGGAAGAGCCTTGGTACTAGCGGTCAAGAGGTTGTGTAGGAGCTCATCTACAAGGGGTCAACGACATCTTATTCTATTGGATAGTTTTGCACTTTGCATGGCAGTGAACAAGGGCAGGGCTAGCAACTTCAAACTATTGCGATGCATGCAGCAGTTGTCAGCGTTGTGTCTTGCTGGTGGCTTCTCTGTTCGAGTCCGGCGGGTACCGTCAGAGAGAAATGTGGCGGATGCCCCATCCCGTGGGCAAATCGCTCCGGGTGCTTACCAGACCCCATGTTCACCAGCCTGTGCCTCGAGTGAAACCCAAGCCCTTGGGGAAGAGTTCCTTTCCAGTGCAGACCAAGAAGAGTGGCCGAGTTCTGAGGGTGACAAGTGTAGCGAAGGTCGTTCAGAAGTCTGTGAAGAAGAAGAGAAACCTTGCAATGGAGGCAGAATTGATAGCAAAGCCTTCCTCTCCTCGTCCTGTTCGAGTGGTGGGGAAGGCGAGGGCTGTTTCCAACGAAGCGGAAGAACTGGCAGTGCGCAGTGGGCTGACCAAGCTGGAGAGATGTTCAGTGTCGAAAGCCATAGAGACTCAGTATGCCAGTTACTACCTGAAGTTTCAGAATTTCTGCAAAACCGAAGGTTTGCCTCTTCCACCCAACGTATCGACCGACGATCACTTAGCAGAATATATGGATCACTTGTACCTCCAGGGAAAGGGTATGAACGAGGGAGAAAAGATCCTCGCAAGTGTCGAGTACCATCACACCACATTGAAAGGGAAGATGCTTCGATCCAGGAAAGCTCTGAGAGGTTGGAGGAAAGAAGTCCCACCAGAGAGCAGGATCCCAATTCCAATGGTACTGGCATACGGGCTATCCATGCTGATGCTCCATCGGGGCAACCACAGCAAAGCGTTGAAGCTCATCCTGGACTTCGACTCGTACATGAGACCAGGAGAGGGCATCGACCTGAAGGTGAAGAGCCCTGTGCCCCCCATCAAAGGAGGTGGGAAGCAGTACCAGTGGTATGCAGTGATAGTGAGACCTTTCGACGAGATGAGACCAGACAAGGTGGGGATCTTCGACAACAGCATCCCCCTGGATTCCAAAGACCGCAAATGGATAGGGCCTTTGCTGCACCAGATGGCCAAAAAGAGGAAGGGGCCCAACTCCCTGCTGTTCGACTTCACAGCGGACGAGTATCGAAAGGAGTTTGTGGCTGTGGCAACCATGATGGGACTGCCTTCTCTTCATCCCTATCAACTTCGCCACGGTGGTGCAGCAGAGGATCTCAATGCAGGAACAAGGAGCCATCAAGGAGTGAAAGCCCGGGGGCGTTGGCAGACAGATGCCAGCGTTCGCCGGTACACCAAAGTGGGCAAAATCCAACAGCTCATGAACCAGTTGTTGCCAGGAGGTTTGGCGTTTTGTCAATGGTCAGTCCGGAATTTGGAGAGAGCTTTCAAGGGGGAGGTGCAACCAAAGACCTTCGGCATCCCAGTGAGACGCAAGACGTAGTGTCTAGCAAGTCATTGCCTCATCGATTTGCGCTTGAAGTGTTTGCCGGCACAGCACGTGTCACCAAGTCATTGTGTCACAGTGGCATTCGAGCTTTCCCCATTGATATTTGCATATTTCCCTCACATAATGTTCTGGATATACAAGTGGAACATCGTATTTTCAATTGGGTTCGCAGTGGTAGGATTACTTTTGTTTGGTGTGGTATGCCATGCACTTCTTTTTCCAGAGCACGCAAGTGGGACGGCAGAGGGCCAGGGCCTCTTCGTACAGATGAGTTCTGGGGCCCCCTGCCGCAACTCAGTTCTGCTGACCAAAACAAAGTTGACACTGGTAATGCATTGTTGTATTTTATTCTTCGGCTTTTGCGATTGTGCGAACAATACCAAGTACTTTATGTTTTAGAGAACCCACTTTCAAGCATGGCGTGGAGTATGCCTCCTATGTGCAAATTTATTCGTCGTTTCGGACCACATACTATTCAACTGGACTACTGCCAATTTGGGGAACCCTGGCGTAAACCTACACAGTTGATGTTCCACTTCTTGAACCTGACCTCTCTTGCACTTCGATGTCAACCTTATAACAACAAATGTTCTAGAACCAAGCGGCCACATCTGCGTTTGGCAGGACAAGACGAGCGTGGAGTCTTCTGGACGCTCACACCCCAGCCATACCCAGTGGAGCTGACCGAGAAAGTAGCAGCTTTGGTGGCCCAGGCCCTTAAGGCTTAAGGGGTTTGGGATCTACAACTTTGGTCCTTAGGCCTTTCAAAGTTGGAAGTGGCACAGCTGAAATCCATGTCCTTCATCCAAAGTATTGGATGTACTCCAAACGTTCAGCAGTACACGTAAACAACTCGATGCAAAGCATCAGCCTGGCCAAAAAGAAAGAGCTGAGTGAGAAGCCGCGGAGTCATATTAATATATATATATATATTTAAATAAAAATAAATATATATATATATATATATTTGTTTAAACAATCTATATAGAGACACCACTATCACGGGGCTCTTTGACTGGGTTACAGCACTATCACACGCATCGAAACCACCCAACCAACCCAACCGGTGATGCCGCAGCTCCCAAGGCCATGGACCTGTTGTGGTCGTTCCTGACCCGAGATCCTTCGGAGGCGACCCAAATGGGGCTGGTGAGTTGGGGGTAAGCCGAAAATATGGGTTATAACCATTGAGAATCGTTAATCATAGGAATTACAATGGTTGACAATAGGGATAAATAGGGGATAATCATCATCAATAATCGTTCACATATTTGGAAACATGAGGTGGTTTTACTGGGTGTTTAACAATGCTTAATTATGGGGGATAGTAACCAACTATTATGGGAGACAGACTAGATAGACCAACTATATGGTTAATGGGCATTTACCGCAGTTGTACAGCATATACCATCGTTTTATACTGGATTATAATGGTTGATGATAGGGATCAATAGCGGATAATCACCAACAAGAATGGTTAAACAACTACTATACCATCGTTTCTAAATTGGGGGTACCCAAAAAGTGGTTGGTTTATGACTAGAAATGGTTGATATATCATGATTTCGGGGGACCCCTATTTGGAGAAGCCACCACTTATCCATGACCCCTTGGGTAAGCCTGGCAAAGTGCTGCTCAGCGAAGCTGAGTATTGATGTCATAGTTGATGCTGAGTATTGATGGTTAGGCTGGAGCATTGATGATAGTTGCTGGTTAAGGATGGCGATTTGTTGATTGTTAAACTTGCATAAGGCATTAATGTCTACCCAGGATTAATGAACTTCTGGTTGAAGATAATAGGGGGTATCCCCCAAAAGCCTTGGTTTCCAATTAAAACAGTAACCTCCCCAATTGATCGACCTGGGGTTTAGCTTGATTCTGGGTTCACATTATTCTTGGGGGATGCCTGGATCCCTTGGCGTGGGTTGATAGTGAGGTTTGATGAGGCAAAGCGCTGTTATGGGTCATCAACATCAATGACCGTGAAATCGCCGTGAAATATTATATTATTGATAAACAATGTTGAATAAATATTTATATATGTTTATATATTTATCAACTGTCTTGAAATATTGAACATGGTATATTCATCAAATATTGAACATGGTATATTTATATATTGATAAAGTGACTCTGGGACTATGGAATATTTCCTCTTTGTAATCTTGCTGCAAGGGTATTCTAGTGAATTCTTGTGCATTTCCTTGTGGCAAAGCATAGCCAAATCGGCAGATTGAAGTTCACAGAATGATCATCAATAGTAAGTACTTACATCAGCTGGGGCCTCACAAGCACAAAATGGTAAGATGGGTGTGTGGGTCAAAAGTGGATGCTCACACCTTCCAAGCTGGGCACGTTTTTTGAGCCAAGTTCGAAACAGGTTCCTGAAAAGTTCTGATTTGCACACTGTTCCGACACCGAAGACCTTTCGTTTCTGACCGAAATGGATAGCCAGGGTTTCGTCATTGTGGGGGATACATCACCTACATCATTGCATTTCTGATGCATGAGCTTCAAACTGGCCGATTGCGACAACAATCTGGAGACTCGGTCCCTCGGCAAGTCCTGGCGCATTGTCAATGCATGCACGGCTGGTTGAGCCTTGCAGTGCAAATTGCTTCGAGAGTCACCGTCCTGTCTCAGAAATCCTTCCATGTCACTGGCTTTGCTGAATGGCGGGCATGGATGGGCATGGTGGCGACATACACCAGAACTACACATGGATTTCATACAACATGCGGCACGACGTAGGCAGCTGGATGGGAAAGGGAATAACACACCCTGATCACCAACATCAAACCGGGCTTCACCAGGGTCATCCAACCCACCCATCAGCAAGCCGTGGTGGCTAGCGACATACATTTTGGCTTCGATGGATGTGTCCACTGCTGTCTTGGCATTGACCCCAAGACCATGGACATGCTTGAGTGCGAACTTCCAACCTGCAAATCCCCCACAAAAGAGTTCGGCACAGTTGATTTTGTATGATTTTGTCATTATGGAAGACTGGATCCAACACTGACATTCCTGACACCTGCTCACGAAAATGAATCTGCATTCTTCTTCCCATGTTATATATACAGACGGAAATGAAGCAAACAACGTGGGCATTGTTGATGGCTTTTTCTATGACATTTTCACGGTGACCAAAACCACATGGGTAGTGAACATAAAATTTGTATTCAGTCATGTGGTGCTTCGTTAGTATGTTTGGGGGTCAGCTTGATTTCCGGCAGTGCTGGTTCAACATCTTTGCCCTGGCGGGTCTTCTTCTGGCCTCAGAGTCTCAGTGAAGCCCTGCAAACGAACTGCAACGTTGACAGCGTTGACATTGATCTTACAGATCAACAGTTGGTCTCCAGAAAATCATCAGTTTCTGCAGTGGTACATGGATGCATTACATCGGAACTAACGCGGGTAGTCGACATGGCCCACTCTTAGCCCGGATGGCACGGTGTTCCAGCCACCACCAGCTAGGAGGTCTGAGCCCAGGTGGCTGGTTAGAAGATGTCTAATTTATTGCTTTAGGTAGGTTTATAATGGTGGTGGTTTGTCAATAGTTTTGGAATGATTAATGATGGCAAACATGATGGTGAAATGATGGCGAAAATGAAGGCTAATCACTAATGATTGTTACTTTATGTTTCCTGATGGATCATGTTGGGAAATGACGATGATGATCAATGATGAATGATAATGATGAGTAATGATGGCTGATGATGGTCAATTGGTGGCCTGGAATTACTGCTGTGCTAAAGCACTAGGGTTTAGCAGATAACGACCATCGAGCAGTGATTTGGCAGCGCAGGGAATCCTCAGCGTCTCAATAATCGGCCGTGATAGGGTCCATGATAGATTATATTGCCATCATTATGGTTCACAAACATGTGCCAACATGTTCATATGCCAAACTCCAATGCTTTGTGAGACAAAGCTTGAAAAAGGCCAACGACTGTTCATACATGGATCCAAAGTGGTTGAGAATGGTCAACAATGGTTGATGGTGGTGAAAATTGGTCCAGAATGGTCAATGATTGTTCATACTGGAAATGCAATATGTAATCATTAAGATGTTTGGTAGTGATCAATGAGTGTCGTTCTGATAATTTCAGACACAAGTTGTAGTAATGCTTTTTTTTTTACTTGTTGCCGTCGAATTATCCAAATCATCATATTATCGATCATTGTCCTGATCAATACTCACTAATTAGCTGATGTGTTGAAACATGTTTTTTCTCGAACATTTGGGACTGTTGCTTGATTGATTAACTTGTTTTCAGAGCCCCTAAAGTTACCGCCGATATTTCCGATAATTTGATCATTGCGACTACGGGCAAGTGTCAGTAAGCATCACACTTCATTATCATGACTACTAACAATAATTAGCCAACATCAATCTGCCCACCACTAATAACGAAGACTACAAACTGAACCATCACGAATCGATATCAAATATTCCGTCATATTCCATTGATTGATCATCATCAAATGATACTATTATCACCAAATAACCATCCCTAATAGCCAAGCGTGATTATTTGGTCTTAGTAGTCGTCATAACTATGAATTACCAACCAAAAAATCCAATCACCAACCATCACTTATCACCATCAATCAATCATCATCATTAACCAACATCAATCAACCGTCATTTGTCAACCATCATTAATCAACCACTATTAGTCAACAATCATTCATCATCACTTCAACCATCATTCATCACTTCAACCATCATCAAGACTACCCTCACTAATTACTCGTTGAGGGTACGATTTTTCAAACCGTTGAGCCCAGCTGCTCGGCTCAGTCTGTCTGGGGCAGAGATGACGAGGTCCAGCGCGAATCCGAGCGAACGTCGGCTGGTGCACTTCCCGTCGTGAATGACTGGCAAGTGATAGTTAATGGTGGTGGATAAGGATGGTTAGTGATGGTCCAGTGGTGGTGGGAAGTGCTGGTAAGTGATGGTTGATGATGGAGGCTAGTGATGGTTGGTGATGGTTGATGATGGTATCTTCAATGGTGTACAGCAGTTGACTGCGCTTGGGTTAAACGTGTAGGAGTGACGGTTGATGATGGTGAACGACACTGATGAATTACTGTTGGTTGATGATGGTCATTAGTGACTTCATTACTGATGTTTCGTGATGGTTGCTATTGGTTGATATTTTGGCAAATGATTTTTCGTAACGACTAGGAATGGTTAAGTATTGTTACTGATTGGGAACTTGGTCAATTAGTTTTTGTGACGGGAAATCCAGGACAATGACAAATAGATGAAAGCTGTTCAGGATGATTTATGCTAATCATTTTGTTAATTCGATCAATTCGATAATGTCATTAATGTGATGATAAGTGGTAACTATTAGTTTGTGATGTTTATCATTGAATGATGTTCAATCATGGTCAGCCAGCAACAGCTGGTTGATAATCATGATTAATGCTCAACAATGGTGGATGAACTCGGGTCTCATCGGTCGAACAATCGGTCTCCTCACCAACAGTAGTGAACAAGCAAGAGTACAACATGTGTTTTGCCACATAAAACAATCACATGTTTGAATGGTTGGGCAAATCTCTTCGACTGTTGCGAGATGGTTTACTCAGGTGCAAGTCTGTTGCTTTGGTGGTAATTTTAACAAATTGGGAACCCAAAGTTGTGGATGGTTTATTTCTAACAATGATTAGTATACTGGGTGATAAGTGGGGATATCTCCAGCCATTGAGAAACCACGTCTATAGTTGATATATCGGTGGCCCAAGACCCTGATGGGTCAAAATGAACTGGATCTGCTTCCACTGGTTGTCGGATTTTTTTGCCAAGCGATACTCTCACTTATTCTCACCAAATGCCTGTGTTTATTCTCGCGTATTCTCATTGAGTCCCAACTTGTCAGAGCCCATTCTCGAGAAGCGTTCACCGACCAGGTGAGTCCAGTGCTTGCGGGATACTTTTCCCGAACTGCTGCGGCAATACTCAGCAAATACAAACAGGAGGCCTGGACGCCGCCGAGACTCAGGGGATCATGACTTGGCTGCAGTGCATTGGATTTCTCGTGGGTTAAGACTAGATCCAATTCCCAAAAGTTGTGATTTCTTGCACAAAACCCAAGTGCAGATGATGACATAGCTGCTAGACATAATTGTTTGGGGCTATTCACCTCTAAAATCATCACTTTTGGATGCTCAGTAGTACCCACGACTTGAGCGTGCATGTGCAGGTCATCTCCCCAGCCCGGTGGTAAACACCTTTGGCAGGTTCTGACCTACGCGCGCATCCTACTTGGGCACCTGCTAATAATAGGAGGACTGGTGAATTTGATAGTTGGCCCCTGGAGAGTTGCGAAGTTTGACTATGAGCTATAGTAGTGATTTCGGCAAGTCCCTGTTGTTGTTGATGATGATGATGATGATGATGATGATGATGATGATGATG
>VSDK01002280.1:292894-357495 GCA_009767595.1 Symbiodinium kawagutii | reverse complement strand
TCAGCAGTTTGTTTTTTTGCTGATGTTGCTGTGGTGGTTGCTACTCTTGGTGGTAGTTGCTAAGGTCACTGGTCATTGCTACTACTGTTCGTAGTGGTTTCGCTTATCGGTCGCGGTCTCCCGGTGTACAGCTGAATATCGGTTGATTTTTACAAAAAGACTCCGAACATCTCCTAACAAGTTTGCCATAGTTTGCGCATGGTCAATAATATGCTGATCTACCAAGCACCAATGTATGGTTTGTGTGTCGTGACCAATGGTCAACCGGAGCGGGCTAGGCTAGGGCGTGGCAGGCGTAGATGTGCATGCCCAGTGGAAGCCAGGTGCTCCATTGTTTGCGTTTGGGTTTGCCGGCCATTGGAAATGATGGTAGCCATTCTTCATTCTTCAACCATACGGTTCAAATTAACAAGATGAGAAGTAAAGTATGGTATCAATTTAATTCAACTCAATTCAATTCATATCATTCAAGCACATTATGGTATTTGAATCCATTCACTCTATTAGTTCATATCAATTCCATTTTTAACCACATTGTGGTATAGAATATGTGTCTTCAGGCATTCAGCCATGGAGAGGCCGGCCCCATATTAATTGTTGTCTCAGTAATCCTTGTGGGTTGATCCACACCAACACAGTTAGGGGAGTCAGGCGTTGGGGTACCTACAGACCCAGTTGAATTTACCAACCCTGTTGTTGCTGTGGCTGGTGGTTTTAGAATGCTTCCAATCGAGCCCATAATTGAGCTCTTATTTTCAATCCTACCTGGGATGATTGTATAAAGATACGAAAATTGTCAACTCATTTGGCTGTGACCATGCAAGTACTTCGGCTATCCATCCTTGTACCCACTTGATTCAGATATATGCAGATATATTTAGACATAATCTCAGAAAAAAAGTTTCCCGGTCAATGTCACAGTGGTTGTTTGCAAGGAGAACCATCAACAATCGGCAACCTGCAAACATGACAGATCAGTCAATACTTTGGCAATACACGCAGCAAAGCATGACAAGGACCTCACACATGGGTCGAGGTGGGAGCAGCCAATAAATGATCGACAATGAAATCAATCAACCGAAGTCACCAATTTTGTTTGGTAGCCAGCCAAAGCATATTTTCTTGTCGCACATTCGAACCAACGTCAGGGGTTGGCTGAATGATTCGTATCCCAGGAAGGTTCCTGGCACCAGCAGATCCTTCATCCAGTGGTGGCAGGTTCTGGATTATCTCCGCGCCCGTGGGCCTGACCAGCTCTTGGAAGAGTTTCTGGAAAGAATCCACCTGAGGCCTGGATCAGGATGCCGTCAGCGGCCCCCAGTTGATCAAATGTTGGGAAACAGTTGAGCAACTGAAGTCTACAAGGGATGCCTAATGGATAAGTGATGTTTAATTCAAGCTCAATGGGTCAAAGAGTGGTTGATGCTTCCTTAATGACTAGGAACTTTGCTCCTAAAAAACGTCAACCTGGTTGTGGGCATTGAAGGATCCCAAGCATTGCTTCACACGCTCTGCGCTCTGTGGTATCCCGCAGACCGTGCACATGTTTCACGCTCAAACATCCAAAGCCCGGTTTGGAAACGCCTCTGATTGAAGCAGTAGAATCAGTCATGGTCTTCAAGCATTGTTGACAAATTGATGGTTTGATCTTGACGGTGCTGATCTATTATGTACAAGTTATACAATGTTATATTCGTTTGCTTTGTGCTTGTGTCACATCAGTATTCACCCAATCCCGACACGTACACCTCGTATAAATGTGTATGTTCACGCATAGACACTGGTGCCTTCATAGAGGTACGTGATCACTGGTGGTCGGGTATCCATTTTTGGGGGTAGTGACCCATATTCACAGCGGGTGTAGGCTGCAAGCGACGTATTCATCATGTGCTAATTTGCAGCACAAACGAATGAGTTTATCCGGAGCTTCAGTTTCCAAGTCGCGCAGAAAAAACTTGCTGGAACATAGTGCAATTCAATACATTTAAAACATATTATGTGTACATATGATCGAACATGGCATTAACATTTAATGCAATTCATATTTAACCATATCAATTATTTTTAATTAAGCGCAATTCATCTTTAAAGATTTATCATTCATTATTAGATTGATATACAACATATCAATAACTGTGTAATTCTTGATCATATCTAGAATACCATTAAACATATCAAACATGCATGATTTATCATCATTATTAAGTACCATTCATATTCAATATTGATTCTGGAGTTGATACAAGCAAAACATCTTGGACGGATAAATTATTGATATTCATATTCGTTATTAAATATTAAAACATATTAAACATGTTTCTTGTTGTGGAATCATAAAAGCATATTATACATATAAATCATATCCATTTAAGTTTCCACGTTGTGGATTCGGGGCAGCATCAATGCGACTTCCGGGGTTCCCTTCGGGTGGAGCTCTGGTGTGTGTCATTCAAGATCGATGGGAGATCCCTTGGCGCCACATTTGGTGAGTTGCAATTTGTGGTGAATAAATTGGTGACCAGCTATGTTGGTAAATTTGGTGATTTACCAGTATGAATCTATAGTCTGAGACAAACTATAAGAAGAGATTTATCTGCTTATTGCACCCCTGAAAACCCTATGAATTCACAAGTTTTGGGTGAAATCTCCTGGATGCTCAGCTCGAGGTCTTTGGCTGAACTCTTGGCTCGGCTTCTCTCCGGGGAATCCGAGAACGAGGCACCGGGGCTCAGTGACCAGAGTCGAAAACGGCACCGAGCAAGGCTCAGTAACCAGGTAGCTACGGATACCTGTTGATCTCCAGTATGGTTAGTAGATCTATCTAACAACAAGGGTTTATGATAGGGGATGATAATCATTAGTTCTTGTTGATGTTTCTGATGTTTCGGTTGACATTCATAGGCATTCAGATATGTATTTGCGCAGCAATGAAAATCGATGAAAATGATAAGTCAGTTCCAAAGTCGAAAAATCATTACACACCCGATGACCATTTGGATGGTCAGTAGTAGGTGCTGTTGGGACATGGCCTGCGCGGTGCCGTGAATTCTTGGTCGTTGATGTCTAGAGTATAGAGCAAGTGGCGGTTAACTTGCGGATCCTTATCAAGAGAACCAGTTAAATTGGTAATTACACAGAATCTCCCAAGGATGCCTTCTTGTTGCCAATAAACCTTGATTGCTTGGGTTTAGTTTGGTTTTTTTGCTACAATAGTTTTCTTTGTTGAGATAGCCCTCCGAAAAAGTGACGCATTAAGGTGGAACAAAAATCAGCATTTCTAGTTTAAGCACCCCTTGAGTAGCTCAACTTGATAGAGCACCAGACTTGAGCCACAGCTAGGTACGCATGCTAGTTTTGTATAGTCTTGTAGCATCTCGGGTAAATAGATAACCACAGGTAGCCTAGTCAATCAAGACGAATCAAGTGGTGCCAGTGCACACAATGAGGTGTTCATAGTGGTAACTTCAGCTCCGAATCGAAAAAGGTGAACGCTTGAGTCGCAGAAACTCCCCGGTTCAAAGTTGTGAGCCATGGCCTCGGTGGCCAACCCACTGCAGGTAGTCTTCCAAACCAACGACCTCGTGGCACGATTCTTGAGCCGCTGGCAGGCCCGGTGGATCGTGGTTGAGTGTTTTCAAGGAATGATATCCTGAAATATCCTGAATTTGTTCACCGTGGGTATATGTATATACCTACTCATATTGTATTTTCACACCTGATAACTATTGATAGTACCAATATAATGTAGTCCTATATACAGGTGACATACTCAAGCACTAGTTTTCTTGATTATATCTATACAACTATGTAATGTACTGGGCCAACAAGTGCTTTTCCAAAGAGGTGCAAGGTGCTGGCATCACCTTGACCCATGGTTTTTGAATTTTATCCGTGCAGTATTGAAGATGTTTCCTCTTTGATTGTGGGATCATGAATATGGACTGTTGACCCAAGCATCTACCTATAAACATACATATTTATGTATATGTACATAGATACTGTTATACATATATATATGTATGCCAAATGCCACAGGTCATCCCACTTTTTTCTTGCACACTTATTTGTACATAAACAAATAATAGGACAAATTATGTGTTTGTCATTCTTTTTCATTTTCTGCGGCATTACAAAGTGTGTATACCCAAAATGATATGTTACTACAGTCGGGTCATACCCAATGTACACAAAGGAAGTCTACCTAATATACATATACATATAATACATATATATATATATATTTATATACTACATATATATATAATACATGTATGTATAATACATATATATGTATAAATGTATATGAATGTACATATTTACAAAGTTTTTTCATTTGTTTACATAGTGCCCATAACGTATTCAAGTATTTCTTTGGACAAAAGTAATGTGCACATATCCGTTCTCAATGAATCCACAGTTTCTTGAGGGGTCCGTTTCTTGGGCGGGGCCATGATGGTGACGAAGTCCTTGTGATGACCAGCATATGCATGCACATGGATTTTGATACATGTTTTCCAATTTTGTTGTATACATACAGTATATATGTACTTTGTTGTACATATGAATTTTGTTTAACTATATGTGTAAATATCTATCTATGTGTTTGTGTGCACAAATATGTTTGTACATACATACTGGGAAGTTGGTAAATACTCCGAGTATTTGGTTATGGTCTCTTGGTCCCAATGTCATGTCTTGCGAAAGTGGATCACATTTTCACACACACACACACACACACACCTCTATGAAGCTTTCCACAATATGTGCACGGTCACTACCTCAAATGAGTGCAAACTACTCTGCAGTTTGTCTCAAGTGCACTCAAGATGTGCTGATCTAAGGTGAACTTATACCATCTTGTACTAGATTATATCATTTGATCATTTGGACCTGACACGAAATCCTTGCACCATCCCAACAAAGTATGCTGCCTTGCGCTGACTTCTAGTGACCCAGCATCTGATCGTCAGTGATGGCATAGGTTTTTTGTTTACCCCTCTTGTGCAAGCGGCTTTGACCACCGGTGACATGTAGTTATCAACTTAAATGTCCAATTTCACCCGATATTTCTACTGGCAGGGTTTTTTATTGTTTCGGAAGTCCGGCTGTGTCGGTGATAGCAACACATGTTCAGGTGTAATTTGGATCAAGGTACAGACGCTTCAAACAACGCTACTCCTGAACCACCCAAGATGATTTGTTCAATAGGAGGCCAGCAATTTGCAGCATGTCATCTATGTATGCACCCATATTTGTTTGCCTTTATCACTTTTCATTCTAGGCAATTAAAAGATAAGATATTGGTAGATGTGACATGCTGCACAGTAACCATCAGGTCGCTGTACCGACAGATGTCGGAAGCCACTCTTCCCTTGTTGCGTATAGGTGTATCCAAGACTGGGGTGTCCCCAGGACCTACAGTTTGGCATGTGCAAGTTCAAAAACCAAAACAAGTTCAGGCCGGCCATATCTGCTTCCTCTAGCATCAAATGAAAAGCTCCACGACCTTTCGCCTTGTCCTTTTGTTTTTTGCTGCCATGGGCCATTTCTGTGAGCTCAAGAGCAAGCTTCTAACTGGATACATGTCATCCGGGTATCGTAGGGTACATCCATGGCCATGGTGGTACCCCCACTCCTCCCAAAAACTGTTGTTTTGATGGTTTCCAAACCACGTGTAAACTGTTGTCCACTTGGTGTTCAGGATGGGAGGAGTGGGGGTGGGTACCACCATGGCCATGGATATACCCTATGGATATACTCTATGGATATACCCTATGGATATACCCTATGGATATACCCTATGGATATACCCTATGGATGTACCTTATGGATGTACCCTATGGATGTACCCTATGGATATACCCTATATTTCCATGGCCATGGTGGTCACGATTTGGTTTGCAGGATCAGTTTCCGCGTGTTTTTCTCGAACAGTTGTTCGTCCGCAGGAAGATTCCAACAGTGAAGCACATGAGTTGCAATCTCAGCGAACGGTGCCAGGTTCTAACAACGGGCAACAACCATGCGTATATTATAATTGTATACGAGCAGCCAGATAGATGTGTATGTATATATTTGTATATATATAAAAAATATATATATATACAGAATCATGCAACAAGTCATCAATATCATTACCAGTCCTGATCCTGGAGAAATCTTTGTTTTTCGGGTGTGCTGATCTTTTGGAAACCAAACAAATCCAACTTTGGGTCAATAAGAGTCCTTCATTCGACCAGGAAGATTTGAGGTAGCAATCTCACACCATTTCGCCACATAGCGGATGGTTGTTCATAATGGGTCACAGCAAACGGGATAGTAGGTCGCACCACCACCACCACCACCACCACCACCACCAACAACAACAACAACAACGACAACAACAACAACAACAACAACAACAACAACAAGAACAACCAACAAGAACAAGAACAAGAACAAGAACAAGAACAAGAACAAGAACAAGAACGACGACGACTACTACGACGACAAACCACCAACAACCAACAAGAGCCACATGTTTTGTTTAAACGCATATTGGAATACGACATACAAGCAAACCAAACTCTTGCGAGTGCTGCAAAACTCAATTTTCAATGCCACTATAGTCAGGGTCCTGGTTGCATGGAATGCATCATTCGGCAGCTGAAAGGACATGAAAGGACACATGGGAACTGCTGTGGATTGAATAATGTTTTGGAATGCATGGGACAAAAGCAAACAACACGTGGGCCGTCCTTGAAAAAGTCTTAACCAGCGGACTGCGTTTTGTTGATCCTTGCTGTCTAAAAAGCCGGAGTATAGCTATATGTTGATCCATAGCACACAGATACTCCCGAGCCCTGTGAATGACTATGATTATCGTGAACATATTTGCTCATGGTTGTTTCTGTTGGTTGTTGTCACAAATTGCAGTTTGTATATCGCTGTTGACCGCTTTTTTTTAGGTACTTAGTAGATTTATATATTAACGTAATTACTAATTACACATGTATGACGATATATAATATAGATGTATATACATGTAAAGGCTGTAGCTTGCAGTCAATATAGGTGAACCAATGACCTATCTTGGCTGGAAGGAATCTCGTTGCAGGTGAGAATTTTGTTTGGATCCCAAGGAACATCACACTTGTCCTCGCGGAGCTCTTGAACCAAAAGGCGGGGATCAGTAGCGTGACGAGGGTCACATGGAAGGCTGGGTGGTATATGAGTCTTTGAATTGTACATTGTAGTACAGTACATGTTCATGTTTCTCAATATCTTACGAATATGTTTGAAAAACCAACAATCGAACGACTTTGACCGGTTTAGGCTATATGTTTGTCAGATATTGTCAGATCAATTCCAATGCATGGATTGGAATTCCTGAGCAGTGAGCCAGGGGTCGTCCTGAACAGTGAGCCATCTCAGCAGGAGTTGTTGATGATCGCAGCGCGTGAGCATGACAAAATCAAAAGAAGTGCAAAGGAATGACACTAGTGGGTTGGTGTTGCTGCTCTCCTGGTATTGGCAAATCGCAGGTTTTTTCTGCGAATTTCCACGTCTTTACAAACTTGGTTTTGGGCCATAGCCTAAGCCAACCATCAACGGGGTAGGTGAACATGCCAACAGCTCGACTGATCTGTTCATTTGCGGGATCTTCACCAGGGCTGCAGCATTCTGACCCACGACTAAATCAAGATTCGATGGAAAACATCTCAGTAGATCTGACAGCAGATTTGAACCAGAGCCTAGAAGCGATGTTTCTTGATTCTTGAGAGACCCAAACATTTAGCCATAGCATTGGTTTCCTATATCCACTCGGTGATTTCTTAAAAAAGGGTGCCCAAAAGTTATGGTTGGCTTATTACCAGAAATGGTTCATATAAAGGATGAGCACTGGGTGTACGCCCACAAATTAAGCAACCACCAGTCATCATCCAATATATTAATTAACCATGTATAGTGATGAAGGGGATATGGCTGAGGATCAAAATGTAAAGGCGCGATCCATACCCCGGGCCCACACCCGATCCATGCCCTATGATCCATACCCATGGTCCATACCCGTGATCCATACCCATGATCCATACCTCAGCAATTGCAAGTGTTGAAGATGTATTTTGTTTTGTTTCTGAATTGTATCTGTGGGATTCCTAAGTTTCTGTTACCCCACGTGTTTTGAGTTTTGGGACTAATTTGCTGAGCTTCAGCAAACCTCCCAAGAATACGCTGTTTCACCTGTGACCAGTGAAAGACGTGCGCCATATCGCTAGCAGCATGACCCGTTGGCCCTCTTATTCCCTTTCAAGTGGGTTTGAGGTTGGGCATGTCAGCTTTTGATGCTCCATTAGCATGAGCCAGCCGTCCTGATCACTATACCATACCATACCATACCATTGCCCGCTCGAGCCAAGTTATTGGAAAAACAAAGAGACAGTTGTTTTTTGAAACTAGGTCTACTTCGCTCCACACCCATTCCATACCAGAACCATGCCGCGCGATATCCATTCCGAGAACCTGCGCGAATCAAAGTGCCATAGAATGCTCCATATGTCCACAAGATGTTGTATGTGTTGTGATTCCTGTTCTATTTCTATGTATATATTTATACATACACGTGTGCTTGCAATCTATAGTTCTTACTTGCATCATAATCTGTTCACTATGTGCTCACGTATATAGATTTGAATATGCATATGCTTTAATTTCTTTGGCACGCACATAAATGTATGTGTTCAAATAAATAGACTTAGCCATGCACTGCACATCTTGTTTGAAGCGTGATAGATTGTGATGGATGAATGGCAAGCAGCAAGGCAAGGATGCTTGTCATTCATCCATCACCACCTATCACGCTTCAAACAACATGTGCCTGGCACAGCATATTTATTTATATATGTATATCAAAATCTTGACATATTGCAATTCTTGCAGAAGTCTTTTGCAGAGAAGAACAAGACCTTTGATGACAACTCCTCGTTCCACACACCCGGATCACCGTGTACAGTAACGATCAATACATAGTTTGTGATCCATACCCATACGCTCAATTATGAACCAAGTTGTTTTTAACCAAATTGATTATTGAGCTAAAATGATTATGTGTATATATGTATTTAATATTAACATATATTAACCATGGTTAACCATGGTTATCATCCTTGAAGCAACCAGCTGTTTTTCGGGTTGCTTACCGGCGCCCTCGCCAGGACTCCTTGTTTTGGATTGAGGACCTCACACGGCAACTCACAGAGCCCAGTACTGTGCGCCGGACGGGACGGGACGCCCGCGCCACGTGGCTGGCCACAGTTGTTCGTGGCGAAGATTTTATGCACGCTACTCGGTGAACTATGGTCCATTGATGCTTTTTGATAGTTGAATATGGATAATAAGTCGTATTATGCGAATAGTCAACTATGGTGTGATATTCAATAGCATCGGTTGATCATGAATTGATATTGTCAATTAATGATATCATTTGACCGTTCACCATGGACCATAGTCAATTCAGGTCAAGTATGGTAAATGATGGGTGGTAATTTAATGGTCAGCTATGTATTTGGTTGGTGGTGTCCAACACGATTGATCTTCAAGCATGGCATACCTGGGGATGATGATCCAATTGACAAGCACTTTTTTGGGGATGGGCTATAGACACCAACCAGTAGTGGTAATAGCCATGGAAGTTGTTGAATGTCATGGATAACGCTTGATAGTGATGATCAAAAATTGTATACTTGGTAGTAGCTCACTACCTTGAAGCTACTATTGATGATGATGATGATGATGATGATGATGATGATGATGATGATGATGATGATGATGCGTGATAGTCATTTGTCCATTGTCGTGAACAAAGTACATCTACCAAACTCGTTCCTATCTCACGAGGCCACGTTTTGGAGCAAACTGATGTACTTCATTTGCTTCCTCAGAGCCTCGTTGGAATCATTGGATGGGTGAATCATCGAACAATGCAGGTTGCTGTGAGCCATTCCTGGCAACTGTTCCTATCAGAACCCTGGTGGACCCTGCTTCAACTCCTTGGGCCTTCGCCGCGGGGTGCTCCGCGACTGCCCGGCCCCAGCCCTATCCAGTGCGACTGCTTTACTGGGCCGAGGTACAATTCCTGATTGATCATATCTCAGGACAGCCTTCAGTGGGTGTGTCACCTGCCATGTCGGCGCCTAAGTGGAGGGCGGTTGCCATCACGGGCGTTACGAGCCGTTGGAGACAGGCCACCACTGGTTGAGTGTTTGGTAGGTTTTCTTTCAGCAACTGACAACTACTTTGGCGTTGGTGATTTTATGAGAGTAACAACATGACATTAGATACGACTAAAACTTGTTAAAAGCCATTTCACAATTAACAAGCACTTGCGGATCACATCAAGTGTTGGATGTTATGATTTATGATTATGAATGAGCCTATAGACAACAGTCGAAAGGTTATTTGTTGAAGATATAGGGCCGGGACAAGGGTGTTGATGGCTCACTTTTTGATGAAACCCTTTCAGGCGACTCGCATGTTGGGCAACCGATCATGCACAGCGCCTGACTTCAATTGCATACGTGTAAAAACAATAAGTACATAGATCTTGTGCATGCATGATATGCATGCGAACGCATGATCATACATGCACAACGTACAAATAAATATGTATATATATATATCTATATACGTATGCATGTACATACTTGAGTGTTTATGCGCATGCATCCAGATTTCCATATACATATACATGCATATATGTTTACAATGGTTTACACCAGAATACGTATATATGTTTATATATATATATGTGTAAATGTACATGTATATGTATATGTCTATGTATATGTCTATACCTATATCCATATATTAACATATCTACACATATAATACATCACGATTGCATGTTGGTTTGTCCAGCCTCTTTGTACCTCCTGGCGCCATCCAGCCAGGTCGTTGTTGACCACCGTCATTGTTCACACCAGCGCTGGGCTGAAGGATGGCACGGAGGCCTTGGGATCACGTGCTTGGCGAAACAAAGAAGCACCAAATGGGTGGTTGTTGAATCAACAAATCAGCAATCTCTTCATTGTTGATCAAGCAGTGATTGAATCAATTGTTGCTGATGATTTGGTTGTTGCCTTTATGAATATTTAGCAACTAAGCACCGAATTGTCAGTGGTTGGTTAATGATCATAGGCACCAATTGTTGATAATAATTAATCAAGTAATTAGTATCATCAATCAACCAAATGATTATTTGATCAAAACATAATGATAGCTGTTGATTGATGGTCATAATTGTTACTATTACGGTGTGAATGTGCATGCATGGAGGTGCATGTGTCAAAGAATCATATCAAGCGTTTGCCTACGGGCGGCTTAGAAATCCACAAACCCAGGAATGATTGTAGTTTTAATAGACTGGGAGCAATGAATTTGGGAACGCTACTAGATATGCATAGATATGAGACACATCTCAGTCTAAATCAACAATTGCAAAAAAAAAGTGGTCAGCTTTTCCAAACCGCACTGCCACACCCCAAGACCTTAATGGACGTACATATAGGATGTTGCCCCAGCCACCAAAAGTCTGCAATGAAGGCTATTCAGGGGTCTCCACTACAAAGGGGATGAGCCTAGCGCTGAGAACCTGGACAGTGGATGTTGGCCAACATACATACGTGCAGATGTACGTGATATACTGTATAAATAACATATATGGTGGTTTCTCAAAATAGGGGTACCCCCAAATCATCCATTATCAATCACTTATAGCAAGAAACCAGCTAATTTTTAGGTCCCCTATTTTGAGAAATCACCATATAATGACACATAGTTTATTGGTATGTGTTTAAATGTTATTGTCACATATTGTCACTCATTTACAGTATCATACAGCAAGTAGATGATCAGATTCAGACAACTTGTATCAGACATACTGTATGCCTTTGCACCACCCAACTTCGGACTGAAGACAGAGGCTACCAAAACAAAGCGCCTCAGTACCTCAGTCCCGGTGAATCATCCGCTCAACGACAGTAGTGACGTCAGCACCCAGCACTTTTCGATTCATGATTACATCAACCATCAACTATCAACCAGCCACCGTCTACCATTGGAATAACAGGAGGTGTCCTGCGTTCATCTTGAGCCATCAACCACCAAGCGGATCTCACCGTTTTTTTTTGCACACACACACACACAAAAGACATGTGGCATCAGCACAGTTCAACCATCACGCCCCCCAGTTCAGCTGGTTGGTTCACAGTGATTCCTGCGTGGCAATCAAACCAGCCATGATGAATCAGAATAAGATCAACCATGGCTACCACTATCAACCACTGAGCCATGATTAACCACTATGATTAGGCTATAATGAATGAAAATGGCTAATTATGCCAGAATGATGGTGGTTGATTTTGGCATATCAGAACGGCTATCATTTAACATGCCATAATAAAAGATAGGTCACCACATCATCAATCATGGCAATCCTCGACAGATATTCTTTCCCGCGAGAGGTGTGTGCTTCAACCCCCAGTTTGTCGCCTTTGTCGGCTCCAAGACTTGCAGAGGAAGGGCCGTAGCTGGAGCATTCGGAAGTCCAGGGAGCCATGATGGGTAGCTCGCCATCCCCAGTTACGGTCACTCGATTGGTAGACCAGGATGTTGATCGATTGTTTGTGTGATTTCTGGATAGGCCCTTAAAGTCACAATCAAGGAGAGGTGATGGTTGCCAGCAAACCATCATTGCTTGTAATGACCAGACCTTTCTTGGGGTTACTCTCTCGTGTTGTGGATGACCAGGCATGATACCCAAATCATCTCACCTGGGCATCCAGGGAACCCTGTATAGATATCATTACCCTCAGGCATGGTTACGAAGACGGTGTGTAAAGGTAAGGTGAAGGTGAATCATTGAGACTAGAATCACAATAGAATGGCTATTCCATGCTATTCCTCTATGTGGCTTGACGGTACCTAATATGGATGGGGCTTCACAAGCGACTCGGTCACAAATGGCAATTGGTGTCGAGTGGGTTTGAAGTGCAGTGCCTGGTCGATCCCAGTTTGTTGGGTTAGCCATGCTTACTTTTGGTTCCATCGTGGTCAGAAGAAAACAACAGGGTTGTATTATGATGTATGATACAAGGGTGCAAAACCTAAACATCAAAACTGAACCGCACTACATGTGTCGCAGGAATTAAAATCAGATGACCTTTCAAAATGGCAAAGATGAAGATGGCAAAGCTGTGCTACCGCGCGTTCTCAAATTGTTGGAACAGAAAGTCACACTGCCTGTGTTTCAGTTTGTCATGCCCAGCACAAGCTGATGGGTGACTCAAAGATGGAATGTTGATGAATTTTGATACTGTAACCTCTTTGCGAAAGCTGCTCAAGCTTGCGCAGTCCTTAGGAACCAGTTAAAGAACAGTTGATACCCAGTGGGAGGCGAGCCATTGTTCAAGATCGAGATTTTTGAGTGGTGTTGATAATAGTTCTGATGAGGATGGTGATGATCGCAACTAAGTACATGTGATCTCGACTGCAACCAATATGAGATTGGCTACGAATGTCTTACCCCCTGCTAAAGGCGTGGGTTACTCGGGGTCACCATGCAGAGAACACCTGCTGAGGTGTGGTGAGCCCCTCCTTCTTGTTGATGGCAGAGAATAGTTTTACGGAGTTTGCCACAATAACTGTTGAAGGAGGGGCATATTCAACAATTACTCCTACTAGTTGGTATTCTAATGGGTAAACTCCTACTATGCTGGTTGTTTTTCCCCTTGTTCCACGGAGTTTACCCATCAACCACAACAACCACCAAGAAAATTTGCATTGCACAAAATTTGCAGGTTGATAGGCAATGGTTGATGATGACTGATTGATTGATGAGCCATTTTTCCCATTATCAAACAATTTCAAACTGTTGGTAGCGTGTGGTTTTGCCCTGGGGCATGTATAAAGTCGCATATGTTTGTTGCTTCGGCGCCCGGTTAACTGATGGATTTGCTAGATATCATATCAATTTGCTGCATGCTGTATCAGCGCTTGGTCATCCTCAAGATCAAAAAAATTCAAGATTGACCAAGGAGGATCGGATTGAGCTTCTCTTTACGTGCCCTATTCCTTTGTGCTGCTGCCCACCCCGTGTTCCATGGTGCCGAATTACCTACCCACCGTGTTGGCATCTTATCTAGGACATGCTTATCATTGCTCCAGATGCCCTGTTGTTGGGTAACCTGGTGGGCTGGAACATCAAGCGGATACATTCTTGAGATTGCTAATCATTTCCCTGTTCACCGATCATTCACGGCATATCCACCCTTGTCAGCCAGACCCCGATTGTACCTCAGGGGATTGTGGTAGAAATAGTACAAGTGCCCATCCCTGGCATGCCATGTGTTGCAGTCTCCACTCTGGTAATCTATCATGGCTGGAAAATGATCAACCCAACAGGTAAATAGTTTGAAAATGGTGGTTTATCCGGCTTTGGCCAGAAATTCTGTTAGATTACCAGAGGGCCCCTTCTCTCCCTTATTGGATTACCAGGAGAATGGCCCCAGAGGGTATATCCCTTGTATTGTGAGAGATGGCCCCCAGCCCCATCACAGCCCCGTCCCAGCAGGAGATGCCATCCATGAACTTGGATGAACCAGTGGCCAGTGAGGCCATGGAAAAAAGGTAAGAATGCATGATGCTTTGGTAAACTAACCATGGTAATTACCTGGTCAATGGTAAGGAATGGTAAGGAATGGGAATTCTTACTATTACCATGGTGAATGAACTATAAGTGGTGAACGAACTTGAAAGAAAATACTCACCGTTTATATCCATTTATAATGGTTTATCGATTTAAAAAACTGTGATTTCTAGCTTCCAGCTTAGTTTACCAGAGCGCAAAACTGCTTGACAATGGTCGCTCACAAAGATCAATGACACGTAACGATGCTGGTTGATTAGTTGATTGGATTAACCAGTTCTCTTATCAATCATGATCGGACATATATGTATATATTATTTCTGATTTATAATATATATATATATGTATACTGTTACTGGATCAATTGTTGGATAGTGGATGATCCTTTGTATGGATCCGCCCGACGTGGTCCAAGTGTCATAGGTACAGGTGAAAAAGAACAAAGCGGGCATTCCCAAACCCGCTGAACTGGATTGGTGAATCATCGATTTTTCGGATACATCAGGGTTCCACAGGTTCTGGATTGTGGAATGGTTTGTTCCCTTGCTTGGAGGTTGCACTGTTGGCATGGGTGTCCTAGCACGGTCACAAGTCGCTGCCCTGCACGTTCCCCTGCTGGATTTGGTTTGAGATTCCTTGGCAGTATTCATTCAATTCTCAATACTACATTCGCATTCTTTGCTGAAATACCCTTAGTTCTTTCTATGTTGGTTCGTGTTTCTTGTGAGCCCCAATGAACCATGAATGAACTAAATCACATGCTTGTTTCTTGACCATGGGGTTAGGTATGACCAAGGTGGTGAAGGCTTTGTTGGCATTACCCATATCATGTAGAGTCAATCGTTCTTTGTGACATGAGCGAATGTTTTATGTTATCCGATTTGGCACCCGACATACGCCCATATGTGAGATATTTGCCATCTCTTCTACTTGGACTGATCGGATAGGTAGCGGCAGATGATGACGATGCCCAATCAACCTGGTTTGGTGACAGCATGGAACGGTCAGTTTGCTGTTACATGATATTAGCGTTGTTGATAACATCGGCAGAGGGTCAAGCATAGATGGTGAAACACTGGGAAGGTACTTTTGTTCATCCCGTTCTTTCAAAAATAGCGGCACTAAAAGGTATAACACCCCATCTCACTGATATATAGGTTCACTACTATTGTTGATAATGACACCCCATTGCTAACCATTATATCTACTGTACCATTCTTAACATACATAAGTGTATCAATTGATAAGTTCATGCATACCACTTGTGCCATCATGCCTGCTTCAGGCGGCTGCAGCCAAGGCGGTCTCTACGTCAGGGCTCTCGGGGTGAGAGACAAAGCCGAATCAACGGCTGCTGGGAGCTTGTTTGATTATTTAAAGTTGACTTTCTACAACAATCAGCAGCAATCATTAATTATCATTGATGATAATAATCAAGCTATCACTATTGTTGATCATTTGAAGTAATAACTTGTTGTAGAGATAGTCATTTGATTTGGTGTTTTAAGATATGCATGCTTGTTCATGAGCATTTGTGGTAAAGACCTAAGATGATTTATGGTTTGGTGATCCAATTGCTTGAGACTGGAATATGTCACAGCCAGCTCAATGATCTTGTTATGGCACATGTGAATCATGGTTGCCATCACTCAGCCAGAAAGCAGCAACTCAGAAAACCTTCTGGAAAAAGACTTGTCTCATGGTTGTTCCATGGCTACTCGGTCCTTGTGAGTAGCACATCCTACTCGAATCTGCTAGACTAGTTTATGAGCTTTGAAGTCTTTGGTTCTGGTTATTTGGCCCCGATGTCTCACTGGGCCATGGCGCCAGAAGCATGTCTGTAGGAGTACGGTCAGCGGATCCTTTAGAACTAGGAGTGGCTGCTGTCAGAGTCAGCTTGCCCATATGGAAAACGACACTAATGGGAAAACGGAGATTCATTGAGATCCCACAGAAATATAGGTACAAGATATCATAGTCGTCACAGTTGACTGAATCTCTTTCCAATTTGTTATGGTACAACTGACATGGCTGCAGTGGATTTTCTGAAGTTGGCACCTCTGGAAAGAAATTGGTGAGTGCTGACGTAGCTTCTCTCAAGCGTACAAAACAAGACGGTAGCAACAAATCGAATGCACAGTGAAGCACAGATCATGCGAATCCTGACCAACCTTCAGACCTGCTACCGCCCAGCAAATGTTTGATCAGCACCATAAGTCTGATGCTAGTGCTTTCTGTCCGTTGCTTGAAATTGGAAATGCTTCGACCCAGTAAACCAGGTGACCCATGGTGACCCTGCCGCTCACAGCCTCAGGCCCCAGACTACTCTGCAAAGCACCCCTTCAGAGTGGATGGAAAGGTGGGAGTCAGCGAGCTGCGACAACAAACCCAGTAAAACCATAAAAGGTGGCAACCCCCAGTGATTCCCAGCTGGTTGATCATCGGTGCTGCAGCTGATGGTAAAACCCGTTGCGAATGATGATCAGCCCTGATTTGATTGGGAACATGTTAACGCTGGATGTAAAGCTGAATGGATATGCCAAGAGCGAGCTAAGGAGCCCAAATGCTAGTTCTGTTATGGGAAACGGCTTACGCAGCCATGACTTGATGGCATTCGACTGAAGCAACAGCTAGTTTGGTGGAAACTTTTGGGTCACCGAATTAGGCAAGAAAGGCAAATACTTCGGGCACCAATTTGCAGTCTGACGACCGATCTTGTTTGGGATTGTACCATTGAAGTGGAATCATTGTCTACAAAATGATAGAAAAAGCCCCTGGCCCCTGAATTATTGGGTTGCCTACCGTTCTTATACTATCTATGTACTGGTGCTACCTACTGTATGTAATCTATACATAATATATATTATATATACACACATTTATATACTACCTGTATGCTACTTACATACCTATTTACCCGTGTATTTTTTCTTCCCGTTTGATATTTATTTACCCATGTTTGCTCACTTTCTTTCGGTTTCAGCAGTTAGATTGTCAGGATCCCTTGGAGATGGCTATGGTAGGAGCTGCAATGACTCCCTGAGTTTTCCATGGGAGACGACCATAGCCATAGCAAACTCAGACATGAATATCCCAAGCGAGATCATTTGGTTCATGGCTAGCAGATGACCAAAGGTACGGAAAAGCTTTGACCAGCGTTGATCTTATGAATTCTTGTGCATGCAATCTTTAGCAGAGTTTCTTATTCCAAAATTATCTAAAAGACATCAGATTGAATCAATTGATATTGATTAATTAACCAGAATTTTCAGGAGAAAGATATATATGTATATATGTATATGTAATATAGTAATATATATATATATATAAGTTGACCTTTACAAATCTATAGAGTTATTTTTCTTGCACAAATTTATACCTGTTTTAGTAAATTATTTTTATGTCAGTCAAAGCTTTGCTATGACATCTTAAGATTCTTTGGATCTGTTTCGGCTCAACGCCTCCAGGCGCCGAGCTCGTTTGATGCAAGAGGCGCCACGAACGCAGAGCATCGCTTCGTTGGGGGCAGCTTCAAGAAATGTGATGTTAATGTATATGAATGTCCAATTCGTGGATAGCGAAGAATGGCGCTGACGGTTCACTAATGAAATGCAAAGAATTTACATGTCATTCTTCACAACTGGCGATTGATGAGTCGTCATCAACCCTAGCATCATGTCAAATTGTTCATTGGTTCCAACTGGGTTGATGACAGTTCAAGAATGACGTGCTTAAAAACGGCTAAACTGGTTTGGGCATGTTTGGGCATGTCTCACAGATGTGGTACCGATTTGGGATCACAGAAGTGGTCCTGTTTGGGGAGTCCTTGAGTGAGGTTGATTCATTCCGAGCGATCTTGCCAGTGGTATGCCAGGCACATACAATGAGTAGATACTGGTGGCAGCTGAGCATCTATTTGATACGCGTATTTTGGTGCTGAATTGCAGTGTCTTTTGCATCGGAACTCCCTGATTTCAGATCGGGAAGATCAGAACTATAGCCAGCTATCAAATCCCGAATGAGTTTGTGTGCCATACAGGAGACCAATGAGGGACCAAAAATTCTGGAACTTCTTTTTGAAGTTCAAGTTGATTCGCATCAGTACTTGGATCAACATAACTATGCATATATGATTACAATCGATGACTAATACACATATAGAAATATATACCATTGACGCAACAAGTAGTACATTGCATGCTATGTATATATATATACAGCAGTTTAGCCATTCAGTAGCTGTTTAACCATTACTATTGGTGACTGTCCACTATGATTTACCATTGTAATCCCCAAAAAAACATGTAGAAGCCATAGCATGGCTATGTCCCCTACTATTTATCATTATCAATCGGTATCACTCTACAGTTGCTTACTATCCTCAACAAATTGCCATTCAGAACGCATAGCATTGATGAGCATTGAAATCCCCGTATTTGCACATAGTCTGATGGTTTGGGGTACCCATAGAACTTAGAACGCATAGCATAGCTACTGATCCCTCTTATTAACCGTTGTTTGGCTGGTGGTTTCAAACATTTTCTATTTTCACTAGTAATCTCTTTAGCAAATGGTTGCTTGACAAGCATATTTTTCATAGGGGTGGTTCAACCACCAACCAGTGATGATCATTAGGCACTATTACCATATATAACCACTATTAACAACCACGAGTTCATCCTGGGTGGTTCAACCACCAACCAGTTGCAATCCCCACGATCCCTCGCTGGAATCGCGGGGTTCCGCTTGGACGACGGACGACGCATCAGGTGGCCGGGCATTTCCCGAGCTTCCGCGAGCTCTTGGACCAAAGCCTGAAGCCTGCGCAGGCGCCCCGTGGGCATGGCCTCCCGTTGAAGCAACAACCATGGGATATGATGCTCATGATGTATGAGCATACCAACTTTAGGCAAATAAGTATGATATAGTTTGATTAAGTTTGAGCATACCAAGTTTGATTAAGTATAGCTGTTAGTAGTTGATCATAATTAACCACTGGGATGATGATTAGTGTTTAATCATCTCATTGCGAATGATAGTGTAAGGCTTCGTGGATCATTGTTTTTCAAGGGCTATGCCTGGTACGGATCATCATGTATGCATGCGAGTGCCCAGCCAGGAACCATCAGATGCCGTGCTTTCCATCAGCGAAGACATCACAACTGTGACCTGTGAAAGTCCTCCACAGTTGGCTTACACACCTTCTTAGGCGAACCATGGCTGTTTTATAACATGCTCTAACGTCTAATCCAATTTTCTAGTTGGAAAAGGTTCTGTGAATGTCAAATACTTATTGGTTATACTGGGGTTACAACCATGCGCATGTTATATGCATACATATGATGCATATTCATGAATTTCATGGTGGTCATATGGTTATGTTACTACATTGAATTGGTTGATAATGGTAGCCAATGGCTGGTGGTCGGAGACCTATGTGAACAAAGCCCCCCGAAGCATGAAACACCAGTCCCTCCGAAGGTGATTGCATCATCACTTTTTGGATGAAGCAACCAACAAATGCCGCCATGGTGACCAACTTTGGGGGTTTCTCCAAATAGGGAGCCCCCAAAATGGATGATTAGTTACTGATAACGATTGAAAAAGGATGATTTGGGGGGTCCCCGATTTTGAGAAATATCCATTTGCAAGTGTGGGGTAGCACCATGGCTTTGCCCATGTCTGATGTACCCCCAAAATTTGTTCTTTCCCCTTGGCAAAAATAGTTCAACATGGCTGGATAACCCAAAGTTAAGGCAATGTAAATATAGATAGCCCACAGTTATGGCAGTTCATTCTAAACAACCCCGAGTTGTGGCAGTTCATTCTAAACAACCCCGAGTTGTGGCAGTTCATTCTAAACAACCCCGAGTTGTGGCAGTTCATTCTAAATAACCCCCAGCCATGGCAGTTCACCATCATCAACCAGTATGCAACCGCCTCCATTAATCATCATTAACCATCATCAACCCCCAGTTTTTGATGGTTCAGTCCTTGAATGGTATTAGCCATCATTGAATGGTATTAACCATCATTGACCATCATCAACCACTAACCATCATCAACCACTAACCATCATCAACCACTAACCATCATCAACCACTAACCATCATCAACCACTAACCATCATCAACCACTAACCATCATCAACCACTAACCATCATCAACCACTAACCATCATCAACCACTAACCATCATCAACCACTAACCATCATCAACCACTAACCATCATCAACCACTAACCATCATCAACCACTAACCATCATCAACCACTAACCATCATCAACCACTAACCATCATCAACCACTAACCATCATCAACCACTAACCATCATCAACCACTAACCATCATCAACCACTAACCATCATC
The DNA here is from genome assembly GCA_009767595.1 of Symbiodinium kawagutii. Classification (NCBI taxonomy): domain Eukaryota; class Dinophyceae; order Suessiales; family Symbiodiniaceae; genus Symbiodinium; species Symbiodinium kawagutii. Next base: position 336,443 of record VSDK01002280.1, on the reverse strand, counting down.
AACCACTAACCATCATCAACCACTAACCATCATCAACCACTAACCATCATCAACCACTAACCATCATCAACCACTAACCATCATCAACCACTAACCATCATCAACCACTAACCATCATCAACCACTAACCATCATCAACCACTAACCATCATCAACCACTAACCATCATCAACCACTAACCATCATCAACCACTAACCATCATCAACCACTAACCATCATCAACCACTAACCATCATCAACCACTAACCATCATCAACCACTAACCATCATCAACCACTAACCATCATCAACCACTAACCATCATCAACCACTAACCATCATCAACCACTAACCATCATCAACCACTAACCATCATCAACCACTAACCATCATCAACCACTAACCATCATCAACCACTAACCATCATCAACCACTAACCATCATCAACCACTAACCATCATCAACCACTAACCATCATCAACCACTAACCATCATCAACCACTAACCATCATCAACCACTAACCATCATCAACCACTAACCATCATCAACCACTAACCATCATCAACCACTAACCATCATCAACCACTAACCATCATCAACCACTAACCATCATCAACCACTAACCATCATCAACCACTAACCATCATCAACCACTAACCATCATCAACCACTAACCATCATCAACCACTAACCATCATCAACCACTAACCATCATCAACCACTAACCATCATCAACCACTAACCATCATCAACCACTAACCATCATCAACCACTAACCATCATCAACCACTAACCATCATCAACCACTAACCATCATCAACCACTAACCATCATCAACCACTAACCATCATCAACCACTAACCATCATCAACCACTAACCATCATCAACCACTAACCATCATCAACCACTAACCATCATCAACCACTAACCATCATCAACCACTAACCATCATCAACCACTAACCATCATCAACCACTAACCATCATCAACCACTAACCATCATCAACCACTAACCATCATCAACCACTAACCATCATCAACCACTAACCATCATCAACCACTAACCATCATCAACCACTAACCATCATCAACCACTAACCATCATCAACCACTAACCATCATCAACCACTAACCATCATCAACCACTAACCATCATCAACCACTAACCATCATCAACCACTAACCATCATCAACCACTAACCATCATCAACCACTAACCATCATCAACCACTAACCATCATCAACCACTAACCATCATCAACCACTAACCACAACCATTCACTAACCATCATCAACCACTAACCATCATCAACCACTAACCATCATCAACCACTAACCATCATCAACCACTAACCATCATCAACCACTAACCATCATCAACCACTAACCATCATCAACCAATAACCATCATCAACCATCGTTGAATGGTCCAGTCGTGGATGCTTCAGCTGGCCCTGGGACCCTGCCTGTGGCTCAACAGAGGATGGCAGCGGCGCCTTGGCCATGCCTCAAGGTAGCATCAGGGCGGTTGGAGGCGGGGCGCTGCCAGAGGATACAAGCAACGAAATTGAAGGGTGAGCCTAGGGTGAACCAATGGAAAATCAACCATTTATAGCTGGTTTCCCCAGGATTTCCTATGAGATATGGTGATTCTCGATGGCCACGTGAATTTACCAAAGGGTAAGTGATGGTGAATCCGTGATTCAGCTATAGTTACTCGGATGATCAAACATAGCAATAAATGGAGCATGGCCATTTCCGTCCATTTCCAATAGGTAAATGATCTATACAGGGAGTATTTCCCATTGCTACGTAACCGGAGGTAACCAAGCAACAGTGAACGTTGTGCATGTCGTTGACAGCACTGAATATTCTATGTCAACATAGGTTGGATCTATATGTCGATGGGCTAGAATAGCAGGATGTAAACATAGAACATGTCTGATGTTGTTTTTGGAACTGACATTGTTGACGGTTCACAATCATGTTGCAAAATATATCAACATATGCTGAACCTTTGTTCACATTCGGTCTACATGTCAAATAGCAGTTGCAACATTGGGTTTCTTGACAACATGAATTCCAACATTTCAGTTCTTGGAAGCTCTCTTTTTGACACCACGAAAATTGAAATGAACGACAGGCCTCAAGCAGGAAATCAAGTCGTGTATGACATTTGGACTTTACATGACTTTACTAACGAGTATACCGTGAAATGAGAAACCAGTTTCAACTTTGCAACATAGGCGCGTGAACCTGGTGCATTTGTAACTTGTTTGTTTCCAGGTCTCTAGTAGCTAGATTTGTTTCTAGTACCTGCTGCATCTAGTAGCTTTCCAGGTCTCTTACCCCTGGTTCCCCATCATTAACTATTGTTTTCCCTATAGTTTATTTGTTGGTGAACTTATCCCCAATTATTGGTTGATTAATATTGACCCATAGCAACCAATAATTAATTAACCAATATTAAGTGTTCACCTGAACATGTGATGTTAATTTTGTTAATATTAACCCATAGCTATCCCATAGCCATTTCAGTGTTAAGTGCCTTAAGTGCCACGTTTGTTTACGTCGCTGGCGCGTGTCGCTCACGTACAGGCACGGCCCTCGAAGTTATCAGCCTGATTGCCACACTCTCGAGGCCGGTTTCGCGATGCTGCCGAATGTGAGCAGCTGCGCTGCTTGTGGGGGACTGATGTTACAGAAGTTATAGACAAGTTATGACAAGTTCATGTTGAATGAACATCCTACATCATATTCCTGATGTAAATGAACTTGGTGAATGATCACAGAAATGATGGTTTCTCAAGTCATAGGGGACCCCCAGTTATCATCCATTAACAACCATTTTTAGTAACCAACCAGCTATTTTTGGGTCCCCTGTTTTGAGAAACCATCAATGATCTAACGTTGACGACCACCTACCCTGAGCTGTGATATCACAGCTCGGTTGCTGGATTATGTCGCCATTTCTAGACACCGAGTGAGAATTGTCATAGCTAGCTGGATTATGTCGCCATTTCTAGATAGTTCACCTAGCAGTGGAATTGCGATTTTAGATATCGGTATGTTGCCAGAGGATGCCTCAGGGCAACCAGGATACTGTTTTCAGACTTCACTGGGGGAGAAGCTAACAATGTGTTGTTGGTTTGGTAACAGAACCCCCCCCAGCAACCCAGGTTGCGGTATCATGCTTGCCTACAGATTGGGATTCGCTACTATTTGTTTGAGGGAATATCATTGGCCATTTGTTGGTTTACTTAAGCGATTGGGGGTTATGATTCTAAATCAATGAACAACCAACCACCGATAATGGCATACCACCAAAAATCCATCAGGTTTGAAGTGTGAGAATATCATCCTCAATTCAAGCTGTTGGTTTGTGGCAGCAAAGGAGTTCATACTCATTCATATCAACTGCAACAATCTTTCTGAAGGACTTTTGTTTCTTGTCATGTGGTGAACCGCACGAATGCACCACAAAGACCACACTCCAAACACATGCGTCGAAGACTGGGTAAACCCTCCATGTGGTGAACCCTCCACGGTTGTGATATGGAACTTGGAACTGCACGAACCGCGTCGAAGACTGGGCATGTCAGTTGCCAGGAGGTTGGAGGGACAGGGATGGCATCAACAGGGGAGTTTGGTGATTACAAGCTGTACAGCGTAGTGTGGACAAGCACAGCTCATGAGGTTTGTGCTGCCATAATTGAAGCCTGGACACGCACGTTAAACGTGTCCTCGTAAAGGTGCGGCGGTTGCGTTTGGATGATGATTTTCGAGATGTGGGTGCTCATCTCATCCACCAAGAACCACTTGCGCACCGTGACCGCTAAAAGGTGTTCAGCGCTGGTTCTGCAATGCACGTTCCATTTCTGGTTTTCTACCAGTTGTCAAAGACAGAGCACATCTCCTCAATTTTGGGTTGTCTCTCCCCCACCCCTTCTTGGCCATGGCGCAGCTTGGGGCAGGTCTGGTTTGGAGGTCATTTTGGAGGCGATATTGAAGAACGAGTTGCTTCCAAGATGTCTCCAGGTGCGCGGCCCCCGTGAATTGTTCATACAGACCGTTGATCAACGGCATTCGGGATGGTTGCTTCCGGCATGATTCATCGTCCATGTTTATGATGTCCCTATGTATGTTTCAGAATCATGCTTGTTTTTTCTGTTTCGTGTGATCATGATTTCGCACATAAGCTGTTCATCATGTGGACAAATCCATATTTGCCCTTGCCGAGAATTCACATACAGTGCACTGGTTGTTCGTTTCAAATATGTTTGGAATGGCTGGCCGAAGACAATGGATTTGCATAGATTGCTTGGTTTTTGATGAACCCCAAGAAAGATATCCAACGATCTGATTGTTCCATATTGTTCCAATAAGTATTGATGGTTATGGTCATGGTTGATTATTGTTGATGAAAATTGTTGCTGAGTCAGATCCACAAGTGTCTTCGGGTCAAAACAAAGCTGTCTTGCCAAAACAAGATGCCGCCTTTGTATCAGCCCTGGTTGGTTATCAGCTGAACAAATGTTTGGTGAAACCAACTCAACCATCATATACCATCTTTAAGCATCACATAGATATGCAATCTTTAACCATCATATACCATCATTATACCATCATGAAGCATCATTCATGGTTAAACCTAGCCATGTATGGTTAGAAATCATGGTGATTTCTGGGACATCCACACCTTTCCGTGGGCGTTTCCCCTCCTCAAGTGGCGCTGGCGCAGCCTGTCCGAGGTCTTCTTCGAGCACCCTTGGAGCAGCTTGTTGCACAACTGCGTGAAGCAGCTGGTGATGGAGGCGCTGGGAGGTGTGGCAGTTGATAGTGGGTCCTTGTAAGGATGGCAAGTGGTTGACCATAGATAGTAACCAACCACTATCTTTTTGTATATGGCGGGCTAATAGATGTTAATAGTGGTTGATAATAGAAGATAATAATCACCAAGAACCAACAAAAATAGGGGATAGCATTCGGTTTATTAACCATTTATAGTCCAGAGATAGTAGTGAACCCACCATTTTGGGGGTTCCCCTACCTCAAGAAACACCCAGGATGATGAGCCATGGTGAGTCGCAATGAAGATTGTGGTGTGATTGGTGACGGATCATGGGAGGTCGGCCGCCTGACATAAACAAAGCCTGAGCCATGCACATTGGTGGATAAGCAATAAACTGCGGTAAATGCTTCCTTAGTGCGTTGGCCTATACCGCCTATACCATGTGCAAAGCATCCACATGGTCATTCCCTGCAGTTGCATGGTGTTATGTGCACAGTCCGCAATCATCATGTGCGATTGAATCTGGAGATATCAGACGATTCAATACAATTCACGTGGCGAGACGAAAAACACAAGCAACCACTATGGAATGGTTTTTCCAAACACCAAAGTTGAGATGAACCCATCAACGCTCTTTAGTTGCTTTTCAGCTGATCTAGACCCACATTCAGCCGCGCTGTTCACATCCCAAAGCCATGACAAACTACAGTTTGGCTGCTTGGGATGTTGAGCTATCCATGGCTTTGGCACATTTGATATTGAAATATATTCAACCAGAGCTATTGGTTACACATGGTTACACCCCATCGATGGTTGGCTGCATACAAGCATTATTGATTCATTTTGACATGCCTGAACCTGAGATCCAGCAAAACGACCAGGTGCTTTCCGGCGCTGACCCTCTCCGGCAGCAACTGATACGACAGCTTTTGAAGGAGGTTCCTTGTGGGCTGCTTGAAGATTTGATCTCCTGCAGTTGAGGATGTGAGAGCTGCACAGGGCGAATACTTAGAAGCGAAGATTTTAAGATCAACGCGGATGTTCATTCACGAGAAAAAGCAGATCACAGATACCCGCATGAACTATCTCCATGTCCAAGGTTGCAACGAAGGGTTGTGGTTTGCTTCAAAAGCAACTGCCCACCCAAATGGCATTTGATGGAAGGTAATTAAGGCTAAGGATTGTCTTTTGGTGCGTGTTGTTGAGAAGGCCAAGAAACAGTACGAAACTGCAGGCCAAAATTGTCAATGTAAGCCTTTCATATCTTTCAAGAGGAAATGAGGATATCTCTTACAAGTATTTCATTTTCTTCTAACATCTTCATGGCAGTGTTTTCTCATCATGGACCCGGTGGCCATCCAACATCTCATGGGGGATAAAAAGCACCTGACAGCACATCAGATGATGGAAATTGAAATACAGTTTAGTATGCAATACTTGCTTCACGATATTGGACGTGTTACTTTCCGAGGGTTCAAGTTTACATAGCTTGTGAAACGATGCATATATACTTCCTGACTTGTGGGGCCACATCCTTGTACGTTCTGGTAGCAAAACTCCTGGATGAGAAGGTTGATGTGCGTAGATCATGGCATGGCATGTCTCGACCTATGTTTCGTGAGTTGTCACTGAGTTGTCGGTAGTTGTTATTTCACTCTGGTCACTCTCCTCGTAGAAATTCTGGAGGAATGATGTACTGGTAGAACGTGACTCCCACATTGCATGTTGTGTCATGACTTGCAGACATTGTTACAGGCGAATAACAGCCTTCTCAGATCAGTTCGAATCCCATTCATTCAGAGCGTTTCGGAAATATTTGTAAATGAGATGGGGACCCATGGGTGCAACTGGGAGTTCTTTTCTGAAGGAAGTGCTCCACCAATACCACCGCAGAATACTGTACATGCAGCCAGGGACCTTCCAATTTTTGCTGGTACAATACTGATCATTATTGTGCAGAACAAACATTGGAATGCTAGCAAATGTTGATCAAACATTGGAATAACAAACATTATTGATCATTGATGGTGCATAACAAACATTGGAATGCTTGACTTTAGGACGTTTACCCTGTTCATATCCATGTATGTCTTCACAACAGTTCTTGGTCGAACATCTTAACGAATAGTGACTCACACAACTGCCCGCTCGCTCCTTGCAGCATGCACGATACTTTGCTACACTGTGGATAACAGATCATTATCGGTTGTGAAAATAAGTACTGTTTATTGCTTCTACTCCCCATGTTGTTGCTGTTTGCGTGGTGTGGCCGGTGCTTGTTTGCTATTATTATTTCATACTAAGTATTCTGTCAGCAAACCATGTACAGTACGATTTGTGATCATCCCAGTTCTTTGTTGCTGCTGTTGTAGCCACGAGGGAATCTGTTTCTGTGATGCATATTGGATTTTTTGTCGTTGAGCCGCAAAGCAGGAAGAAACGTCATCCAAACCCAAAGAGGACATGTTTACATCTCAAAACTAGATGTTCAAAACCCCGGTATGCCACAGCCCAAAAAAAGACGATTTCTTGGTCTAGGACAATCTTGGATCAGAAAGCAGTGCAAAAGACATATTGGTGTAGCTGTCTTAGCGATGCGCTGCAGTGGTGAGAACCCTGGCTGGGGAGCTATACATTGGTAGAGTTATACCTGGTATATCGAGGATCTTCAGTGTATTGAATCATGAGAATTCTGTTTTCCCCAATCTCTAAATAGGTGTTTCTCAAGTCATAGAGGTACCCCCCGAAATCATCATTTATAAGTCATGTATAGTAAAACAACCACAACTTTGGGCTTCTCTATTTTGAGAACCCCCCAAATCTCTGAAGCCATGTTGTGACTCCACCGGGCCTGTGATTTCACCGGGCAGAGCATTCCTTGCCAGGCCCGCCTCGGCGAGAGGATCGCGGAGGAATATGCAGCGGAAGCTGCTTGGGACGCGAAGAAACAAAAGTGGGAAGCCTCAGTGGCGTTGCCAGTTGGCTGTGGGTCAATATTAACCAACCAATAATGGGGGATAATGACCAACCAATAATAAGGAAAACAATGGCTAATAGTAGGGGAACCAGGGGTACAGGGTTTTGACTCACAACCAGTTGGGGTCCCTGGTTGCTCATGTGGGGAGGGTCAAGCAGTTAACCAACTCATGATGGATAATCACCAACAATTTCATAGGGAAAACAATGGTTCATAGTGCGGGGGGAACCAGGAGTGCAGGGTGAACTGACCCATAGCCATGTGTGCAGCCATCAAAGTGGTGAATGAATGTGAAAAAATGGATGAAAATGGATGGAAAAAACTATAGCTACTAGCGTTTCCATCAACTTTAGCTACTACTTTGCAATTGTTGGATGGAAAGGAGGAATGTCTAAAAGGGATCAGCATTGCACAGGGGACAAGCAATCATCCAATCACAGAGGACAATGGTATGCCAAACGCAGGGAACATTCGCCATGCATTCATAGCGGTGTGTAAACCGTCAGCGCATCACAAAGAACAGTTGGCAAGCGGAAGCCTTGGAGAATGCAATCGCTGATGGAAGGAGATACTAACTAGCCGTCCAACCATGCCATGACGGAAATGTGCCATGATCAGGAACGGTATCATTAACCCGACAATTCTGGCTGGCGGTTTTAAACATGTTCCCTCCAGCCTTAACGTTCGCCCCACCACACAAAGCGCCACTGCAATGGAGCATGTTGTACAAGGTCGAGATGGCTTGGACAAGTTGCGAAAACACTGGCTATACGCAGTGATTTATGGTTTAGGGTTTTAGGGTTTTGGTTTTAGGGTTTTAGGGTTTTGGTTTTAGGGTTTTAGGGTTTTGGTTTTAGGGTTTTAGGGTTTTGGTTTTAGGGTTTTAGGGTTTGAGGTTTAGGGGTTGATAACTCAGAAGTCAAAAAACAATGGCCCTGTGCAGGAATTTGAGCGTCGGGAAATGTTCTCAGACGCATGCGGGGCAAACCCTAAGGCTCGGGCGAACATGTTTTATTTTCCCTAGTAATTATTGACAAATGGTTGGTTGACTAATATTATTCATAGGGGTTGAAACCACCAAACAGAAATTTGATTCAAATGCCACTGCCCGTACCGTGCAGTTCGATCCCTGTGGAGGGATCTGTGGGACAAAGATTTGGCGTATCTGCATGCTATCAGCTCCTGAGCGGCCCTTGAGGCACGCACGTGTGGGCTATATGGGCCACCTCTTTCTGATGGCTGGTGCGCTGCAGGAGGCTGCCGGCAAGTGGCAAGAGGCGTGTGCCGCTGGATGGCTGCTCAGGATGCAAGAGGTTTTTGTGGTGGATTGATTTCATTGTTGTATCATGTTATACATAAATAGTAATGGTGAAATGAGATTTCGTTTATAAATGATGGTTATATCAGTTTTGAAGTTTCACAGTGGTTTAATAAGATGATTCACTAGAACTGGTGTTGATACATGATCGATAATGATGGTTTATCACAATGGCGTTTGTTTTACAATCTTACTCATGTTTCATGATTGAGCAGAATTCGTGATGATTCATGATGGTTAGTGATGGTTAATACACAGTACCCAGCAACAACAATGATTCCTGGTGGTGTCATGGGACCGCTTGGCGCAGGCAGGGGAGCTCCTGAATGCCACCAGTGGTTGGAGTGACGTGGTTCAGAAGGTCGAGGCGCCACGGTGGGATGGTGAGGCTGGTGCTGGTGCTGGTTGATGGTGGTTGACTGTTGACCAGTTAGGATCAGACAACTGATGTTTGCTGATGTTATATGGCTATGGGTCAATATTTGCCAACCACTAATGGTGGATAATGACCAACAGCCATATAGTTGGTTATCTTCTACTGGACAAATGAAAGTCTTGTGAGAAGCCACAGGATTTAGATGGTAAATATCTAGAGATTTGCTTTGTGTGTTTGCGTGAGACAAGCCACTCGGTGCAAGATCTTGCAGAAAAAGCTATACTTCCAAAACATTGATGTGGAGCTGAAAAAGAACATCTGAAAACAATGATTAGTACATATCCACGGGCATGCCAACCCTGTGAAATTGCATGAAATTGCCATGAATTGCCACTATTATTCATCATTCATGCGTAGACATCCATGTCAACTGGGACACCCAAAGGTTCCACTTCCAGCATTGCGCATAGATGTGTCAGCCTGTGCCAGTTCTTCTAACAGGACCAACTTCGTCCGGGAAGTGGCAACCTTGCATCAAGATGCATCAAGCTTCATTGTTTGGAACAGATCACAAGGAATGCATTAAGGTTCATGTTCCAAATGCCATCTTGATCACATGTTGGTCAGGTTGTTTGGAAGGTTGTTTGGAAGCTTCATCAATTCATTATGGAGTTGTGTCATTTGCCATGGCAACCGGCTGTTTTGTTGCTGAGACTTGCTCCGAATGCTCCCTGAATCCTTGCAGGCAACGAGGAAGCTTCACAATGAACAGCTTGGTTCGGGACCCAGAGGCTGTTGCTGCACGGTGCTCAAATCAGCAGAGGCGTTTGATTTTGATGGGAGTACAGCCAACAAATAATGACGCTACACTGCCATGTGCGATCTGAGCATCTTTTTCATGAGATTAGGATTCCTGCTTTTTGGTTTTTACCCATGGTAAAGTAGAACCTATGCTGTGCGTAGACACAATCAAAAGATAAGGTCATAGACTATGACTATCGCTACTAGTACGTCACTGGTGCTGATTGTTCTGGGCGTGTCCTGGCTGGTCTAGTAGGGGCTGTCATCATCGTTCAAAGGGGTTCCCGAGAGAAAACACGGAGGATGCAGAACACTTGATAGGAATCCCTACCGTTCTGGCCTACCTCGCTGATTTCGTGTTTTTCCCCCGTCAAACGAAAATACAAAATGAATTGATGCAAAAACAGAATCAACACTGGACTAAGTTTAGAAGTCACGTTTCCATAAACTTCCGACTTACCGAAAGTTGCAACAGGTAGTCCAGAATAAGAGATGTCAGAGCAGAAGAGAGGTGTGTGTGTGTGTGCATGTGCGTGCGTGTAACGGATAGGAATGACAGGACATGTTCTGTTTGTCAATCGTTTTGGCGCTCGAAGATGTTCAAAAAGTATGCTCCATAGGCGGGCGAGCCGGCGAAAGCGCTGGGCTGTGGCGCGACGTTTTTGCGTTTGGCAGTTACGAGCGATTGGAGACGTCAAAGATGTGGCAGGCGCAGGGTTTCATGCAGGTTGTAAAAATGTTAGCAGGCATGATGGAGTGGATGTTTTGTCGTGCTAGGCGCAGCATGTTCGTTTCTTGGAAGATGATGTTAGAACCTCTAGATGCTCAATTTGCGGAATGAGCGCAAATTTGTTTTGTTTCAGAGCTTGTGAGTTGTCAACACGTTATTCTCGAAGGAGGTCTCCAACCAGAGCTTCTTTCTGATAACTTCAAAGTTCATCAAAGTTCCATTTGTGAAAATGTGTGAAGGAAGTCCCACACCGCTTCTTTGCTTTTTATAACTTGGAAGTTCCATTTTGGTCGGAAGTGTCGCAGCAGGCATCACCATCATGACCCCCATCAACATCAGCATTTTAGGATGCTGTTGTTGACTTGCAACGAAAGTTTTGTCAGTGACATCCGATGTTGATGAGTGGGTGTTTCTTGGCTGTTCTGAGGTTTTCACGTCAAAAAATTGTACCACTGCAGATAGAAAGATTTACCACCACTACTTGGAGCCAATATGCACGGAGCCGATTTGACACGAAAGAAGTTTAGAACTTGCACTCTCGAGTTATGGACGCTCTAGGCAGATTGTCAGACAGCTGGACAAATAAAAAGGCTGACAGGTGGACTACTGATGGATAGATAGATAAATAGATGGATGGATAAATGGATAGATAGATAGATAGATGGATGCATAGGTCGGTAGATCTTTCGACGGATAGACGGAGAGGTAGACAGACAGTCAGACGGATAGACAATCAAACAAAGAGCGGATACCAGTCATCATCCATGCATCTCAGCTGGCCTCCCTCTCCTGCATTTATATAGATCTACATGTACACATAATTATATATATATATGTATATATATTTGTTTTATTTATACGTATCTATATATATAGTTACATATGTATATACTATATACATTCATGTATGTATACACCTATACTTATGCATTACTCTCTCTATATATGTGTTTTCACTTTATCTCGACATGCAGCTTCTGAGTTTTTCCCGCAGCAGCTCAGGTGGTGGTGTTCCAGCCAGCGACCGGGGCCTCGCCTCCTCGTCTGCTCGAGTGACAACATCGCCCCTTGGTGGCCCGAGGCGGTGAGGGGCTCTGGGGCGAATCTTTCCCCCATCACCTTGGCGCCCCCCATGGACCATGACTTAATATGGGGGGAATCTATACATTTTCGGGAAGCCAGGGCCTCTTAGGGCTGATAAATATGGGGTGTTAGTATGTCACCATGAGATGATTGTCCCACAAGATTAACACTTATTCATTATTAGTTGATCCGGACCCTGGCTACCACCAATGATGAAAACATGGATTCAACATGATTAGTGGTACTACGCCTAAGCAGTTGCAAACTATAGTGACAACTATCAACAGGATAAGCATCGGTTACCCGGTATTTCGGGGATATCCAAATGCAGGGCAGTACCCAGGGACGAGTAAGCCTTGGAGTCCCTGAAATGGTTGAGGGTATTTAAGAAATCCAAAGCTTATATTCATTTTCTAACCGCTTAACCAACGTTCAACCAAGGTGGTCGTGTTGAACAATTGTAAGCCTTGGATTGTTATTCAACAATCGCCAAGTAATCAGTCTGGTGACGACCGTCGTTGCCAACCGGCAACGGCCGAACACTATACAACCTTGGTCAATAGCTGCAATGACCAACCACTATACACCGTTTGCCAACCATTGACCCACGAGCAAAATCCTTTCATCCCGCAAGCTGTTCCGCCGTTCCTCTGAGGTCTGAGCGAGCGACGGCCCCAGTGGATGGGACCAGTTCTGGTGGTGAAAGTACTGCACAACCAGGAGTAGAATATAGTTGCAGTAGAATTATCAACTATAAGTTTATATCAATCAGTCAACTAGTAGTAGAAACACATCAACTAAATTCAGTAAATGTTAATCCATTAAGTATCAACTATCAGTAGTTATGAATCAACTAAAGCTTGTAGACATTATATGTCTACATTTGCTCATTCATGTGCCTTCTCGTTCTAGCGGATAGGAAAGAATGTTTCTTTGAATGAATAAGCAAGCAATCATCCTCACTGACATAGATTAATTGACAGCAGGGAATATTCCATGTTCATTCATTAACCATTACTACGATTCCATACTTAGTCATCAATTGTGTCATAAACCATTTCTTGAATGGTTCATTCATTGACAGTACGGACTATTCTTTGTTCGCTCTATCATCTACCATTTCATCAAGATGATTGATGCCCACTCTATCCAGGATCTGTTCTCTGTATAAACTCAGCATCATCAATCATCATTCACCACTTCTAAGCCTCCACAAGGTGAACTACCCAGGGTTCCCCGAGGGTGTTTTATGGTATCTATTTGAACCGAATTGCGCCGCTTGAACCCATTTGATTGGTTTGATCACTGATATCTCCAGGAAGGCGAAGGTGATCAAGTTGCGGTCGCTTGGGCAGCAGGGAGGATCATCGCATGGCCGAGCAACCCCTTCTTATGCTGGGACAATGGCAGGGATATTTTCAGTCACCGTGGGGAAAAAGCCTAAGGGAGCAACTAGGACCTAGGAAGCACTCCTCACATCTCGTCACTTGCTGAAATGGGAGGAGGGCATCCTAGTGTACAGGCGATCGTTTCAATGTACTGTTCAGGGCTGTTCGGAGCTTTGTTTGTCCCGATGTCTTCGGCCTCCCCTCTAGCATCGTTGGTTGCAACCGGTTTCCAGGTTCCGTACCCTTGACATCCCTTGACATCCCTTGACATCCCTTGACTAGGGATGTCAAGCTCAAGAGTTTTCACTCCCTAGAAGCAAGGCATGTCCAGCTTGGAGCAAAAGAGTTGGGGGGCCCAGTCTGCCTTGGTCTGCCATGGGTGGTACGGTTGGCATCCCAAAGTTGCCGCAGATCTTCTGTAGCGCCATAGCCATGGCATTGAAGACTAGTGAGGGACTGAGATGGTGCCGATGTCCTGTGCATCAGCTAGATCCAGCTAGTGGATGCTTGCTTGCTTGGTTTACAGGGACCTGTCAGAATCAGCTAGAGAAGATCCTTTGCATGGCCTGGTTAGAAGAAGCGTTGTTGGATTGCTCCATTTTTTGGGCAGCCCTCTAGACTCCAAAGACAGAATCTATCAGAACCTCAAAGTGGTAGGAATGGTATCACTGTGTCATTGTGGTGTGTTTCTTGCTCGCATTGTGATCGGGTGTTTGGTCTGATATTCAGAGATTGGACAGGGGCTATATTTACATAATTCCAATGCATCCTATGGATGATTTCACAACCTGTCATCCATCAAATTTTAAATCCTAGTTGTGTGTGTGTATGTGTATTTTCTCCTGCCAGCTTGATGAGTCAATAAATGACAGAGGTTTGTTTCCAGGTAATTGTTTTGCCTTGCCGCAGGGACAGGGTAGAATGTTGCTTGAAAATATGACGCACACCACGAAGAGACAATTTCTCATCACCAAAAAGCCTATATAAGCCTATAATCTGAGGCATACTGGCATTGCTGTTTCTTGAATCATGTGCTACAGTTGACCATAAAAACATATGTACAGCGTATCAATCTGCTATTTGTCAGTCACTCGAACATAGCAGAAGCCTCAACCAGGCGGATGGTGCGCCATTGCCAGGGGTCATCCTGGTGCCCTCTGAACCAGCCACCAATTAGATTTACTCTGAGTATGGGGGGTACAGGATGGTGACCTCGGTGCATTCCTCAGCCTCCACAAGAATATTCGGGGACCCAAAATCATGGGCCAGGGGTCGACCTGCAGCGATCATGGAAATGGTGGCCATTTGGAGCTGCAGGTGCTCAGTGGGACCGGTGGAACGAGTGACTCCGGAAACTTTCTGGCCGCCGAACCCATCGATCTTCAGGACACCGGGAGGAGGAACTCAGGAATCGCTTGAAAGGTCGATTGGTTTGTTGGTTGGTTAGGTAGCTGTCGGGTTTCTTGCTTGGTTGGTTGATTCAACCATGGTTGGTAACAGTCGTCAATGTTGGAAAGGGCTCTGGTATATGCCCTGCGTAACTTCGGCTATCTACAGGTCATCTTAATCAGTGACTCCTGGGTGAATGAGATCTTTGCTGGCAGGTGTGGTTACAACCAACAAGTGTATGCAACCCAATGGGAATCCTTCACCCAGCAGTCGGTACTGCGGATCCATGTGCGGAGGCTTCCCGCCACACCGGCCGTGGGTTACCGTAGGTTTGTGGGTCCTGCAATGGCACCCGAAGTGTAGATTCTCATAGCACCTGGCTGGTGGTTTTTAACATGTTTATTTTCCCAAATGGCTATGGGTCAATATCAACCAACCAACAATGGGAGAAACCAACCAGTAAGAATAGCGAAGACAATGGTTAATGACAGGGGAACCAGGGGTACGGGATTTTAACCACAACCAAATGTATTGACACTTAGTTGGGGGTGCTTGACTTACGCGTTTTTTCATCGGGGCGGTTCACCATGGTTCACCATGGTTCACCCACCAGGCACCATCTTCCGAGACGGGACCATCACATCGCTTCGTTGCGCCAACGACTCTCACGGTGTAGGAAAGAGATCCAGATCCACCTGAACGTCCAGCTGTGGGAGGTGAAAAGGGAGGGTGAAGATAAAAACTGGTTGGCTGAGTGCTAATAATTATGATAGTTAGCAGTCAATATGATTCCTAATTGGCTAATGATCATGACATACATGATAATATGATTCGCTAATATGTGAGTGAATTAATGATTGTGAGTTAATGATTGTGAATTAATGATTGCTGATTAATATGCAGTTCTTTTGAATTAGGAATAATGAGTGATAGTGAAAGAACTGCATATTAGCACTATCATTATCTTGTTTGAAATTTGATATCACATTGATGCAAATGTGATAGATATGGTTTCATCAAGAAAACGATCGGTCCAGAGTTGAGAATATGAAGTGATAAGAACGGTCAGCAATATGAGTCATAGTATGCTTCGCAGCAGTTCATACTTTAGCGGTCAACATAGGCTCATATGGGGTGCTTGTGATAAACATGTGTTGGCAATGGCTGAGAATGCATATGACTTGAAATTTGTATGGTGGCAATGCTTAATTGATTAATGTTTGTGTTTGATTATGGTCAATTAATGATGGTTTGAACGGGGTGAAATCAATTTGTAATAATTGGCACAAAAATGCACAAAAGAAGACTTGCTGAGCATGCGAGATTACCTTCACCAACTGCTTTCGTCCATTAGAAGTACACATGGATAGGACATATGTCGATCAATATGGATGATTATGAGTCACTACTTGACCTTTGTCGATGTGCTAAGCATACAGTTGATAAGTCCGAGTCCGAGTGTTTATCAAAATCTATCAGCGATGCCTGACGATTACACCTTGGTCACAACCCTGCAACATCAATTCTGACTATCTTCAGACCAAGACATCAGATCCTTCTTCAGGCCGTTTTCTTGTCAGCAAATCCGTATGTTTCTGCATTGTTAAGACCAGTGAGAAGTGAATTGGTATCGTCAAGATTCCACAAAAGTACCGGGCTACCCCCGACTTACAGGAAGAATTGACTCACGAGTGCGCAGCCATCAATTGTCATCAATTGTCGGGATTCCAAGAATTTCTGCCACAGAAGGAATCATTGTCCTTAGCTTTCCCTCACCCCAACCATCAACTTCATCAACCCAAAAGTTCAAGGTCAAGATGTCAGGAGGTTCCATCCTTTTCAGATGTTGAGCCAATAAGAGGCTCGCTTAACCACATGGACACCGCGCACTCCCGTCTTGGTTTTCGGAGGAAACCAAGGGCCTTGCAGTAGCACCCCCCCAACTGTCCCAGCCATCCCAGCCAACACGTTGCGCCCGTTGGGCTGCAGCCCAAGTTCACCCAGAAAGCTGCGAAAAAGCCGTAGGGAAAACACATGAAAACACCATTCCTTATGGATAGATCGATGATTGCAGCTGATTGGCGCTGGACGTATTCCACTGCCAACAGCTGGTTGTTGCTGACTTGAACGCATTTTTTCCACTAGTCAAGCTGCGCAGCGCGAAGTTTGAAAACAATGCGCAGGTCCTGCTCCAGTTGTTTCGAATGAAGTGGTGAATGCCTCAGTCGAGAGGTATTGGAGCCTTGAAAAGGCGGAGGCGTTGGTATTGCTGGGTCCCAACACTCGTGAAAAGTAATGGTTCATATTGGCAGATATTCAACCCCTCAGAAATCCTGCTGCAAAACATTTCAAATCATTTCAGGGGTCCGGGAAAGGTTTTTATATTTGGGGGAGCAAGGGCTACAACAAGATTGATGACCAACAGCGGCTGGTAATACCCTTGATCGGCTTCCGGTGATGATGGATATAAGAAGACTATACAAGACTTGTAGCGAGAATAGCAACCTTACTGGCAACCTACAATCACTAAGCTTGACCAAGCACTATGAAGCCAGCGATATTGGATAATTACGAACAAAGTGGATAGCCAAGCATATGACCCCATGCAGACGCAAAGATTGGAAAATCCACAGAAGATGTTTAAAAGATGTCAGCAGCAAATTTTTCAGGGATAGTCGAAGCACCCTACATTTGCAGCTTTCCTTTGTTAAGACTTACTTAGATTGGCTGAATGGTTGATGGTAGCTCCGAATGGCTATTAAATGATTGGTTTCCAATCGTTATTAGGTCATTGACTACTTGTAGTTGGCTGTTCCTAGAACTGACCGCTTGTAGTTCCTAGAACTTCTCGTGGTAGTTTGCAAATGGTTATCAGATCGTGACCGTATCGTGATTGGTACCTTCTGACTCACCGCTCGCTGAGGCAGTTCCGAATGGTCAGGTGCTATCCGATTCGGGGGCTACTTGCTGCGTAGCCCAGTTGAGTTAGGAAAGCCAACTGTCAATCAGTTGTTACCATGCAGTTGCTATCATTCTAAACTATTGTTAATGGAAAGCTGGTTTGTTACCAATGACTTTATTGCCAAGTGGTCTTGAGATCCATAGACAGCCCAGTGCTTGCTATCGTGTTTGTTGGGAATGAAATCCAATGGCTAAAGCCAGATACAGTAAATCATGTAGCAATTGTTACATAGAAAAACGACCAGGTATAGACTTATAGAGCAATAAAGACAATACTGAAGATGATTAAAACCCTGCAACATATCTAAAAATCAAACCACATAAGTTTTGATGTTGTCCGGTGTGCAAATGTTCCGTGCAGCATCACCATCCATGCATATTTGGCTTGCTTAGCTCTAAGAGCCACGTCGACCCAGGCGGTTCACCATTCTGATTGATTCGCATGTTCCAAAGCTTCAGATTCTTAGCACGAAATGGGATTTTCTATGGGTAAGTGTGATTCATTGTGGTTAATGATGGGGGACAATTCCGAAACCAACAAATGGTCGGTTGTTTGATGGTTGATAATGGCTAACAATGGTGAAAAATAGGGGGTCGTCCAAGAACTACTGGTTGATGATTTGATTAACATTGTGTTCATTTTCCCAGGACATTTGAGGATGGCTGAACACTATCTAATATTTTTCCAAAGGGTTGAAAGCACCAATCAGGAACATGTATCCAACAGTGTAGCACCCCTTCCTGCCCACTTCTGGCATGGAGATTTTCTTGCAAGCCAGCAATTGAAATGATATCAACTGTGGTGAGAAGTAAGCTGAGGGTATCATGATGAGCCCATGAATAAAGATCCGGATAGCCACTATAGATCCCTGCTCGTATGGCCCAATGGTCAACTCGTCGGTCAGGGTATTGAATTATAGTGAATCCCTATGTTGGTGGATGACCAGATTTCATACAATGAGCTCTGAAGTCGTGGTGCCGGCACCCCTGCTGTTCACATAATTAGGTGAACTGAGATACACCTTCGCAAAACCACCAAGAGTTTTGCCTGCCAAGCAATTGCTTTGTTCTGATTTGTTGATTTTCGTACGGAAACAGTAGGCAAACAGTTTGTAAACTGTCCGCGTGCAGGGTAGGTTTGCCCCAACTGTTTATGGTTGGTTCTTTCCAGTAGCTCAGACTTGGTCATATGTAGTTCCCTGGAGGTGTCCTAGTCTATTGTTGAGCTCCCTATCCCAAGCAGTAAAGAGTCCCTTGACGTTTCCTGGCACGAGCCAAAGCGCGAAACCCGCCCGCGGGGTTTTGGTCAGGGGGGATCGGTGCCGAGCTCGCCACCGGAGGAGATCAGCGGCGTTGTTTTCGTCTTTTTTTGTCTGGATCATTGGGATGTGGTTAATGGAATATAGTGGTGTAATGTTATGAGATGGTTAATGGTGATATAATGGTGATATAATGGTGATATAATGGTGATAAAATGGTGATATAATTGGTATTAAGATGTCTAAAGGTACATAATGATTCATAAGATAGAATGATGGCTAATGGAATATATATAATGATGGTTAATGGCTAAATGATGAAAATAGTGATGGTTAATGGTGATGATTAGCTTGATGATTGTTTTTGATGGTCATATAATGATGGTCAATGAGTCATCGATGATCATTGAGTTATGTAATGATGATTATGCAATAATGGTTATCGTTATAGCCATAGCTATAGTTGATATTGGTTATGTATAGATGATATGTATCGTTGATGATGCTTAATGATGGTCAGGGATGGCTAGTGATGGTTAACGATGGTAGAGTGATAGCATGCCAGGCGCGACCTGTTACTTTGGGGAACCCAGCCCACAGATACCCAAGGCCATGGTTAGGGCCTTGAGTGGTTCCCCAAGTGTGAGAGATGCCCAATGAGTGCTTTCAGAAATTGTGGGTTCAAAAATCTAGCAAGATTAGTATGCTCCATTAGCAATGCCCATTTTGATGCAAGAGTCCTAGAGTCCTAGAGCAGCGGACTTGGCCAAGTCAACTGTCAAGACTGGCTAAATTGATCTTCAAATGAGGCAGAGGGTCCGGAATTGATGGTTTTGTGGCGGGGGGGTCCATACATGGTAGTACCTACTAACCATCCAACAATAAACATTATTTAAAGAGGAAACCACCACTTTTCGGGGGTACACCATGCCTGCAGACCAGGATGCCTTCAATCCAGACTTCGCTGCCTTTGAGACAGCACCCAGCAGTGCGGTCCATGGCGAACAGGATCCTTCCAGGGGACGGGAGCCAGCTCCGGCACCGAGAAGAAAGGACATGTTGGCGGTGCAGTGCTTGAACATTTTGAACTGGCTGTGGGTCAAAACCCCGTACCCCTGGTTCCCCTATCATCAAAGGAAGTTTAGTTACGAAGTGCGGAACTTCCGTGTTACGAAGATTTGAAAAGATCTCAAAAGAAATAGATCTCAAAAGGAATAGATCTCAAAAGAAATACATCTCAAAAGAAATAGATCTCAAAACAAATAGATCTCAAAAGAAATACATCTCAAAAGAAATACATCTCCAAAGGAAAAAGATCTCAAAAGGAATAGATCTCAAAAGAAATACATCTCAAAAGAAATAGATCTCAAAAGAAATAGATCTCCAAAAAAATACATCTCAAAACAAATAGATCTCAAAAGAAATACATCTCAAAAGAAATACATCTCCAAAGGAAAAAGATCTCAAAAGGAATAGATATCAAAAGAAATACATCTCAAAAGAAATACATCTCCAAAGGAAAAAGATCTCAAAAGGAATAGATATCAAAAGAAATACATCTCAAAAGAAATACATCTCCAAAGGAAAAAGATCTCAAAAGGAATAGATATCAAAAGAAATACATCTCAAAAGAAATAGATCTCAAAAGAAATAGATCTCAAAAGGAATAGATCTCAAAAGAAATACATCTCAAAAGAAATAGATCTCAAAAGGAATAGATCTCAAAAGAAATACATCTCAAAAGAAATACATCTCCAAAGGAAAAAGATCTCAAAAGGAATAGATCTCAAAAGAAATAGATCTCAAAAGAAATAGATCTCAAAAGAAATAGATCTCCAAAAAAATACATCTCAAAGGAAAAAGATCTCAAAAGAAATAGATCTCAAAAGGAATAGATCTTGACTTTGCGTGACGCTCTCCGCACTGTCAGGGCTGTTTCAACTCATCTTGCAGATGACTTGGATCTTGACTTTGTGTGACAGGTGTGGTACTTTCAGCATGTCGATGATCTTGGAAGTTCAAAACATGGAGGAAGTCTCGCACGAAATGCGTTTTTGATCATTGGATTTGTCACGAAACCATGGGTTTTTTCGTGAAAAACGTTGTCGACTTGATCGGGAAACTAGCCTTGTCGAACGGACGGGTCCCAGACGGTCTCGGTTTAGTTCGGATTTGGTTCGGAGTGTTTCCTATGACTGTTGCCAAAAAATCGACTTCTGCACGTCTCTATGTTGACTTTGTGTGGCAGGCGTGGCATTTGGTGCACATGGAGCTCCTCTGGGATCGCTCTCCGCACTGTCAGGGCTGTTTCAGCTGATCTTGGAGAAGTCTTGGATCTTGACTTTGCGTGACAGGCGTGGCATTTGGTGCACATGGAGCTCCTCTGGGATCGCATTCCGCACTGTCAGGGCTGTTCCAATTGATCTTGGAGAAGTCTTGGACCTTGACCGCCATTCTATAGGCTCAAATGTTTTTTTTCTATATGCACTTATAAGTTTTGGAAACTTCCGCCTCCGCCTCGTGCGGGAACTACTTGTTAACCATGGTTTCCCTTGTTATTGTTGGTCATGATCCCCATTAGTTGGTTGGTTTATATTGACCCATAGCCAACTCAGAACCTGCTCCTTAGGTCCTTCTTGGGCAGCTTTTCCAGATGTCGCTGGGTCACCCAGCGCTTCTGTTTTGCTCAGACGGTGCGTGTCCTAGATAGGGCAATGCATCGCCATATTGTTCTGTGGGTGAAGCATGAAATTTGGTGATGAAGTAATGCTGCATTCTGCATTTGCCCATTTGATACCTAAGTCACGAACTACTTGGATTGACTTGTTTGCCAAAATTGGTGGTTTCTGCTGCTGGAATTGTCACTTGTTGGGTGAGTTAGGATGCTTTAGGCGTATGTGATGGCAATCCCCATTGAAGAGCAGCGTACCCATGTTGTCCAGATTTGATGTTACAAGAGTGTAGATTGCAGGCAGCGGAAACTTGAGCATTTTCCAAAAACCAGAACAATGCCGACCATCAGAGCATCAAGGTTTGCTAGCTGCGTCAACGCGACAGTGACAGCCTGCAGTAGGATCTACCGAAATGACATCACACGCGCGCACATTAAGTCGTGCATACATACATACATACATTACATTACATTACATTACATTACATTACATTACATGACATTACATTACATTACATTACATTACTTTCCATTACAATACATTCCATTCCATTCCATTACAATACATACATACATGTGTGCATGTGCCAGATACTTAGTGCACCTTTGGCTGCAGAGATTTCAGCCTTCGATTGTGGCCAGCGTCGCTTTTGGCCAATCAGCCACTGGTGGCTCCAGGAGAAGACTTTCCTGGCGACGCTGTGCATCCAGGGGCTGCATGACATCACCACATCATTGCTCGGTAGCGAACCAACGATCGTGACTACTTCTACGCTTGGAGTTCGAATTTCACTAAGTTATGAATACCTATCATTAACTCAATAGATTTGATAAAATCAATTCATGGCGTGAGTTCATTCACCATCAATTTTATTGTTGTTGCCGTTTCACTCAATCATCAATTTCATTAATTTCATCAAACATTTCATGATGGTCACCATTATTCCACTACTAAGTGTTTCATCAACCCTCACCGCATGTCATTAAACATCATTTGCATAAACCATCAATTTCATGAAATCATAATGGTGCTTGTCACTATGAACCCATCGTGAAGTGTTTCATAACCATCATTTATTATGAGTACCTTTGTGCTGAAACCCATCATTGTCATCAATTTCATCAATCTAATTGCGTCATCACGTTGACATAATCATATTTAAATTGATGAAAATGATGACATAATTTATTAAATTGACATTAACTCATCATTTGTTCCTTCATCATTAACCCATTAATGGTC
Source organism: Symbiodinium kawagutii (assembly GCA_009767595.1). Taxonomy (NCBI): domain Eukaryota; class Dinophyceae; order Suessiales; family Symbiodiniaceae; genus Symbiodinium; species Symbiodinium kawagutii. Next base: position 313,473 of record VSDK01002280.1, on the reverse strand, counting down.
CTTACCCACTATTGTTTTTTGATTATTAATCACTATTGATGGTTTATCACCATCAGGTCTTTCATCACCATCTTTCATGAAACACTTCATCAATTCATTAATTATCAATGAATCATGAATCATTGATCATTAATAACAATTATCATCAAGAGTTTCATCACCATCTTTCATGAATCGTGCGCTGCCAGCCAGTCACGTTTCAGCGAGGCCTCGGGCGCTCCACCGGCCGCTGGCGAGCCCAGCTTCGCCAGCTTTGCGTGGGCAGCGCCCAGATCGGGGGTGCAGACCTGGGACGCTGACGAAAGATGGGGGATGGTGGGTTTTATAGGGGTTATAAGTAGTTAGAACCTTGGAAAACTAGGGGTTTGTAGGGGTCATAACCAGTTTTATAGGTGATTATAACCATGAAGAACTAGATATAGGAGTTGATAGTGATGGTTTTAATAGGTTGCTAGGGGTTACAGTATCGCCATGAATCATGGGTAATCAATGGTTGATAATTGTTAAAAGAGGTTGTAACTAGTTAACGATTATACCAATGATTAATAATGTTCAATTAATGGTGGATGATAGTTCATAATGGTTGACAATTGGTTAATCATGGTGATTTTTTATGGTGAACAGGGAATAAACGGCAAGGACCGCGCTCCTTGCTTAGCATGGGGCCAAGCCTATTTTTGTCTCAGGTTCGTTTTTTCAGTGCAGCTGACGACTCCATGATCATTGATTGTCAGTCCACATTCCAGGATAACAAAGGGTTAAAGACCTACTGAGGGTGGATTCATTGTTTCCTGAGATTTCATGGTGGATCAACTACTTCTTGTTTCATGGTTTCATGGTTGAGTTATTCTTTCACAATTGTGTGGTTGGTAGTGGTGAGTCATGGTTGATTGTGGTTGACTGGGTGATGGTTAAGGATTGATACTGATTGGCTTGACTATCGTCCCATGACGCGCAGGTGATGGTTGTTGGAAAGCATTAGCAAATACTAACAACCCAAATTATGGACAGCAACAATAGGGATGCAACAAGAATGTTAGATACTTGGTTCGGTCAAAGCAGTTGGCTACTGTTCGATTGATGGTGGTCACGACTGATGGATTTGTAAATTACCTTTTGCTTATTTAATGCTGGTCAAGAATGACCTCAGGAGCTGTTCGCGTGGTGGATACATCGTCATAACATGCCATGACAATGAGACATGCCAGGCGTGTCCCAAGCTACAAACAAAATTAACTCGAAGGGTTGCATGCGACCAACGGTTGGCTGGTTTAATCGTGGATGTCACCAACCAATAGGGATGATGATGTTACGTATACCAACAATAGGAGTAAGCAGAAGCCAAACTTACCACAAGGCAGTATGGTGAACAATAAGAGAAAAGGGTGTTTGAGGGGCTTTGTGCCCTTTGAATGCATATCTGCAAATGGATGTTTTGCCAGTTGGTTTTGATAGGTTTGGAACACCATATTGGTGCCACTAGTTGGACATTGCTTCAACATGGATTGCGTCATTGACACTGGCATGGGCAACAGTTGAGACGTGCCATCGCGAACGTGGTGTGACCCACTCGAGAGAGAGGAGATCCAGCAGTTACTCTACCCAAATGATGGTTAAATCCCAAGCATGTTAAACTGATGGTGGTTTATCAAGAGCTGAATCTGATCTGCCATGATTTTCTTTAGAGGAAAAATACTCACAATTTGAAGAAGGGCGTCTACCGATTGGCAAACCCTCATAGCTAGTTATTTTAGTTTGATTTCCCAATCTGGAAGTGATCATTTTCAGATGTTTCTATGGAGTGCCACCATGGCGGATATGCCGACACAATTGATATTACATATAGTCTATATACATATTCATATGTATATATATATATATATGTTTAAATGCCAATATAGATGCACATAGTTTTGATTCACATAGACATAATGTTTTTTTTACAACCGTATACAAATACGTGCATTTATACATAATCATATATGAACATATGTTTAAATGAATCTATTTTTCTTTCTGCATGAATATATATATATATGCAGTATACAAATATGTAGTCCAGTGGGGTAAATCTGGAACCTGTGTTGCTTTGATTGGGATGATTTTGGTAGGGACAACAATCAATAGATATTACATAAGATCTTGACTTCTCCTGACTACTCATGACTTTCCATAACATTGTTGTCAATATTCAAACATATAACTGTTAAATGGCTTTGCAATTATTGGTAGGTTTGATAGTGAAGCTAAGACTTTAAGACATGATTTGCCAATATATCATGACCGACTATCTATAGAAGAACACTAATTTCAACCAAAGATCCGGGATTATCAACCACAGGCGCTTTGAATTCATCCGAACCTAACCATGATTTTCACTCTTGACTGGTGCACATATTCTCAGGGCCGGGGTTGCAAGAATCCTTTGCGTTTCAGTGCGGTTCTATTGTTTCTCTTACAATGTTGTTAGTGACATACCCACGTTGTGGATTTCAATTCTTTTGGCAAGAAGGTCTCATTGTTGTACCCCGATTTTCGCCTGTTATGTCCAGGAACTGTGTCATACTATATGTGTCATCCTGTATGCACATGAGATATGTGATGGTAATACGCATCCCCCATATTGATTAGTGGCCATCCGATTATTTTTGGTTAAAACTTCAAAAGCAGTACAAGCTAAGAAAATGTCCAACAATCATATGGATTCATCATTGCCAGTTTGCATTGACTACTAAGGATTGATGATCAAATATGATTAAGTATCATTTATCTCTACATATTGCCCATGAAGGTTCACTGTTATTGATTCTTAGTCACATGTATGAACCACGACTATTGCAAATCAACTGGGCTAGGTTTTCCCGTCCTAGGACAGATTGGCCAACACCGGAGACGGCTGCTGCGTGTCCTGGCGAGAGTCTTGTGAAAAACATGGGTGGGCGAGTTGATGGTTGGAATAACCACCATTAATGGTTAATAATAATGGCTATAATAACGGCTGTTATGATGGTTATAATGGTTGATAATAACAAATGCTTAGAAGTCGCAGTCATTATGGTTAATAATAACGGTGATATGGGGGTTATAGTAATATAAAGTAATAGGAAAATCACATGTTGGTAGTTAATAATAACGGTGACCATCAACAATGCTTATAGTGATGAAATAGAACAAGTATATGATATCAGGTTCACTGTTGGCACTATGGAGGTTAGTACCATTCGTAATGGTTAATGATAGAGGAAAATCACCAACAACAATGGTTATGGTTGTTTGTAGCGGGCAGATGGCTAATGATTGCTGATAATGTCCTCAATCATGCTGGTAAACAATAGGATATTCACCATGCTGTTGATATGTGTGTTCACTATGCAACCAAGTTTTATTTTCGCTACTGCCATTATTCATATCTGTGAGCAGTAAGTATGTTAATTGTTGAGGTATTATTGCTGAGTTCACCCTAATTTGCAATCATGAACAATTCTCGTCAGTGTTATTTGCAAGAATTTACCACAACCATGATCGATGTGCCTGTTGACGCTAGATCATTGGCAATGACCCATTCATCGTGGATGATAAACGGCAGTGAATGATATGTTAAAATCTAGTACTGTCTATAATACTCATGGTTGATGTTGACCGTTGTCATTGATATGCTAGCTATGGCACAGAATTAATCACTATCGGTATCGACTTGATTAGTCGCGGTCTCAAATGGTTGAAGATTGCTGTAGTTATGGTTAGCAGGTGCTTCGCGCTTACTGATGAAGTATGGTTTATCATGGTTGAATCGATCAAGTACAGGAATCGATGACCAACGGGAACAGACAATTTGCTGTTGGTTTGGATGGAGCGATTTGGAACGGAGCCAGTGCTATCACCAAGCTCGGCGTATCACACAGTTGGGTAGAGGGAATATCATTCAACTACTAGTTGCTGGTTGGCAAAAAAGAGCAACTCAGCAGGATTGGCTGGCAATTGTAGTTGTTGCGTAGGTAAGTGATTTGTAGTTGACCACAAAACATCAATCATGCATGTGTATCACATAATCCAACTTCAGCTTTATGCTTCTTGTTGTCAGGCACAGTACATGCTGAACACTGAAATTGATCGAGAATGGAGATGACTGCTTTGTTGTCATATCATGTGAAGATTTTAATTTGTATCCGATTATTGATGTGAATCGTTGTCGCCGATATCCGAATCGTTGCCCCATATCTGATTGGGACATCATCACATCCGGTTCCTGTTGTCATGCGGTAATTGGGATGATTCAGCCTCCAAGTCTTATTGCCCGACTTTTTGGTCACGTACAACCCGGTTTTTTTGCGGGTCAGAACTGTGATGTGTGGTTGAGTCTTGATATGAATGGAGTAGCATCCCTGTTATTCAATAGATTCAATCAAGGTGAAAATTGCTAGTTATCTTTCCACCGTCGTTTCGATTGTCAGGACATAATTTGCTGATTACTTGTCCTGTGTATTGGTTGTGATTCAGCATTCTAATGACACCCAGCAAGGTGCTTGTGAAGTTCCATCGATCTGCAGTTATGACTGGACATGTGTTGGTACATGTCAGTTCAAGTTTCGCTCACTCATGTTTACTCAATTGTCAACTGGGCCCTTCACTGGTGAACCCGTTACTCAATTGTCAACTCTTTAGTCAACTGGCCATCATGTTTCACTATGGAAGTTCACAACAAACCCATCGATCGGTTTTCACCTATCATGCATGAGCGAACTTACTCAATTGTGAATAATGGTTCAGCAAACCCCATTAGATTATATTAAGTTTAAGACAATTGTGTTGGAAGTTATGTTTGGTTCAGCAATTAACATGAATCAATCATGTTGGCGGTTTTTAACTATCATTAGGTATCATTAAGTATCATTTACTATTACTTACCCATGGCTTACTCAACTGGCCATGCTTCAGCCAACATCATTGCTTCCCATGTCGATCGACCAGGCCCTCCGAGAGTTGGGCGGCTTTCGCAGAGCCTCCGGTGCCGATATCGCCACCACCAGGGGGCCATGGTGATGGTCAGCTCCATCTGAGGGGGGTTCTTAGTCTATTGGGAAGCCCAGACAATGCTTGGTTTATTGCTGAATATTACCAAAATCGGATTGAAATGATTGTTCTATTGAAAAAAAAGATCATCAATATTGGATGATTTGTGGGTACCCTCATTTTGAGAAAGAGCCATTTCCATTTGGGGATGATCATCAGCACTCGGTTGGAAGCACAAGCTAATCACCATACAAGTGATATGGGGTTTCTTAAAATAGGGAGCCCCAAGACTGGTTGGTCTACTACTCTATAAATGGTTAATATTGCATGACTTAGGGGAGCCCCTGTGACTTGATAAACCACCATATGGCCAGCTGGGTTAATGACCATCCAGAATAGGGTATCGGAGTGAACCTGCACACGCAAAGAAATTGACAGAATTACAGGCACATACGTATGCATGCGATTGATATGTACATTGGTTCACATAAGTCCCGTCTAGAAAAATGTGTGCATATTAAACCTACGATGACATGTGTACTTCTGTGAATATCTACATTGCATTTGGCAATGTCCATGTTGGCTATCATTGTTGCTGATGTTTCTACTTGTGTTGCTCGATCGCCAATTTTTACAAATCATTGTGGTAGGGATTTTACCGCGTTTTTGTTGGGATATCCCACCAACGTTTCGTTGCCAGTTGCCATCCCCATGAATTTGCCTTCGGCCGCGAGGCAACTCCGCCACCGGTTCCCGTTGCTGAGAACCATCCGAGGCCCCCCGCTGCACCGGGCGGACCTACCGGGAGGGAGACAACCTAGCTGCGGAGGCAGTAGGCAGTTGTCTCCCAGACAGTAGTAATCAAAAGCTTGCTGGTTAGACATGGTTGCAAATCATTTCAATCACCGTGATGATGGTAGAAATCAAAAGACTGGTTTGACAACAAACTCGGGGGCTGATTCACAAGAGTAATGTTCTGACTCATGAAAATGGATTGTGAATGCAATAGACCTCCGCGAACTGAGCCTGGTCTTGACCAGCAAGAAACGGAGCACTTGGATTTTTTGTGTCACGTCCTTTGCAAGCACATAGCCAGTATAGCATCCTAGCGAAGCCAACATGTCGGAATTGAAATCCGAACATGGGGGGTATGACAGCTAAGTACAAGGAAGGTGGGTGTTGAAAGATTGAAAGCTATCCTTGACATGGTTGTTTCTCAAAATAGGGGACCGCCAGTTGTCATCCAGCTTATTAACCGTAATAAACCAACCATGGCTAGGGGGTCCCCAAATGGTGTGCTGTGGACGAGCGCTCGCCGCACAGGCAGCAGATGCCTTCGACAGGAGATTCCCAGCTCTTCCCAAGTGGAGGACCCGAGACCGGCGCTCGGTTCAGCTGCAGATGAGAAGGTTAGTGATGTCATGCTTAGCCAAGACACTGCTGGTGGTGCAGTGGCTAATCCCATTGCTTTTCGTTGGTGACACCCCGAACTTGGGTTGGAAAATCTGTCATGAACTACCCTTCCGCAATCTACCGTTGCAGTGAAAATCCACCGTTCCCAGGTGGTTTACCTATTGGGAATGAACATTTGCACTGCTATTGTGCGATTGCCAGAGCGCATTGTTTGCGATGAAGTCGTTTGGTTTGATGAGAGGGTCTTGCCTTGAACTCTGTCAGGAATTCCCACATGCAAGGTTCAGCTAATTCCCGCACCCCTTTCCAACCACCCCACCACCCTGAATGACTACCCTTTGCACCTCCGTAAAATAATGACCTGGTCCACGTACTGGTTAGCTGGATGTTTGGATAGTCAATATCGTCAGCAAGTGCAACGCAGAGCGAAATACACATCATTCGGCATTCGTCATTGGCAATCATTATTTGTTAGTGATTAGTCATTAGCCATTGAATGTTAGTGATGTAGTCATGTCATTAAGTTGATATTATCAATCAAATGTGGGTCATAAGTTAAGTCACTAATCATTCTCCGTTAGTCACCATTTCGGAAATTCTGTTCAATCAGTACTTAATTTGCCTGAAAAGATATCCCTGGAAGGGCCATGATCGCTACAAGGGCGATCCCTAGAGGGCAGTTCATGTTCAATACGCATAAGTACAACTTATGTGATCTTTATATGATCTGAGATGATGTTTTTGAACATATGTATATATATATATAAAATATATATATATGTACAACTGTATATGGACACATGTTTGCCTTTCAATATATTTGTGCGTTTGTATAGTTCTCTGTATTTCTGAGTTCATAGGTTGATTTTTGTATTCATACATTCAGGGGATACCTGGCCGCCGTTGCTTCCGCAGGTGCGACTTTTCCGGTGCCGAGTCGGCCTCCGCCCCCGGCGCAAGCGCCGCCACCGCCCGCGGGGATGCCTGTCCAGGTCCAGCGCAAGGGTCGACAAGGAATGATACCTATGGTTATTTGCTGGTTGATGGTGGTTATAACAGCTATAAACAACTATAACAACTACTAGTTGAGTTAAAAACCAGTACTGATGATTAAAAATAGGGCATAATGAGCAACAATAGTTGCAGGACCATGGATATTTGCAGGTTGATGGTGGTTATATGGTGGTTTCTCAATGATAAGGGATTACAATGATTAATGATAATTAGGGAGAGGGGATAATCAACAATCATGGAAACAACAACTACTACATGGTGGTTTCTCAAAATAGGGGACCCCAAAAATGGTTGGTGTATTGCTATAAATGGTTAATATTGGATGATTTGTGGGCACCCCTATTTTGAGAAACACCCATATGCAGGTTTAAGATGTTAGATTTATGTACTGACAATCAATAGTTCAATGATGATATCCATGTTTTATCTTTTAGGTCTATGATGGTTAAGCACAAGTCAGAGTAGTGACAAATGATCAGCCATAGTCCTCAATGAATTTTGGTTAATAGCCGTGAGAATAATCAAACAACGTTCCCAGGAACAAGCAACAAAAATGTGATCCAGAGAGTAATGGTGACATGAGCTTTTGTCAAGACTCGTGGTTGAAAAAACATTCGCAAGGAATCCCTGGTCCAGCCAGGGTTTGTCCCATAGGTTTGTCCACAAATGTATCCCAAAATAGGATTGGGTGTACAAGAGGTGTACAACAGGACCAACATACCCATCATACATCATAATAGGTTATAGAAATTGAGGCACCCAAGGGGTAGCTTAGGGGTAGGTAGGCTCCTCCTAACATGCAAAGCCGCATGCTTAGCCACTGATTATCCAAAGCTGGGTGAGGTGAACAGGGACAGATACCAGGAAGATCGTTGTGGGATCGGTGCGTTGAGAGCGGGTTCCGGGCTGGGACATCACGTTGGGAAGTCTGTTCTCAAGTCGTTGGGGTACCCCCAAATCATTCAATATCAAACCATTTATAGTAATAAACGAATAAGTAGTTGTTTAACCACTATTCTTGGTCATTATCCCCTATTGTCAATCATTACTAGCCACTATAGACCATCCACAACTTTGGGGTTCCCTCCTCTTGGAGACCACCATATCAGGCAGTGTCCAATCCTCCACCAGGCTCTCAGGGGCTTAGCATACGCCTACTGAGATAGCCTGGACAAATGGATCAGTCTGTTCCTGCGTTGTTAGTGGTTAATCATGGTTGATAAGGGTTATAATGGGTTAATACTGGTTATGATTAATGGTTCGAGTCTAGTGTTTATAATGGTTAATGGTTATAGTTGTAATCGTTACTTGTTAATAATGTTTGTAATGGTCTAAATAATGGTTTTACCATGATTAATGATGGTTAATTGATGGTTTATGAAAGCGACTTGATGGTTGGTGAAGGGTGTGCACATCAGGACTGCGGCCTAAAAATGCCTGTTCAAGTCTCTGAAAAATGCGCAGGTGTTTGAATCAAGAATGCTACAGCTGACACATGGTGCCAAAGATATGAAGCATTCTTAAAGGAAGCAACAGGCTCGCTAGCAGGGGATCCTTAACTAACAGGTGAAAAGCCAAAAAGCTGTGTCAGCGTTCACGAACATCACAAAAGTGGAAAATAAGGGCATGTAAATGCAACAAATGCGGATGCACCCTTTCTAGATTGAGGGGATGATGAGGCTTTTGGCTTTGCAGAAGCACTTAGAAGTTGTTTTGAGGGTTCTTGGAAAGTCGTGCCTCCTAGAAGTAGTGGTTTTCTTAGAAGGTAACTTCGTTGTTAAACATACACTACGCACGTGGATACTGAAGAAGACCCTTCTGCTTCCATTTCAAGAGGATCCAAGTTTCATAGAAGACCGGCTGCATCCAGGGTCCCCCCCGCACACAATTAAAATGGTTGCGATACCGGGTAGTTCATAAAGAACAGCCACCCTTAAAAAACACAATTGAAAGTTGTTAAACTCCCGTGCTATTTTTTCTGAACTACCCGGTATTCCCTGTGATTTGTTGGCAGTTTCCTCTAATGTTCACATCCTCCGTAATCCCTGCCACCCAATGTCACCTCTTTTGAACTCCCCAGGCCCCTGCTCTGCCTGTGCAACGGGAGGCCGGGAAGGTGTTTCTCGACATCTGAATTCGTGGACTCGTTGGTCAGTGATGGTTGTTTTTATTGTCATTGTGGGGGTTCTCAAAATATGATACCCCCCAAAGTTATGGTTGGTTTATTTATCACTAAAAATGGTTTTAGAAAAAGTATGATTTGGGGGTACCCCTATTTTGCGAAAACACAATGTAAGTAATTGCATGTTATTGATTCCTAAAACTAGCATGATTTATTGTGATCCTTGGTGGCACAGTGGTACAGTAGTTGTTCTTTGCTGGCAATCAATCTGGTGATGTGCAGGGATTCAAAGATGATGTGCTGCATGTGTCCAGTTCTATCCGGTTGAGTCAATTGATCAGAGATGAAACTTGGCAATCAAAACAAAAAAAAAAATATGTATATATATATATTATATACGCACTATCGACATTTGTCAACAATTCATTTTGATAGGACTGTGACGCAGCAATAAGCTGGATGGATGGCAGTTGCTACGAGGAAGATCTCAGCATTTCTCGATTTCGGCACTCCTGCTGTGGAGTCAGGCAGAGAAGCCCAAGGCAGCGCCGGCTCCGAAAGCAAAAGAAAAACCCTCCACACCGCTCTCTGAAGAACTTGGTGCACGGAGCTCATTTCTGATTTTCGAGTAGAAATGGAACATTGGCAACAGTACTAGGTGACCTAGTATCAAAGATTTGCTTCCACAAGCAGGAAACGATGATTTGCAGAGAGTTTTTGACGAAGCACAGGGTGGAACAGGTTGATGTTGGTTGCATCCCCAAGCCCCACCGAAAATCCCGGGCGGGTCCTCACCTCCAAGGCCGAAAATCTCTTTGCTCTCATTGGAGAAGGCTTCGCACCTCCAAGGCTGCATCATGGGATTGTGAGGTGACAAGGCTTGGCGTGGCTCTACCTCCAAGCATCGAGGCTTCACCAGGGAGACTATGGACAGACTAGCCATGGACCATCCATGGGCAGACCTGCAACCGATAAGGATTGCTAGTCATAGGTGTGGTATTCATGTGGCTTGGTGTGGTAAGCTCTATATAGTGGCTTTGCATGTGATGCCTTCATTGCAAGGTTGAGACAAAAAAGTGGGATCCAACAGCCAACAATGCTGGATTTTCATTAGCTCTCCATGACCAAATCGTCCCCTAACCAACAGTGGATTAGCCAATACTGCACATGTGAAATGGGTTTTACGGTCGTTTTTTGGCCTGTTTCACACCTTTGAAGATCCTCTAAGCTGCCATTGGAACCTTTTTGTTTCTACGATTTGCTAATCTCCCCAGCACATGGGGTAGTATGAAAACCCCTTGCCTTCCTTTTTGATTGACCATTTTGATTGACCCGAATCCCCAATAGCTGAAATGGAGAATTTACCTGAAAAACGATAAGAGGAAAATAAAAGGATAACATGTTTGACAGTATATCAATGTACAATGATGTGTATACCCCATAGCAACCACGAAAGGAAGCAGCGTCCAGAATGATAACAAAACAAATCACGAAAACGAAAACAGTTGCAGCAAAACCATGCTCAAACCAGCCAGTGTCCATTCTTGGTCCCTATCCTCTGTATGTTCAAACAATTTTGTTGTCAAGTCTGTAGGGCATCCTGCAGCTGTTAGGACAGGAAAAAGACCATGTTTTTCCTCAACATGTCCTAAGATGTACCAGGCATTGACTCTTATTCAATGATTTCTGATTGGATGTCGACATTGGATGTCTAATCAGCTAAAGAAGCAAGGCTGGCATGCAATTCTGTTTCGAGGCCTTGAGCAAACGATCAGAGGAAAAAGCGATGACGTGTTTTTTTTTCAACCCCACGTTGAACCCATTGGTTTCAAACATGACCAACAACCCAACTAAGCTGGTTTCGTTACCTGCAGTAACTAAGCTTGACCACCAAAACTAAGCAAAAACATAACCAAGTTTCTAAACAAAAACCATAAACTGACCACCACTGAAACCATAAACTGGTTTCTAAGCAACCGCTGGTTTCAGTTGTCCAAAAACATGACCACAGCATCCAGGTCTTCCAGACCTGAGCCGGCGCCAGCGTCATTTCCAACGCCTGCCATCAGCACAGCCGGGGCTGCTCAGGGGGCCACGGTGGTTGAAACGCACGGGGTTTTGGTTCATTTTGTACAGCTACTCTTGCTGTAAAGATGTGCACTTCATGAACTTCATGCATGTTCATAATTAAAGGCTGTTTATGATGGTTAGGGGTTGAGGATCAGTGGTGCTTGATCATAATTGACTTGCGATGTTCCATCAATTCTGAATCTTCAGTGTGTTTTTGGACCCAAGAGTAGTCATTGGTTTTGCCGCAGAGCAGGGCTGAAAAGTCGCTACAATGGAGAATTTTTCGACCATGGACCACCATCAACCATGGATCACTACCAGAAGCGAAGCATGGACCACCACCATCGCGGACACCTCAGAGCGAACGGTCGCAGGTGCCAAAGCAGCCAAGTGCGACCGTGAGCTCCCCGTGTTGACCTGAGCGAGGGCAGATGTGCTGGCGTGATGATTCGGAATGATTGATTATGGTTAGTAGATGTTAGTAGATTTTAGTAGTGGTTAGTAGTGGTTAGTAGTGGTTGGTAGTGATTGAGAATGATCTATCATGGTTGATTGATGTTGATTGTGTGCTTGATTAGCGTTATGATCTATGAGTAATGTCACGCAAGGTTCCGTAAAATGATACGCATAGTCAGCTGGTGATCAGACACAGGGTTGGACAGTAGATGGCCCCAAACTATTCCCCATGACCGCAGCACAAAGTATATACTGTAAGAACAGCGCGAGCAGCAGTTGAAAAGACCCTGTTGGTTACACTGATTGTTGTATGCGAAGCTTCTGGCTTCTGGAGAAGAAAGCTGGCAACTACTACTATTCTCATGATTTTGTGATTATGTTTAGCAATGAGCGTATAGAATATCATACTGACACTATGAACATGATCCTGTCTTACACTGGAAACAGGGCATTCAGAAAGCAGTATCTCAATGAACGGCTGGACAACCGAAGGGATTATGAACCACCATCACCATCGATGCAATTGATTATCAACCACTGAAACCACCATTGTCAACTTCACATGGGTCAACCAGCTATCATTGGTTGATTGATGATCAAGTACCCTTACACCACTATCAACAGCTGAGAATCAACCAACCAGATTCGATTGTCACTACATATAATCATGTTTCAGTCAATACCTTGTTGATGTTTGATTCTATCGTTAAATGATTCATACGCGGCTGTCTCAAGCAGCCATGGTCATCAACTAGGCATGTTTGATGATCCACCAGGTTGTTGATTAGCCATCCAACCCAACCATTCAACCCAAGCTAGCCATTCAACCATCCATGAACCAACCCTTAGCCATCCATTTGCCAACCATTCGACCCAACCATTGAACCCAACCGTTGAACCCAACCATCCACCACCCAACCGCTCAGCCGCGTCCAGGTGGCCGCCCAGCCCAACCCCATGGTCACCAGGCGCTGCCGGCGCTGCCAGGATCCATGCTGGCGATGCGTTGGTGCACAGAACTAAGGCTTACTAAGGTGTATAACTGACAACTAAGGGTATATAGCTACCGTAGCTAAGGCTAACTACTAGGTGAACTGCTAGCAACCCAGGTTAACTACCATAGCTGAGGTTAACTACTAGCTACCACAACTAAGGTTAACACAACTAAGGTGAACTACTAACAACCGTAGCCAGGGTATAATGATGAGGTGTCAGCCATGATCACCTCAGAGCGGTGATAAGAATTGAGAACAGCCAGTTTGCCATTCTCAACCATTACTGGTTGGTGGCTTCAAACATGTTTTATTTTCCCTAGTAGTTATTAACCATTGGTTGGTTGACTAATATTTTTCATAGGGGTTGAAACCACCAACTAGTATATAACTGACAACTAAGGGTTACAAAGGGTTACTAAGGTTGAGTGCCATAACCAGGGTGACTACTAGGTACCCGGCTCACAGATAGCCGTTGCAGTTCGGCATGTTTTGCAGGTTCCCGGTCAGCGGCCTTGAAATGAAATACTATCGTGTTTCTCACACACATGTGTAAGGAAAACCAAGAATCTTAAATTCCCTGCACCAGATTGCGTGTTTGTTTGCGTTTTTCCGTGCCTTGGCCAACAAAATTGCTTCAGACACTTGTATTTTCAGGTCGCCAACTACTTGTAACGATAAGACTTTCTCAGCAGCGGCCGCAACTTCTTCAAGAAGTCGCCAGCATTTGTGATTTCTTGGGAGCGATGCCAACACCATTGGTACACATTCGGTTCTACAGCTTCATTCAGCATGGACTCAGATTAAACTTTCACCTGCGGCACAAGCTTGGTTTGCAAGTGCAAGTGAACGTTGACATGCTTCACCCCACCCCACCCCGTCCCCCACGTAGCATCAACTTGGTTTGCACATCCGCCACCTACTTTCAATATGCAAAAATAAGAGAAATTTGATCCCAAACCAACGGCCGTCTGCAAGCCGTGGTCCAACTACTAGGCCAACAAACATATGACCCGCTTGTGAAATGGCGAATCACCAACTTGTAGTAACTCACCTGGTAAAGGTTATCATGGAGCACTTGATATCTCATGGAGCAATGATTGAAGCATGGGTGGTGACAATACCTGACATATCTGTACATATCTAGCATTGTAATTGCTGATGGTCATGAGCAATAATCACAAGTATAGGTATATAGCCAACAATACCAGGTATATAGCCAACAAGAATAATCAGGCATTCATTGTACTTTATACCAGGAATACAACTACCAATGCCAACAGTTGTTGCCAAGGATCTTAGGTATGCTAAATAAATAACCAGCAATACGAGTTGTACGATTAGCAGCGCATATGATATAGCCAGCACTGGTAGATACTCGATCATCAGCGATGAGCAAATGGCATAATGATGCTGGAATACATGAGATATGGCTATGGGTCAGTTCACCCTTAGTCCCCCCTGGTTCCCCCATCATCGTTCTACTTACGGTTTTGCTGGTGATTTTCCCCAAGTAGTTAGGTGATGAAGTGCTTGACCCATGGCCATAGTGAACAGTTGCTGCTTCGGGCTCCCAAGCCCAGCTGTCAGGCGGCTATGGGATGCCCATGCCGTCTCCAGCTCCTGCAGCCTCAGGCCACCAGTGGTCGCCCTGAATTCGTGGGCGAATTGCAATCGCATCATGTGGTGGTTTCTACAGCCATTGGGAACCGAAAAAATGGTTGGTGTATTGCTATACACGACTGATATTGGATGATTTGGGGGTACCCCTATTTTGAGAAACACTCATATTGTTGATCAATCTACTGGTCAGGTTGACATGGGAGCTGAGATCGCTTGCCAGCTGTAAGCCAAGGAATTATTGTTGGTCAGCCTGGCCAGATTAACACTAAGAACATCACCAATCTACTGGATCATTTGCGTTAACAGCATAGAATTCACCTTATCATTGTAAACTCACCATTACTATCCAGAACCAACCATTGTAAACCGCTATTAACCACCACTAACCATTGCAAACTAGTGGTTGGTCAATGTTGGTCATTGGTCACCAGTAGGAATTCCTCTTGGCCGCATGGATAAGAGGTAATCGAGAGCAACAGCGAAGCGAAAGATAGTGGCAACAAGGACTTCAAGAAGATAATGATCAATAATGGACAACAATGGTTGACAATTTGACACTGGTTAGTTATGGTTGATAAGGGCTAGTTGTTGTTAATAATAGTTGATGATGGTTATGGTTTATAATGGTTAACAATGGACAACAATGGTTGAAATTGGCTTGTAGTGCTTAATAATGATAATGATGCTTGATACTAGTGGATGATGGCTGGTAGTGGCTAAATATGGTCAAAAATGTGCTTAAACAAGCCGTGGAACATTGCCACCCCCTGCAGACACTGGAATTCGTTGAATATCGTTGAACATCTTGCTGATTCATGCTGCACGTGGGAGATGAACAGAGAGCATGGAATAAATTGCTAGTGGTTCAAGCATTTGGCAGATGCCTGACTTCCTTTGTTTCTAGCAAGACGATTGGGTTCCCAGCTGAACCACGCAGTTTGTAGACCTTTCTCCACAGAGACACGAATCCTTACGTCTTTGTGTGTCATCTGAGCTAAAATGCTTGTAAGGAACTCTAGTATTCGAAGGTCCTAGTTTTGCACTACTTTTCTGCTAGTCGTAGGTCTTTTGTCAAAGATGTTCTCATCATGTTCAACTGTGGCTCTGCTCCATAGCTATTTCCTTCATTATTTCAGGCTGCTTGGTTAGGACAACATGTCTATACCAGACACTTGTCGTTCATATCAATGCGTTTGAAGACTTGCATCATCACAGATGTTTTTCAGTTTCCAGGGGAAAGAAAAACCTAGCTCTACAGAAACAACTTGGGTTCTGGTCAGGTGACAAAAAGCAGCATGGACACCAGCAGTGGGATAGCATCTTGCGTTTCTATGTCCATATTCGTGGGCTGCAACACCGTTGTAGGTTGGCTATCTCCCTAAGTTTGGTTGCGTCTCTAGAGTTAGGAAGGCCGGTCGAATAGAAATAGCCCCAGAACTTCTGCTGACTCGGAAGTCGAGTCAGTCGACATGCCTTGGTTGACCGCAGCATGGCCTCTTGTGCCAAGAGTGGATGCCTTGAGTTTGCTTGCGCATGTCAGCCATCATCACCTCAGAGTGGTGATAATTGAGAACAGCCAGTTTGCCATTCTCAACCATTGACTCGCCATTGATTGGCTCATGACATGGTCGACGGTTCTAGAGTCCAACCAAACTGTAAATCAGCAACTTACTGGGTCAATGGGGTTTCTTGTCTCGTCCACCCTGAAGTTGTCTCATGCCGGTGTGCCATGGGGAAGAGTGTCAACAAGTGATATGTTGCTTGCTTTTCTTTCTTTAGATAAGTATTGGTTCAGAGCAGAAACGCAATGGCACACTGTGTTCATCCACATGTTTCAAGTGGAACCTTCCAGGGACACAAGTAAATAGATAGTGTTCATGTTTTGCGGTGTGCCTTGGGGATGAGTGTCAGAAAGTGGCCTTTTGCTTATGTGTATTCCTCTTTGTGTAGGCATGCGTTCACGAGCCCAAACGCAATGGCGCGCTGTGTTCCCGCAGTTGTTTCGAGTAGGATCTTCTGGGGAGACAAGTACATAGGTAGTGTTCATGTTTTGGCGCTGTGCCATGGGACAGAGCGTCAGAAAGTGGCCTGTTGCTTTTGTGCATTTTTCTTAAGGAAGCATGTGGTCAAGAGATCAATCGCCATAACTTGCTGTGTCCACGCACTTGTTTCTAGTGGAATGATCTAGGAACACTAGTGCATACATCGATTATGCTCATGTATTTTTGTGGTGTGCCATGCGACGAGTATCAGAAAGTGAGATGTGATATATGCACACACATAAATACACATACTGGTGAATATTTGTCTCATGCCGGTGTGCCATGGGGAAGAGTGTCAACAAGTGATATGTGGCTTATATTTTTTTCTTCAGATAGGCATGTGGTCAAGAGCCCTAATGCAATGGCACGCTGTATTTTCCCACATGTCTCAACTAGAATCATGTAGGGATACAAGTACATAGATAGTGTTCATGTTTTTGCGGCGTGCCATGCGGAATAGTGTCAGAAAGCGGCTAGTTGCTTATGTGTATTCTACTTTAGGTAGGCATATGGTCAAGAGCCCAGACGTAATGGCACGCTGTATTTTCCCACATGTTTCAATTAGATTCACGTAGGGACACAAGTACATAGTAAGTGTTTCTTTTTTTTTGCGGCGTGCCATAGGGAACAGTGTCAAAGTGATATGTTGCTTATATTTCTCTCCTCAGATAAGCATGTGGTCAAGAGCCCAAACGCAATAGCACGCTGTATTTTCCCACATGGCTCAACTAGAATCATGTAGGGATAGAAGAACATAGATAGTGTTCATGTTTTTGCGGCGTGCAATGGGGAATGGCGTCAGAAAGCGGCTAGTTGCTTATGTGTATTCTTTTGTAGGTATAGACATGTGGTCAACAGCCCAAACGCAATGGCGCGCTGTATTTTCCCACATGGCTCAACTAGAACCATGTAGGGATGCAAGTGCGTAGATAGTGTTCATGTTTTTGCGGCATGCCATGGAGAATAGTGTCAGAAAGTGGCTTGTTGCATCCTGTCGCAGAATCATCCGGGGACACAAGTACGAAGATGGTTTGCTTGACGACTTTTGCCTTGACTCGTGACTTGACTCTTGGCTTGACCCGTGACCTCGCTTGACTTCATTTGACTCTTGGCTTGACTCGTGACCTCACTTGACTTCATTCGTCTCTTGCGTAAATTCTTGACTTGACTTGCTTGTCATGGAGGTACTTTGAGACCTCGTTAAGACCTCGTTAGTACCTCGTTAGAGACCTCGTTAAAGATCCCTTGGCTGCTTCCTCATTGAATGTATGCTACTTGCGTCGCCGCAATGCAATCGCAAACATGAATCTCGGTGTTTTTCCCCCTTGTTTTGGGCTCTGGCCAGTCGAGTTTTACATGAAAACCATGTCATTTGAATGCATGCTACCTGCGTCAGCGCAATGTAAACACAAACATGAAATTCGGTTTTCTCCCTCTTGGCACGTGCCCGTTTCAAGCTGTCGCCATGGGCCTTGCGCGCGGAAAACATGTGAACCGAATGTATGCGACTTACATCAGCGCAATGTAAATACAACCCAGAACTAGAGGTTCTCTTGCTTTCCCGGTTGAAGCGATATGGCATTCTTGAGCCGGACGTGACTCTCCTGGAACGCTGTGCCAATGGAATTCCTTTTCCTTTCCATGTTTGTGAACAAGGCTTTCAGCTCGCAAACCCCAATGGCGTGACGTGGTCCAAACATAAACCACCAACTCAGTAGTTTCATTGGGTGAAACCGGTGTGCCAAGGGGAAACTAAGAGCCTCATTTTAGACAAAGCGTGCGTTCCAGAACTGCTAATTGCAGTGGCGCAAGGTGTGAATATCCAATCCGCAAACTATGTTGAGATCTGTGTGCCGGTAGGATTTGCACCTGTGGGGTGGTTTTTTGAGTTTGTGGGTCGATTGATTTTTCGTGGTGTGCCATGCGGCGGGGTGACTTCTGGCTGCGCGGGGTGCCAAAGGTCCAACGTTCGGTCATAGTAGATCCTTTCATAATAGATCATAGGCCTCGCGGCTGAGTTTGCTCGTGTGCCATTGGTGCTTTGATTTTGTCATTACATTTGAATCATGGCAGCCTGCAATGAATCGCAGGGGAGTTAAGCATATCAGGATACATCATGGTTCCATTTGTTTTGCCTTGGATGCTGGTGTGCCATTGGGAATTTGCATTAATTGTTCTGAGTTTCGATTTGGCCGTCATTGATCCGAAAGACAAAACGCATTGGTATGAATGCGTTTGTTAGTATTTGTAAAGAAAAAATGACACCATGATGACGGTGTGCCATTGGGATTTACACCCTGGGGTAAGTTCTGGACACGCTGGGGTAAGTCGCTGTGCCATGGGGATGGGGCAACTTATGGGTAGATGGGGTAAGAAACCACGTCCGCTTGTACTGTAGCAGACACTTGGTTGCACCAGCCGGTTGTGACGCTGACCGAACGAACCGTCTGATGACCCTGACTCCTCAATAGACCCAGCATGACCGAGCTCTTTCTTGGTGATTTCTTGAATCTATTTCTTGCTAGACCCAGCTATTTCTTGAGTGTCTACTCTTGCTGGCCTCAGGTTCTTGGATTGGTGATTTCGACCCATTTGCCTGCGGCTCATGTAACTGTGATGATCGCATGGCTGAGTGTCAACAGAGCAGCAGCCAAAACGGCCCTTGTTGTCGTCATATGAAGGAGCCGTTGTAAGGTGAGAGATTTCACTGGTAAGAATTGACGTTGCTCACAGGGTGCTGTTTGACTCAGGCTGATAGCAAAGGCACTCCTGCGATACCTAAAAGTGGCGCTGCGAGCAAAGTTACTCCTCAAAGTGCTCCGAGTACGAGCACCTTGGATAATATGCGGGTTGTTCTGTGGGATAGCTTTGGCCCCTGTGACCAGGTCTATTTTTTTTGACCAACTTATGCAGGATTTTGTCCATAATTGCTAAATTATGAATTGATTGTGGATAACCGACAAGGGATCAGCAATCAATTGCAATCAGCACATGATCCGCTGCTGCTGAGTACTGCATTTGATAGTGACTTCATCGCACATAGCCTGCACGTGCGGAAAACCAATGAAACCCATGAGAGACTACTGCGAAGCAAAGCTGAAGCCATTGCTGGACAGATTGGGTCTGATAGCACCAGCTTTGCCCAGGTAGTGAGTTGGCCTTTCTGGATTTCCAGTGGCCGGAGGCAGGCAAAGGGCATTCCCCAGGGTTGGTGGCAAAGAACGCATGGCGACCATGGTGACGCAGCTACAAACACTCTGGTAGAAGTTTTAAGTGGCAGTGGCATACAAGTCCCGGGGGTTGCTGAATTTTGGAGAGCTTCGGAGTTTCATGGATTTTGCTTTCTTCAAAGATGTTGTGTCTTGCCCATCAACTGAAAAGGATTTTCCTTATTGAACAAATTCGTCCCAATTTAAATAAAAAATTCTTTGATATCTTAATTAACATGAACACACACTTCACTCTACAGGTCACAAAATAATACCCAATCGAACAAAAAGCTATATTATAAGTTTAAAATATTAAATTAGATTTTATATTTTATAATTATATAATATATATATTAATTAATATATTTAAGAATATATTTAAAAATATTAATATTTTAAGGAAATATTTAATATTATATATATTAATTTTAAATTTTTAAAATATAAATTAAATATAATAAATTATTATTTATAATTAAAATAAATAAATAATATTTGTAATTTTAATATATATATATATTTATAAAAACATAAAATATATAAAATAAAATATATTATTTTATATATTATATAAATATAATTATTTTTAATATATATATATATATAAATAATAAATTTATTATAATTA
>VSDK01002280.1:269275-289532 GCA_009767595.1 Symbiodinium kawagutii | reverse complement strand
AATTCTAAATTAAATTTTTATTTTTATTTAATAAGAAAAAAAATTATAATATATTTTTAATTTAAAATAAACATATTAAAATATTTAATTATTTAAAAAAAATATATATTAATTAATTATATAAAATATTATTTTAAAAAAAATATATATATATAATATTATTTTATATAATAATATTATTTATATTATAATTATAAAATTTATTATTCCCAAATTTATTATAAAAAAAGGAATATATAATTAAAATATATTTCCAAGAACCTCCTCCATAGAAAGTAGGATTTACCTCTTGGAGAAATATTAGCTGGAAAAAAAGGGATATAACCCCTTTTTAAGTGTACAAAAGCGCTTTCAAAACCTACTTCGTATAGTGCCCAAGGTCTCCCTTTTTACACTGGAAATTCAAACCAGGATAAGTTTACAAGATTTTAACCATAATATATCCCAATAAACCCAAATTATATATATCATAATAATATTCTATTTATTATTTATTTTCAAATTAATTCAGTTCTTTCTGAACTATTAACAATTTCTTTTGTAAATAGTTCCTGGCCCATGGAAAAAGCAGGACATTGTTAACAAATGACTCCCAATTACATGAATGTTTGGGCGATGTGACTACTATTTAGGTTTTGGATGAAACACATTTGGGCCGTACCTGAACCATTGTAGTAGTCGAAAACCACCTTTGTTGGTATGGCATTATATACACCTTGCTTCCACAATGACCATTCACAGAATGTAAGCATAACTCAGGTATGCTTGCCTTTGTTGGGTAGACTTGGTGGATACGCCGACTGCTTCTGCTTCTATCCGGCAATGCCAGTCCCCATGATAGACAATTCTAGTTGCTGCCCTCGCACTATTTCTGCACATGGTTTTTATGATTGGTCCAACATCCCTCTGTCATGTTTAGATAATCTCACCATGATCCATTCTTCATTGCTAGATCATAGTGGAGGTGACTGTCAAGCCACTCAGGACTGCTGATCACCAAATTTTCAGGCACTTCAGCTGCGATCCAGTAGTGATCGAGTTACATATGAGCTCATGACAGTGATCCAATTTACTTATCAAATGATTTGCCTATCAGTGCTTTGTTGTTGATCTATCCGCCATAATCCACAACTATTCGCTATTGTCCACCATTGTCCACCATTGTCCACCATTGTCCACCATTGTCCACCATTGTCCACCATTTTTCACCAGTTTTCATCATTATCCACCATTCATCGCCATTTCTCTCCATTTTTTTCCGTGATTCACCATCATTCGCCATCATTTTACCATCATTTCAATGATATTTTCATTGATTTTACCTTGCCACATTGGTGGCATACTCAACACTCCCCGTGTCACAAATCGCACAGGCCCCAGCACATCCGACCTCCAGTGCTCGAGCCTGCGGACCGATAACAAATCACCAACACCAGCGACAAAAAAATTGTCAAACAACCATAAGTTCAATCTTTAAAACCAACTCAAACAATGGTTCCTAATATATTAGTCATGCCGAATCAACATATGAGTTCTTAACTGATATGAGTCGTACCTAGTTCATGATCAATCTCATAGCGAATATCAGCTATTAGTTCTCAGTCATTCACTATGTTGGGTATGTGTATGAATTATTAACCATTAGTCATGAGTTCTTACAGGTTAGCTATCTGACTAATATGATGTATGAGTTGTTAGTTATTGCTTATCAGCTATGATTCCCAAATTACCCAGAAATTGTCATGTTTGGTAATCATAGCTCATGACAAATAATCGATAGTCTGGCTGATGGCTGATGACAACAAACCACCAACAAATGGTGATGATAGCATATCCCCAAGAAAGTTCTTCCCTATGTGTGCCTGAACATGTGTGTACCTATAACATACATGCCATATTGATGCGCGGGGAAGCTGAAGGGACCTGGATCACTTCCACATGGAACTTCACCAAGCCATGGCATCACCAATCAAGATCAGGGTGACTGAAAACATGCCATGTGCCAGCAATAGTTTACAATCGGCCAGCTATTGACATCACAAACCATGATTAAGTTTACAAACGGTCAGCTATTGACATCACAAACCATGATTACAATCAACCATGATCGTTAACCATACATATCGTGGGCCAACCTCAATCTGCTATGGAAGTGTCATTTTATCATGACAAAATAAGGTATATATGCGTTACCAATAGTTCATGAAAGAAACACTGTACCAATTGATATGGTGGGTTCATACAGCCGACTAATGGCTCAGGGTTTCATCCATCCCATTTTGCGCAGGATTTCTTGCATCAACTGATTTTCGTTAGGATTGTAGATCGTTCCAGTGAATGAATGAGTGCTCGCGATTCGTCGTTGTTCACGCCGTCGTATCAGCCGCTATCAGTTTCAGAATCACCATTGCGTTTAAGCATTGTTGAGACATGATCAAGATTGGTGAAATGGGTGTCTTCTCCACTTAGCTCTTGTCAATCAGTATGAATCACCACTGGCCACCTACGCATGAGTATCAGCGCTTCATGATTGACTGACTGTCAAAATGAGATGGAACGAATATGAAATATCATAGTTTTCCTTCGATACAAAAGGTCGCCTTCGTGTTGCAGGGGGTCAGCCAATTCTTCATGACACAGTTTGGCTTCAGTAAAAAAAGTTGCCTTCGTTTCTGCGGGTTTTACATGGTTTATGCGTACTCCGTTTCCATCCTGTTCCTGAGGCGGACCTCTTTGGTGGTATCTCATTCATTGTCAATGAACTATTCCCAACCAACACTATCAAGCATTTGTAAAATTTCTTATCACCCGTTCTTAACCACAATGAATCAGCATAGGCTCTTCTAAACCACCATTGTTGACCGCTTAAGCCTCATAGGGGTTCACCACAATAGCACATGTTTACTACATATGGCAGTGGGTCAAAACCCTGTACCCCTGGTTCCCTATCATTAGCCATTGTTTTCCCTATAGTTTTGTTGCTGATTATCCCACATGAACCTTGGCTGGTTAAGTTCTTGACCCAGCTCGCCATATAGTTGGTATACATCCCCTAGAATTGCTACTTATCATCCCCTATGATTCACCAGCTAAACCAGGGCCACATAACCATTGTTGGTGATTATCCCTTATCATCAACCATCCTTAACCATGGTTAACCATGGATCATTGACCATTATTAACC
Organism: Symbiodinium kawagutii; assembly: GCA_009767595.1. Taxonomy (NCBI): domain Eukaryota; class Dinophyceae; order Suessiales; family Symbiodiniaceae; genus Symbiodinium; species Symbiodinium kawagutii. The sequence goes on along the minus strand of VSDK01002280.1, from coordinate 286,348 downwards.
ATAGTGAACCAGCTCGCCATATCAAGCCATCGTATCAGGCGCCTTCCTTTCCGGCGGCTTCGCCGCAACCCTTCCCTCGCGGCAGCCTGCTCTCGAACTTCTTCTGTCGCATCACTGAGGTGCCTGCGCTGCACTGCACGTTCCTCGCGGTGCGCTGACGATCCGAATGGCGATCCGGGCTGGGCTCACATGGCTATGGGTCAACACTAGCTAATGGTTGGTTAATACTAGGAGATGATAACCAATAATAGTAGGGGATATACCAACTATATGGGTATGGGTCAAGCAGTTAACCATCAATATAGGGCTGGTTAAGATACCCGAATGACTTGATGGAGTCATAAGATGTCATAGTCAGTTCTGATGTTTGGTACTTTAAACTTGTAAGCCTGTCATGCGGGAGTTACTGAGTTGTTGATAGTTATATAGGTATACAGGGTCGTTAGATAGTTGATCAACAATCTCTGTATATCTGGAGTGGTTTGATGCGGTTGGGATTACCGATCTGATGTTGTTGGCTTCACAAACCATCCAGGCAAAAGCAAAAATGATGATATCAGCTAGTGACTTGCGTCTAGGGTCCTCCGTCTTTCCCTCTTTGATCTGGGTTAAGAAGATAAGAAGCAAATAAGCATACCTGATCACACAATGGGCGCCACCCCAGAAAAGTAACTTTCACACTGAACTCAAACAGCCGGATAATCATGTCCCTCGATAACGTTCGATAACCACCGAGTTGATGGTTTCATATTGGTTAGTTGTTCAGGGTGTCTTCTTCATCTAGGCAGTTGATAATCGTGAGCCCATCGCCTGAGTAGTGCTCCAAGCTGTATGGTTTGTCCAATCAACACTCTCCCAGCTGATTATTGCTGGTTGGCGCACAAACCTCAATGTCGAAAGGAGTTAAGACTTCGTTGCTTGATCTGTCACACTCTCTAGTGACTAGTTCAGTGGGTATAGCGAGCCAATGTTTCTGCCACCTCACAACTAGATACTTCTTTTGATCAACTAGTCACTTCTAAGCGCCCACTGTGTACCTAACTACGGTGTAAACATGTGATGCCACATGTCTCATCTCCCATCATGTTGTCTAAGGGCCGGCCTCTCGACCCGGGCAGTCGCCCATACTCCGTGGAACTACCCAGGTTCATCACCAGCCAATGACTTTGACGAGAGCTTTCTATCACCAGTATATTGCTGTTCATCACCAGCCATTGGCTAGTTTGGTATGTCCAGAACGCCTACTGGGCTGGCTCAACTTATATCTGGTTGGTGGTTTCAACGTCCATGAATAATATTAGTCAACCAACCATTCGTTAATCATTACTAGAGAAAACACAAATGTTTGAAACCACGGACAAGATATGTATGTGTAAATAACATTATAATGTATGTGTGCATGATTATGCATGTATACAAATCATGTATGACCATGACTGATCATTCTAACATATTCTCATACCATGACTAATCATTCTAACCATGTTCGATCCAGATATGGCTGTGGGTCAGTTCACCCCGTACCCCTGGTTCCCCTATCATTCACCATTGTTTTCCCTTTAAAATGGTTGATCATTATACCCCATGAACGTTGGTTGGTTAAGTTCTTGACCCAGCTCGCCATATAGCTGGTATACATCCCCTAGAATTGCTACTTATCATCCCCTATGATTCACCAGCTAAACCAGCTAGTTAAGTCAGGCCCAAAAAACCATTGTCGGTGATTATCCCCCATTATGGGCTGGTGAATATTGACCCATAGCCAGATCGCTTCACTGTTCGCTGGGTCCCAGATCTCCTTGGCCATCTCGATCATCTCCAGCAAGCGCTCCCCATCACCGGCCACATGGCAGGCCGCCTCCCCGGGAAACCGATACGGCGTCGTGACATGCGAACCCCGTGGCGCAGCGAAAGCACGAGGCGCATCACCATGTTGTTGAAGGCCATAGCCCGGGTCATATCCATCTTTACCACATGGATATTGCACCTATACATGGCTGAATCCACATGTACCTAGGCTCATCCAGATGACAAGCACATGGCTGCAGGGAATGGAACCCGAGAGTTGAAGGCGTGGGCGTCACAAAGTCAGGCATGGTTGGTACCACCATGCGGCACCAGGGCACCATGCAGCAGCTCCAATCTCTCAACAACAATTGTCCTGGAAATGGCAGCAAAACTGCAGCAAATCTTCATCTCATGTCCCACCGTTGCACTTGCGCATTGCGTGAGACATGGCCTTACCCATCGCTGAGTTCATTTTAAAGGAAACTATGCGAATCAGAAATGCACGGGCGGTCCGCTATTTGGGGCATCAAACATCAATTGGAACAGCATACCATCGCATTCCCATCGCAGGTTGCTGGAAAAGTATTCCTATTGTGGACGATCTAACGACCCTTTCTCCTTGCTAACAAAAAAAGGTCAAACAAAAATATACAAAAATAAGCCAATAAATAAACAGATCAACTCGCAAGAGCAGCAAAGATGGGCTACAGGATACCTGGCATTTTTCGGGGGTTCCACGATGCCCATCCCCGGTGCGCTGATGACCTGGTGACTCTCGAACTGCCTCAGGGAGGATCTGCCGTGGAATAACCAAACCAGCCATGGTCGCATGGTTGGCTGGTGGGAAATCTGACGATGATAATTGGTACCAAGGATAGTGGTGTAAACACCAAGGGGAGGAGGATATACTACCACGCAGCGATTGTTCAATAAAAGGAAGTGAATCATTCAATCACCAGAGCCAAGAGCAAAACCAAAAGAAAGTAACAAGCCACCATTCGTTTAACTTCATGGATGTGTGTATTACCCGCAGTCAGGTTTGAATATGCAACGGTGGGATTCAGGAGCGTGAAGGGGATGTTCTCTGGGGTGGGTATATTCCCAACTAACCTCTGGTTCCATGAGATTCACTGAGATCCACTACAGCCCTGTGGTCCACTCTGCGTTCCCAACATATCTTGCTGTTCTATTGACCAACCACCACTAAACATCACCAGCCATCACTGATCATCACTCAGCGCCACTAATAAGCATCACTCAGACCTTAATTGTCATCTACCAACCGTCAATAAACATCACCAGCATTGTTGCTGCTGGGGACCTCCAGGACCCCAGGATCACTGCATAGTCCGGCCCCTTGGGGCAAGCACGTCGCTGGTGACGGCTGAATGCGGTTCGCCTTGGCCGCTCTTTGCCTAATCTTTTTGGGGTGATGGTTTCGTAGCGATGGTTGGAGATGGCTTGACACGAAAGCTCAAGTTGGCCGATGGTCTGATAGCATCTGATCGTAACGTGATTAATTAATTATGATCAACTATGGTGGATGCTGTTTGATTGGGGATGAACATGGATAAACAGTGATCACAACTCACCAGCGATTGGCCAACATTCACAATGTCAAAGCATCATCGTTAATGACTATAATCAATGATCATAATAATCATCATCAACCACCATTGCCAGCATCACGAACACCAAGACCTGTTAGCAGAGTACATCTTGCTCCAATCATCTCGGCTCTCAATCCACCAAGGGTGAAAAAAGATTTAAAATCCGATCCATCTCACATGAGCAGTGCCGGCTGCTGAGGTTAGCCAATAATCCTGGTGATCTAAGTGAGAAAAGTGGGGTCAGCCAATGATGATGCGTACCAATGGGCGGACATTCTGTCTCCATGAGTTTCCTATAGTTTCCTTGCGGTGGCACGGCGCATGAACATGTTTCTTCGCAAAGTAACGGCGGTCTTTGGAGAAGACAGCTCGAAGACAAGTGATCTTGTGTGGGCATAATCACTTCACAGACAGGTGCCTTATAGAATCGATGAACCACGCAATGTATTTGAGCAACATATAGTAACAGGCCTCCCATGAAAACGTGTCTACCCACTATATCGCAGCCATGATTGGTCCTCCAATCTTCGTCGCTGGTCATAACTCCTAACCCCTCGTTTGTTTGTTTGTTATTACGACGATCTCTCAGGTGACGCATGGCTTACAACTCGCGTGGTTGCTCACGTGTCCCATGTCACATCTACCAGTCTTATCCAGATTTATCCAGTATTGGGATGTATTGGGGGGTTGTCATCCCCCGCAGAGGGCCTGGGTCTCTTGATGGTTTCTAGACACATAGAGAGCTCATCTCAGGGATGACGCCCTACACCATCTGGGACCCCCGTGCTGCACGTAGTGGAGTCCACTGATGACTTGGACCGCCCTGGCGTTCGACCAACCACATCGCCATAGGGAGGTCTTCATGGATGGTAGACACCTACCATCATCCACCCTGAAAATCGGGCTATGAAAGCGATACCATTTGCACTTGGACCTGGTCATGGCTTCACATGATCGGTTGTCATATTCAGAAGTGTATCACGAGCCGCTTGTTGCTGGTTGTGGTCGCTGGTAAGGACAGCCAGCCTCTGAGTTCCATGACCCCAGAACAAGCCATGGACTTTCAACTGCTAACATTGACCCGCTGCTGGGTCATGTATTTCCTGACCAAATCATCCCACTGTTTGTTGCTGGTATCCGTCCTTCTGGTAGCATATATACAAGTACATGTACACGTACACGTACATGTACATGTCTATGTACATACATGTTTATTCATCAATTTATTCATTTCTTTACGTATGCACGTGTATAGACGGTTAAAGACACGAAGACACATTATGTAGATGTGTATAAACATGTACTACAATAATCAATGTTCCTGATTACTTTTATACATATACTATAACGTATCACTAATATGGTGGTTTCTCAAAATAGGTGACCCCAAAAATGGATGGTTTGCTACTATACATTATTAATAAAGGATTATTTTGGGGAACCCTTATTTTGTGTAACCACCATATGCCCGATACTGTAAATTCTCGTGATGTTGCCTACTCTTTCGGTGAACTTGCAACACTGAGCACCTCCTGCCGCAAACTTTGCACCAACCTGAAGGCCAAGAGGCAAGAAATGGGCTGCCGATAAATGGCTGGTCCTACCCTTCGAGTTACCTTTTTCTGGCGTAGGTCAGCAGGGAGGCGTAGGGATGGTTACCCAGTGTCAGTTGGTAACTGGAAGGGAAGAGCAGGGTGGGTCAAAGCCCTATCCCCAAAAAAAGAAGAAAGTCGTCTTGGAAAAAAACTCAAAACCATCAAGCTGTTGGGATCTTCAGCAGGAATTCACCGCTGCTTTGACTGCTGTTTGAAATGCTGGTTGGGATGTTCACTCCGTAGATTTGGTGCATCCATTTCGCCAGCTCATATGGCAGTGGGTCAAAACCCTGTACCCCTGGTTCCCCCAATTTCCCTATGAAATTGTTGGTGATCATACCCCATGAAATTGGCTGGTTAATATTGACCCAGCTCGCCATATGATGCTTCCGCTGGGCTGAGAGCTTTCTGCCTCTGAGATGCGCACTGCTGCAGCTCCTGTTGGGTTTGGTCCCTCTCTGCGCTGGCCGCTTGACCTCAGCGGTGTCAGCCGCCAGTAGCTGGGACTTGGGAACCAATCGTGACTATGAATGCTTACATCATGACCATGAATGGTTACTACGAATGGTTACTGTAGATGGTTACTATGGATAGTTACTATGGATAGTTACTATGGATGGTTACTATGAAGCAATCCCGTGAAACAACGGATGACCATCCATGACCATCCCCGATCAATGATTATGAAAGACACGGATTCGACATGGCTCGCATCAATTAATCAATGCAAACAACAAGGCACAATCTAGATAACAAAGATGTGGGGCTGTATGCCCAACCCCCTTCAAAACTGCACTTCTCCACCGCAAAAAGCACAATGTTCTGGAGCACCTCATTTACAGATGTGCACCATACAGGAAAACTGATGGCGTGTAACCCATACAGCAAGTCACCCAATGTAGGTGTCGCACCTATTTTAATGCCAAGCCACGTGTTGTTGTTGGTGATCGCAAGGGACACATGCGACCGTTAGCCAGGCACACATGTGTGAAACCTCCTGAAGCCCTCTTGAGACATGTTCGCATCATAATTATTGGTTTTAGCAGTCCTGCCATGGCTTTGTGACGTGTCCCTGCGATTGTTTGGATCCACATGGTCTTTGTCTAAGAATGTAACACATTGTGTTGATCGGGTGATTCGAATATATAGTACCAAATTGTGCCAGCCCTGAATTACTTTTAAGAAACACCTAACTTGATTTCGACAATTTCCAAGGGCCACTGTACGATGAGAGAGTCGGTTTTCCTGCTTGGTGAGCACTCTAAATTTGCCTCTCATTGGACAATGGGTTTTGGAAATGAGTTACTCAAGGGATTACCATTGCATTCCCACTTGCAATACAGAACCTTGTTTTCCAGCCATTCACACCCCATATGCAAACCAGTCGAGCTGTTGGGAGGTGAACTTCAGCCCTTCTCTGGATGGTTGGATCTGACCCTTCAAGCCATCCACGAACAGCGCTGCGTAACCAACAGCTGAGCCAACCAGCCATCGTCACTGTTGAAAGCGGGCGCTGCTTGGAGGTAACTCCCTTCTTGGTGGCCATGGCCAGTCAATAATGGCTGTGGTTGGCGGGTGACCATGTTTACCTGATCAGTGGTTAACCAAGTCACCAGTGAATGGTTCATTGTGATTAAAGGATATATATATATATATTATGGATATATGACATTGACAAAAACCATCAAAAACCATCAAAACTCATGGCGATGCATGATGAAATCCAATATCCATGAATAATGATGGAGAACAATATCACTGGTTATCCAATCTCCCTGGTTTCATCCATGAAATCCATTCATCGATTCATGATGAAATCATGATGAAATCCATGAACAATGGATGATGATGATGATGATGATGATGATGATGATGATGATGATGATGATGATGAATAACCATATGTTATTGGATTTCATCATTGAATGTTGGAGATACCCATGGTTAACCAGCGCAAAAGCCAGCGCAAAAACCGTGGCAAACCCAGGGCCGCCATGGCGTTCCCAATGGGTTCCCCACGTCGCTTTTGCTCCTCCTGCCGAAGGCGCTGGGACCTCGGGGGGGGCGGTTCAGACGCTGAGGGTAGATGGATCCATGGGTTGCTTAGATCGATCTACCCATGGATGGGTTGCTTACAGTAAGCGATCTTAAGTGAGATCCATGGGTAGATTCTAAGATTTGTATCTTAGATTGATCTGAGATTAGATTAGAGATCGGCTAAGAGATCAAAAATTGAACTGATGTATGTGTATATCTGTGTATGCACATGCATGTAGAATATGTATCGGCTTTGTAAAGCTGTTGGTGTGACTACCCAAATGGGTAGTCGCCGATCCTGGCACTTGCAAGTACCATGTCCACGCTTGATCGATGGATGTGGGCCGAGGAGGTATCTATGTAATCAGGCATTCGGGGCTCTTTGTTGTCTTTATTGCTTCCGCAAGATCGTAGTTGATCCTGAAAACTCTGTCTTTGACAAAAACAGGTGATATCATATAGAGTAAGTGATAGAAAGTAATTAAGTATAGACATACAATAACTAGACTAGGGCCTTCGCACGCAAGCTCTTCATATACCTTGATAAACCGTTCCCGAAGCCAACTTCTTGCCGCCTCACCCCATCTGCAACGCATTAAGAGCATGGGGAAGTCAACATCAACGATCTGACACCTCACCACACACCCCACCATGGTTGACACTGCTCCCACGCACACCTCACGGTACGAGCACATTAGCAGCGTAGCGTAGCTTAGCATCAAGTGTGTACGTGTGTGTGTGTGTGCGTCCAAGTTGACATAAATCTGACAGCAGTAGTAATACCTATACTGCAGATTACCAATATTAAACCAGTAAGTTATAGTAGTACATAAATCCAATATATCTGCAAACTACCCATATTGCAGTAGTAACAGTCCCAGAAGCCACGCCACCACACATGCAGCACCGACAAAACAATCTGGTCCTGTGGAACCGGCCCTCTACCATGGCCTCAGAAACCGCCCCACTGGGATAAGTCACTTTGCCAGCTCCACTTGCAGGGCACGTCGCTGTTGTTCAGCCTCAAAGATTTCTTCAAGCACCGGATGTCTTTCACACAGCTGAAATGGAACTCCACTGGCTGAATTCAGGCAGATCCACAGACTTTGCCGGACTTCCGCCAACCAACCAACCAACTGACCAACCAATCAGTGAGCCTTGTGCACACTTGGCATGTAGGACTTCAAACCCGTTACACAAGGAGGGTATGTATATCAAGTGTATGACTATGACTCCAGAAAAACTGTCTGCGGAACTGGCCATCCAACGGTCATCATGCAAGATGTGAAGATGTCAGATGCGAAAATGTGATATACATAAGATAGAAGTTGCAAATATATGTCAGATGAACAAAGGGAAAATGTGAAGACGTACGATTGGGATGTTAAACTATGAACATGTCATGAAAATGTAGTCAACACGTGATGCACCGGCAATGAACATGAAATAGGCATGCATACTTTTTCTACAAAGAACCCTTCGGTCAAACGCTCTCGGGATTTTACCCAACCACATGACTCGGGCTACATGAATTTGGCTTACTTTGGCTCGAATTTGGAGGTCAAAAAAAAAACAGGTTTCATCAGATTCCCCCTCAACACCTTGCCCTGACCATGATCACGACTCAACCCAACCCACTTGATCCAATGATCCGACCATTCTGCCTTGACAAGCCCCAAAATGGGGGAGTCGCCAGCTACCGGGACCAGGTGGGTGCCAACACAGCCCATGCGCCTCGTTGAATTGCGCTTGGAAGGATTCCGACTGTGAAGTCTCACCTTGAGCGAAGGCCGACACAAATGCGAACCACAGATGCTGACCACAACGGACGACAACGGACCACGTGCGGCCTGTCTCTGTCCATACATCTGGAAGTAGTCGTTGAGACATAAAAATTGCAGCGAGTATTCGTACAAGATGCGCCTCAAGTATTTACATTCAACAAACACTTCGATGATCTGGGGTCAAGAAGATTACGAGAAATTGCACCTGAGTGTCAGAAAGCATCGTCCAAACCCATCATAATCCATCACCAATAGAAAATGATCCCCACGCAAGCAGCAAATGTTCCCTGAAGAAGCAAGCTACAGCAAGGACAGGAACTGACACTGCTGAGAGCCGAGTCCCAGGAGTTTCGCTCTCGATGTGGTGCAAACATCATGGTTTTGCTCTCATATATATATATATATATATATACATATGTCACTTGGTCAATCAATAGATTGATAAACATAGCACAGTGATAAACATACCCAGTGTTTCTTGACATGTGCCTTTATCGATTCATCATATGGTTTTCAATGTATTGAAAGTAAACGCATATGCACATGTGTGTGTGCACTCACGGGATGATGAAGCAACGATTAACGATGTGTTCAAACGAAAGTGCTGAGGATCCATCTACATGTGCATAGGTATACAATACATATGATGATTGCATGCATTCATCAGCAACAGATGGATCCATTACGTGTGCAGAACATGTGGGTGTGGGTCAAAACCCCGTACCCCTGCTTCCCCTATCATTCACCATTCTTTTCCCTATGAAATTGTTGGTTAATATTGACCCATAGCAAAAAAATATGATTGGTATATCCCCTACTATACTTGGTCCTCATCTCCTATTATTAAACCAACAATTAGCTAGTAGTTGGGGACAACAGTATACTAACAGTATACTAACCATACTGCTTGACCAAGTATATACTAGGTGAACTGTTAGTAGTTAGTATACTGTTAGTAGTATACTGTTATACTACTGTAGTATACTAACCAGTAGTTAACCACAGGTATACCACAATAGTTGGTCGGTTAAACGCTTGACCCTCGCCGGTGGCTGCTCGGTGATCCATGCCGCTCTCGCTGCCCCGTGACTCTTTGCCAGTCGCCGCTGCTTCTGCCTCGCCGGTGGCGGCAATGCCGGACACAACGCGACACGAGAACTGCCAGGTGGGAAAACAATCAGCACCTATATGGTGGTTTCTCAAAATGGGGGACCCCTAAAAATGGCTGGTTTATTACTATAAATGACTAATTTTGGATGATTTGGGGGTACCCCTATTTTGAGAAACCACCATATATCTGGATATCAACTATAAGTCCAAGGAACACGATGAGTAATGTGTTTCTCATAAGTTTATAAATCTCGTACTCGGAAAATTGACGCTTTGTTTCGTCCCAAATAATGAGTAGTTTCATTCCTGAGTAGGCTCACTCCTGGTGTTGGTGAAATATGATAGTTTTGGTCACTTTTCGCAATGCCAAAATCAAACAAAATCAACATGTCCGGGTTTGATACTGTGCCCATCATTTTTCAGTAGAATTTAGGAACCACTCCTACTGAGGGTGTGTGTGTGTGTGTGCGTCTGCATTAGTCAAGATACAATATTGGCAATTCTAGCATTCTCATTGTTCATCATGATAACGATTTCAATTGCACTCGTTGCCAGGGTACAAGGATGTAATCAGTATCACTACCAAGCTACAATTGCCTTTATGATGATCAGTATCGCCACCAAGCTACCATTCCCACCATCATAATCAGCAAGCCGTTGTGATCACTATCCATCCTCATGTTGATGATTTCAACTATACAAACATAATTGGCACTGGTGCCATTGCCATGATCGATTATACTAAGCATTACCAAGCTAGACGTTTCATCTTGATCATCTTTACTATTATTTAACTCTTACCATTTTGCACCATCGTTTCTCTGATCCTAACCAGTCACCTGTTATGTTCATTTTCCAATCTTTGGCAATTGCCATGATGGCTTTGTGTTGATCCTTACCAGTAAACGTTGACGATTCACCATTCACCATCATAGTTCACCATTCCAACGATGATTTGCCATTGTCCATGGGATCATTCCAACGATGCTTAAAACATTCTCCATAGCTCCCACAGGTCCCATAGCTCCACCACAGCTCCACCACAGCTCCCCTAGCTCCAGCAGCTCCAACCATAGATCCCATGGGTCCACTGCCATAGCTCCCCGCGCCCATGGCTCGCCCTGTCTCGCTCCAAGCTGCAACATGTCCCGTGCTCTCGACAGCTCCAGGGCTTCCTCGCGGAAAGTCTTCAGCTCCGAGGCGGAAGTCTCCACCTCCTGCGCCGCGGTGCCGGGAAGGGGTCCCAGTGAGGGTCCCAGTGAGGGTCCCAGGAAGGAGCCCGGGGGTTGAGTCAGGGTTGATGAAAGCCGGGGGATGATTTTTGAGCAGTGAGACTTCAATTCATAGAATATATAATGAAACTGTAGACGTAATTAGAATATACCTATCCACATGTATGACACTAAGAGCGTGTATATAGATGATACAGTAATTGTTTGGTAACCTGCCGGTAGCTACATATGTAGATGCATCACATGCATTTTGATTCATGGGAGTATTCGGGTGCAGAATTCGATCGTCCTCCCGCTATCCCCTCAGAGGTGCACCAGCGCCTCGGCACAGTTGACAGCGGTTTTTTTGATAGCAAGTCGTGGTGCTTACTCGCCAGCAATAAACCGCAAAACTCATCAGCAACCACATGGTTCAATGGCTCAATATGAGTTGATGTCTAGATCATTGTTGCTGATGATTAACCACGATCTACTCATGATCATCATGAAGTCTCTCCTATGATCAACCCCTGCTACCACCACCCACCATCAACAATTTTCAGCTGCCAATCTCTTTTGATGATTAATCAATCACTATCATTCTCAACCAACTACTAACCTTGCTTAACCACCGTATATTGTTGATAATTAAACAGTTTTTATCACCTTAGCCAGTCACCAGCCATAGCCTTTTGCTCATCACCGACCGTTCTGATGCTTAGCATTAGCTGATTTCCCAAGTTATCCCTGAAAAATGGTGAATTTCCATTGCGAGGTTGTTTCCACAGGGTAATCGCCAACCATTCCTATCCACCACCAGCTGCACCATGGTGCGCTACCTCCACCGGTGCTCCTGCAACAAGTTGCTACGCACACGCTGCTCCTCCACCGTGCTGCGCTGGGCCTGCACTGAAGCGGAAAAGGGTGATGGACAAATGGTCATACCATAAGTTATCACTTCCATGAATGGTTCGGTACGACTGAGAATTGGCATTAATCATAATGGATATCAATGGGTACTAATGGGTATCAATGGGTAATTACCATTAAGAATGGTGATAATGGTAGTTACCACTAGAAAGTGCTTACCATTGTGGCAACTATGGAACTGGATAATGGTAACTGGCCCATTGTAATTATGGTGATAATGGTAACTTCAAAGTGGTTACCACGTCTATCAATGGTATTGATGGGTAGTTGCCATTATATAATCATTAGTTACTTATCACTTCTATAGTGACCACAATTACCATGGGTTAAATACCATTCAAAGCGGTATGAATGGGCATGTAATATGTTGTTTTTGTGGTATTGCCATATAGACAAGTCATGATTGGTAACACACGTATATAATTGGTAATACCGGAATGGTATATGCTAGTACTACCAGTGGTTCTGATATACCATAGTGGCAATATCATAGCTGATAGTGCAACATATATAACTCATACAAACGTATACTTAGCCGTACCATAATTATACTTACCAGGATCAATAAATTGATATCAAATATGTTAAACCATAACTCACACCGATACAAATATATTATATAGACTGTGATATTAGTCATAGCAGTATGGCTGTGGGTCGGTTCACCCCGAACCCCTGGTTCCCCTATCATTAACCATTGTTTTCCTTGTTATTGTTGGTGATTATCCCCCACTAGTTGGTTGGTTAATATTGACCCATAGCCATAGCAGTTTGATCATAATCATCCTTTATGTGACAAAGGTCATTATTACCAGCTTGGTCGCTTGGTCTAGAGGGTATTGACCAACAACCGTATAGTTGGCAATGCCACAAGAGTATGATAAACGAGCGGTTCATAGTGTTGACATGAGTGGTTAATAGCTATAGTCATCATCTATATTCATAAAATGTCTCTGTATGATTTAAACATATAAACATATAAACAGAAGTGGGACAAATATGGTTCTGTCGTCCACTTTTTGTCTTCACTACTGCGACCATCTATCATTCCAGTGCCACTTCAATAGTTGTGCAAATGTTGTTTACCGTGTTTGTGACAGAATTATCTCCAGTGGTCAAAATAGAATTATAGTAGTTATAGTATGGTAGAATTGCGCTTCAAACAGTTGAATGGTACCATAATCAGCTCGCAGTGGTCATATGCAGTTGTCATCATCACCATTCTTACACAAATGCAGCAAGACCATGCAAGACCCAGAAGATGCAGGGTCATAGTTGTGATTGAAAGGGGTGCGTAGCACTTACTTACAGTCAGGACTGATAGAATCAATCATCAACATGCTTATCATGGTTGTCAGGGTCACTTGATCTTGGATATATAACATGTGCATAATGTGTATACAAACCTACAACAGCTGTTCAATCACCACGAAATGTGTAGCTTCACCGTACAAGTTGATTGCCCCACTGAGTCATCGGCCGATGAGTGGTTGGTGATGGTTCATAGTAATCCATCATGGTTCATAACTGTTGATGACAGTGAGTCATGATGGTGGCCAGTGAATCATAGCTGACCATTCCTTTCACGGGGGTTATTTATCACCATGAAAAAATATTTCTTCATTTGGCTATAGGTCAAACCGGCAAGCATCCAAAAAAGGGGCAGTAATGCACATCACTTCAGCTCGGCTAGTTGCCATGCGATCGTGGCGCGGTTTGGTCCTTCTTCAGACGCTTCTCCAGCGCAGACTTCTCCGACAGCGCCGTCTCCAACTCCTGGGGCCACGAGATTCGGAGCTCCGGGGCCCCTCACCAGCTAATGTGAACATGGATGCTTCATGGATGGTTATTGGATGGTCAGGTGATGGGCAGGTGATGGTCAGATATTGATGCTTAGTGTAGGCTTACTGATGCTTAACTATGTTTCATACCCTTCTCCCGTATGAAGCTCCACGTTGGGCCACACAGCAGCATACCCCGGCATTCGAGTGGAGCATGCCCCAGGCTGGTTGATTCTCATTTTTTTGCCAAACGTCCCTGTTCTGCAGCAACAGGCAATGGATATTCTACCAGTGCAGCAGGCTGCGGGAGACAAGCGATTTTAGTTCAACTATTGTAAAGGGTCATTAAGGCCAATCGTCATGAAAGAGTACGTTTGGTTCAATCTGACTGTACAATGGATGAGGAAAATCATGCGGGTCAGATAGAGCATATCATATCTGAGAATTTGAACTTTGTGGTTGGCTTCTGCTGGCGAGAGTTCTGTCCGTTGGACCCTGCGGGTGCTCCTGTTGTAAACAGTGCAGAAATGGTCGATAGTCTTTTGAAGGGGTTGGAACAAATAAGCTATTGAGGAAAGCGATGACTGTCTAAGAATGCTTCGCACAGGTTGGTAACAAGAGGGAATGGAGTATCTGCGTCCGACTGCATGGATATTTCCAAAACTGGCTTGGTACACCAAGTGACCATTGCAAACAGATAAGTATCTTAGTAGGGTGACAACCGGTTGGGGTGCCCCGAGTCTAGAAACCACCCACATCATCTCACATGCAACCACAAAGCTTAGCTAGTCACCATCTTGGTCACCATCCATGGGGTCACCTTCCTCAAGGCATCAACGCCTAACTTTGAGACACCTCCACCAAGAGCCTAAGCTTCACCTGTTGGTAAGAATAGTCTGCTATGATATGCTATGAAGATGGTCAGCTGGATTTCTCAATCGCAAATCTGCACCCGGAACCCCGGACATGTTGAGGCGGCTTGTGGCCAATGAAAAACACGGTGCAATCTTGGATCAAATGATGATTATTCTGTATTTTAGGGTTTCTATACTTTCTTTTGCCAAGTTCATTTCAGATGTTCCATGTCTTTCAGCTAGTACCTCAAAAGCTGAGACAATACCATGAACTTAATCGGATACTTGTGCCAACATATTGATTGATCATACCTTAAAGTCTCAATCAGCTCATTCTTCACCTGTCCATTGCCTCTATTCAGTTGGTCCACAGGCCCTCTCCACTTGAGCATGGTTGAACCCTGGTGGCTGGGCTTGCTTACCATCGTTTTTGGTTAAGTTATTGTTGGCTGTGGTCATTGTCGGAGTCCTTGTTGCTGCTACTGTTGTTGCTTGGTGTTGATGGTTGCTAACTGTTGTGTTCTGCAATTTCTCTCTAAGTTGCAGACTGTGCCGGGTGTTCGGGGCCGTCAGTGGATGCCACGTATGGTCAACACGACTATGCAATCGGCAGGAAAAACTCAGCTGTCTCTGGATCAATCTATTGTGGTTTTTGGCTCTGGTTGGTCGCTGATTGTTACTGAAAACATCTATTGACTTGCAAGTTGATTCTTGTTGATTCTTGGTTATCGAATGCAACCCAGAGCGTTGGTTGGTGCTTGGTTCTGGTTGGTTGGTGGGTGGGTGGTGGGTGGTGGGTGGTTGGTGGTAGGTGGTAGGTGGTTGGTGGTTGCTTGTCCCTTGTTGGTTGACACTCCCGGCCACGTTGTCGCTGGCACCTCCGAGAGTCTTTGTCTCGCCTGCACACCACCGTTGCGTGCCAACTCCTTTCGTTGCCTCTCCTCAGCTTGGCACCCACAGCGTGGTCCTAGGTTCCCTGTGGTCGTTCCCCTCCCAAGACATTGGGTTGCTGGGTGCCCTTGTAGCATTTCTGGTCAGTTTCCTAGCGTTATGCCCCCAACATCGGATGTACTTTGAACCCTCTGAGTGGTCTGCTACATCGGCAGTATTGAATGAGCAGTTACATGCTCAACACAAGAAGACATGTGATTTGCCATTGGCTCCTGTTTATCCCGAACTGTTCATCGAGCATTGTCTCAAAATAAGCTAAGAAAACAGAACAACGCTCGATTGGGTCAATGCGACACCATGAACCAAGTTGAAGGGACTCAAACACTCATGGCAAATCCAGGATGTCAGCGTGAAATCGTTGATTCTAACATGTCCCCCATTGTCCGCCTACCTGTCCCTGAAGTAAGTGAATGCTACCGACCAACACACACACGCCGTCCTTTTATTGCTGCATTACCTAAAAACTTACAAGCAAAAATGCATTCCTTGACATACTCTTCCTCCCCTACCTCACGATGCATGTCCACTTGTAAAGCGCGGTCTTCATCCCAAAGCTTTTTGCAAAAACGAGGTTAGGGTAGGCTTCGTGAGTGTATCAGGCGGCTGATTCTCCTGCTGATTGGTTGGTTGTGATGTCTCATGGGGTGATGGTTTTGATTGTCGCGGCCGCCAGCTGCACCAAAAACATCCATGCGTGTCTTGGAGCAGCTCGGCATCAGTGACGCTCAGTACATGACCACGACCACCCAAGCGATGTACTCAAATGAGGTACTCCCCACGGCAAAAAATGAAAACATCACCATCCAAAGGACAACTAACAGTTCTCGAGCCACACTTCAACTGCCATACCCATGGTCGAGCCAAGGGCCAATGGTTTTCCTACGAGACGATTATTTTTGGCTTGTCCACTGGTCCAATCAGCCTCATGTTTTTTTGCCTTGTGCTCTTTTTATCGAAGACATTCACCACTGTGAAGCCGTCACCCTGAAACACCAATCATTCTTAACCTGATCAAGATCAATCATTGCCTCTTAGCTTCAACTGGCATAAAGTAGGTTCATGATTTCCATCAGCTAGTTCACCCTGATGGCAATTGGTTTTGACCCTTAATCCATTACCCATTAAGCATGATCATCAACCATTGTCAACATCCTTGCCTGTTATAACCATTATCAACTCTTGTAAGCCAACCAATTAGCCATTACTAACTATCAGTAAGCATGCGTAACCATGGATAGCACATCCTTAACCAAGAATTGAAACCATGAATTCTCATCCTCAGCAGGTCCATGGATACAACATTCTCAACCACATCCTGATTCATGTCCTCAATAATCTTGAAGCCCCAATCATCTTGACGCCCCAATCCTCAACCATCCTCAACTATCCTCAACCACCTATCCTTAACCCCCCACCACCCCA
>VSDK01002280.1:216684-269265 GCA_009767595.1 Symbiodinium kawagutii | reverse complement strand
CCCACCCCCCCCCCCCACCCCCCCAAGGCACCAGCTCCGCCGCATGGCGCCGCGCCGCAGCGCAGCGCTGCTGCAGCAGCTCGCAGCGCTGCTCCGCGGCGCCCAGCTCCGCGCGCTGCTCCGCGTGCTCCGCTCCCAGCTGCGCGGAATCCACACACTGAGCCGCGATCCGAGTCGGAACCGAGGAATTGATATGGCTATTGGTTAACCTTGGTTAGTGAATGGTTAGGGAATGGCTAGGAGTTGATGATACAACCGAGGAGCAACGATGGGATATTTGTTAACTAAGATGGGTTAGTGATGGGATTAACCATTGATAATGGTTAGTGATTTGTAAGAACTAAGATGGTTGAGTAGTGGTTCGTGAATGGTTACTACCTTAGAATGAAAATTGAATGGTTAGTGTTTATTACACCATCAATGGTAAACCAACAATGTTTATTAATGGCCAAACTAACCATTGTTATTATTCTCCTAACCATGGTTATTATTCTCCTAATCCACACACTACCATTGTTACACCATCAATGGTTAGTGAATGGTTCGGTTAGTAATGGTTGGGATATGGTTAGTAACCAGAGGAGTTGGTTGATCAATGATTAGTTAATCAAAATGATAGCCATAGGATGGTTAATGAATGGTTAGGGAGTGAGGTTAGGATGGTTAAGTAACTATCATGCTTCCTATGGTTGGGATATGGTTGGTTAATAAATGGTTAAGTGATGGTTAGTTGATGAGTTGATACCCTGATGGTTAGTGATTTGTAAAGTTTGCAAATGCTTTGCGATAGCGATGGGTAAGGCTTAGTTCACCGGATCGTGATTCATGAGTTGATCAATGATGGCTATTGAGTTTATCAATGCTCAAATAAGGTTCGTTAATGGTTGAGATGGTGATAAAGGCTAGTGAATGATGGTTAATATTTCAAAACCATGGTGATCCACAAAGCTTGGTTACGGATGGTTGATTGATGATGGATGGTTACTGATGGTTTAGGTACTGATTGCATTTAGTTATGGTTGATGAGTTATAACTAAAACAATGGTGATTAGTTTTTTGCGATGGGTTTAGGAAGCAAATATTAATTGATGAAGCTTAGTTCGTGGCTAACTAATCATAATATCTAGCTGATGGTAAATTTGAGAGTATGGGCGAATTGAGGGTGATTGATGGTAAAATGGCGGAAAAGATTGACTAATGCTTAATGACTCATGATGGTTGACTAGTGGCTAATGATGATCAGTGAACTACTGATGGGTCGCCAAATGCTCAACCAAGGATGGTTGTATGATGATTGATGACTGATGAGGTTTAAGGATAGTGATTCATGGTCAAATAGTTTGAAACGATAAACAAATGCTTAAGGATAATGATTTTCGAAAGGTTATCAATCATTGCACCGATGGCCCACAATTGTACAAGCATGGGTGATTGATGCTTGACGATGGTTTACTAATGATTCATGATCATGAACGGTTTTAAGCCATGGTGACTGATGATGACTTAATGACTGATGGACAGTAACTTATCATGACTTGTTATCCATTAATCAAAGGACCGTTACTTACTAATGTACCCAGTGAGTTGTGAGTCGTGGGGAATGCTTAAATTCCCCAACATATGAGTTGATGGTTGAGAGGTAGTTATCTAATTGATGGTGAAGTTGATGGTGGGTCCATCATGGTTGAATGATGGTTCAAAGTGGTTGATAGTTAGCACCGGCAATAAATGATGGTTTATATTGGTTGATGACGCTTAACGAGCGATGGCGCTTGATTAATCTTTTACAACGGCACTGATCATGCTTACTGGTGGGCTAATGAAAATGAATAATGGTCACTGGTGCTTAGTCATGAGCACTGATGGATTGCTCATGGATTAAGTGCCAGACTAGCAATGGTGGTTCACTTTAATGGTGGTTGATAGTGGTTGAAGACTGGGGAATGGTGGTTTTGAATTGGTGGCAGTGAGACTCGAGACTCACCAGCAATAGGGTACAGTGACCATGTCTGCCTTTTTCTGCTCATAGATGCTTCATTTGGGTGTGTGTCTAAACATAGGGTAACCAAAACCCACAAAAAAAAGCTTTCCATTTGACTAGGAAACCATTGGTTTTGGGGGTGCCGTTATCTTGGCACATACCCATTTAGCTACGCAATGATACTTGTTTGGATCTATATTACACTGGATATCCCACCTTAGATGCAACGATATTTTGCCGAGCTCTTGGGCCGGCCCATAGGAGATTCCTTGGTATTGCATGGTATCATTCTGATTGTAACCGATCACCATGCAATGCTGGTATCAATAATGGTACCATGGTATCATTCATCGTATTGCAATCATACCACTTTTGGATTCCAACGATGTTGACGACGAATTCAAATGATACCAAAAAAGAACAACATTACTGCATCCATCAAATGCAGGCAATGTGGAGTTGTACATAAATGGTAGTGCGTAGGAACCACGCTAATCACACAATAATAATCAATATCAATAGGGAGACCAACAGTTTGGGGGTATACCATTTTTGGAGAAACCCAAAGGTGGTTTCTCAAAATGGGGGTGCCCAAAAAATGGTTGGCCTATTACTATAAAGGGTGATTGTTGGATGATTTAGGGGGTCCCCTATTTTGAGAAACCACCATGTTGTCGGTATATCCCCACTATTGTTGCTCGTTATTCCATATTTTTAGTCATCATTACTGGTTCTAACCCAACTAGTAGTTGTTTATAGCTTTTATAACCACTATCAACCTGCCAATCAAACTGTCCCAAACAAACACATTGCCACACCATCTGGATCCATCTGGAGGCTGCCCACAACAAGTCGCTCATCATGGCAGCTCATCCATTACGGGAGATCGGTTGGGCAACCCATAACAAGCAAGGTAAAACAATGGCCCTTTGCGGAAGCTATGCGGCCCTTATGGCCGCTTAGCTTCCGATCTTATTTGGAGGAGTGTATCACCATTGTAGCAATGCAGACTATAGCTTGTCAACTATGACAAACCATTGCTAAGCATTCATATCGACCATGATGAACCAGCATTGATCCCATTATCAACTTATCAACAGAGATGTTGACATCCATATTTTTTTGAATACGGACATCTTACTTACCAACCATTAATTAATCATCAATCCATGAATATCACCCCTGTCATCCATGACCAACCATGTTTGAGTTATTCGCGGCCATGGCTGGCGATTGAATATCAAGCGTTATTGACAATTAATCAACCGCTATAAACAAACAATGGTTTATTATCAACCATCATCGAGCACTATTACAGCCACCATTTTGGAATCTAATCAACCACAATAGCGCTTAATCATGGTTGAGATTAAAACTGAATCAACCACCATAGTAACGATCAACGATTATCAAGCATTATCAACCATTATTTAACATTGATCAACCATTCTCAACCACCAAAACTCACTCTGACATCCGAATTTCTGCTCACTCCGCCTGAGTCTTGGCCTCCTTCAACTGCGCCTCAAAGGAGACCTCCACCAGCGCTGCAACAATGGTTGAGGCGGTGGGCAAAGGCTGTGGTGGTTAATGATTAAGGGAAGATTGGTTGATAATGATGGTTTATGATAGATAAATATAATCGGATAAATGATTATATAATGGTGGTTCATGGTACAGGTTGATATTGGTAAATATGAATGGTCAATATTGCCGATTAAGCAAATCATTGGTGAGCAATGGTGGTTAAGAAGATGTTTTATCTTGGTTAATAATGGTAATAACAGTAATAATAGTAATAGTAGTAATGATATCTATGATTAATAACATGTGGTCAAATAACAATGTTCAAACAACCATGATTAATGTGATTAACATTGGTTAATAATGGAATAATAGCAATAATAATGATAATAATACTAACAATTTTAATAATGGTACTAATAGTAATGTCTATGAATAACAATAATATCTATGAATCTATGGTAGTCTATCTATCTAAGAATGTTGGTTAACCATGGTGGTCAAATGACAATGATCCATGGAGCAGCGCCCTGGTCCCTCGTGCGGTGCCTTCAGCTGCTCAGCTTCCTGGAGCTTGGCGGTCGCCTGGAGGAGAGCTAGGGATGAGCGCCAGGTCAAGCAGTTCACCAACCAGTTGGTTAAGTATGGTCAGTAATGGTTAGTAATCACCAACCAGTGATAGCTGGTTTATTACTATGAATGGTTCCAACCAGCTGATTAGTAATCACAACCAGTAATGGTTCCAACCAGTTGGTTATAGTTCACCAACCAGTAATGGTTAGTAATCAAGGACAATCACCAACAAAATTTCTATGGCTATGGGTCAAGCAGTTAACCAACCAATGATAGCTGGTAAATATGGTTAACAATAGGGGATGACGATCAACAATTGTAGGGGACATATGGCGAGCTGGG
Source organism: Symbiodinium kawagutii (assembly GCA_009767595.1). Classification (NCBI taxonomy): domain Eukaryota; class Dinophyceae; order Suessiales; family Symbiodiniaceae; genus Symbiodinium; species Symbiodinium kawagutii. Next base: position 264,845 of record VSDK01002280.1, on the reverse strand, counting down.
TCAAGCAGTTGACCAACCAATTTCATGGGGGATAAGAACCAACGATCATAGGGAAAACAGCCGGGTTAATGATAGGGGAACCAGGGGTACAGGTGAACTAACCACTGCCAAGTACAGTAGGTATGGATGTAAGTATGTATGTGTATTTTTCTAGCTAGTGACAGGGCACGTAGCAGCAATGGACTCGTTTTTGCACCCAAGGAGGTATCTTTTGTCAGGTGCAAGACGTAGCCAGAGACACTCTGGTGAAGCATGAGCTACGTCGGACGGCTGCAGCAGTACTAAAATCATGCTCGTAGACACGTCTGCGAGAAAAGCAAATGCTTGCATTGACTTCAGATCAGTGAGAAGCTCATGGTCCACTCCAGGGAAGTAGTGGAAGAAAGTTGCTGACCAATACGACTCTGGCGTACATCTATTTACAACCGACTCTCGAATGGTCTTACTGAAAGAGCACTGACAGAAGTCACGCTGAGGTTGCCCACAACCAAGAAACCACAAACACAGAGCAACCTGTCAACTGGTAAACAATGCACTGTCAACCCGGCCAGAAAACTAAAACATATTCAGTCGCAGAGGAATCGCGTACATGGCAGCGATTGCGAACCATTTTTGTTGATGTCCATCCGCACAACATCCGTACATTCATGTCAGATTCATATCTGTATTCTCTTCACATGAATTAATTGCTAATGTTTGTCTTTATAGGAAGTGACATGAAATTACCAATAATTACTGATTAGTACTTCATATCTAATAGTATATAAACATGCAATAATATGCACACATCATGTCATGATGCCACAGCTGTGCACACCTCATCTCATGTCCGTTACGTATGTCCGGTCGGCACGTCGCACGGCGACGGACGGCACGTCGCCTCAGCCAGCTGCTGCTCCATGTCACGAAGGTCCTTCGCTTGCTGCTGGCATTCCTCCTGGCAGCCGAGCAACGTCTGGACTGGGGGGTTCCAGCCGGTTCGCCAGTGACTGGGAGCCCCAAAGCTATGGTTAACAATGGCTAACAAATGGCTATTAACAAGGGGATAACAAGCCATAACTTAGGATGATGGGTGTTTCTGATTGTTGGTTTAGTGGTGATTGTAATGGGCAAGAATACTGTAGGGATTCATAGGGGATAATCACCAACAACGATGGTTGAACAACTACTATATGGGTGTTTCTCAAAATGGTCTTAGCAACCAGCCTTGATGGGATTGTCATGGTTAATAGAAGAGAATAGCCAACAATAATGGCTAAACATCTGCTATATTGGGGTTCTCAAGCCAGTTTGGAAGCCCCAAAGCTATTGTTGATTTATAGGGTCTAGTAATGGTTAGTAATGGGGGATGATAACAAAAATGGTTGAACAACTAGTTGGTTTATTACTATGAATGGTTACTGACTAGATGATAACTGGGGGTCCCCTGTGACTTGACAAAGCACTTTATGTTTCCTGTAAATGTTGAGTGTCAGATGAATGATCGAGAGTTTGAGCTCCGGTACATGATTGCTACCTCTGAAAAAGCATGATGGTTGGTCATCATCCCGCATATTGCTGCAGACCTTAGCAGGGTTGGTCAAGCCAAGAAAGCACTACCCTTCAACTTTAGGTGTGCTCATGTTTTGATTGCTACACATCTGCTCTGACAAATGAATCCTGCGCCATACAAAAGTTATAATGCGACAAACATACAGTAAATAATTAATACAGTATGTTTATGTACATGTGTGTGTTTTTTTGCATGTATCTATCCATGTACGCATTTATAACATCTATATATACATGCATATTTTTGAATGCATAATAAGTATGTCCTTGAACAAGTTTATGCGCGTGTATATCCAGAGGATGTACCGCTTTTACGCAAACATTTGCATGTAAATAGACGCATACGCACATACATACCACACTCTACCATACCGAGAAGTATCATACCATGCCATAGCATAAGATAACATGTAATGTCTTCGAACATAAGATAAGATAAGATACCATAGCATAAGATAACATAACTGACTGTACCGCAGTATAAAAACAACATAGCATTGCATAACATACATTGCATACAACACTTACACAAATCACGCTACGTGGCGCTACATACTTCCGCGGTGTTGCCTTTTGCGTTTGCATTGACATGCACATTGCTGCGTCCAATATACCTTGTAATGTTAAACAACATTGAGGCTCGAGGTCCGTGATCTTACCTTGAATGAATCTACGCTGCATGCCTAAAAATCATGAAATGGATTGAAATGGCACGACATGAGATGATGTCAAAATACACACAGCTCTCTGCATATGTCCATTCGCAATCATTTACTCATAGTCATATATATATATATAGATACACACTACATATGGTTGTTTCTTTAGATAGGGAACCCCGAAAATGGTTGGTTCACTACCTATAAATGGTTTCTAAAGGATGATCTGGGGGTACCCCTGTTTTGAGAAACCACCATATGCTCCTATTTATGCTTGTAGGAAAAGTGCATGGGCTTGCACCCGTCCTGCGCATGGTGCAGTTGCTGCTTGGACAGGGACAGCTGCTGTTCCATGCTCTGGTGCTGCTTCCGCAACCTCCGAACTGCTGTACCACTGCACCAGTTGTTCAAGCGACTGGCGATCCATCATGGTATGCACCTTGATGTTTGGGGTTGCAAAAATATACATTCCCATGTAAGCGAACACCCATTGAGTGGATTGTGTTGTGGTGCAATGTGGTGTAAAATGTGAAGTCCAAGCATTCCCCATACCGATCTGCCCAATTGTCCTGCAAGGCGCTGTACATTTAAAACACATTCGGGTCATAATAGCTGGAGGTGCAAATTCCGATGAACCCATTACCGTTTTGGATAGTGCCAGCTATGCCTAAGCGAGCTGACTAGTTGCGTCCCAGCGGCAAAAATTCTGGACCTTGTGAAGAATCCAAAAGGATAAAGCACCCTGAAGTTGCACTGATGATTTTGAATCCATTGATCGTGATTGACCCTTGGTTAGCATCCCCAGGAGGAGCACTATTCATTGCTACTCAACATGATGACAGTGCACCTACCCGTTAGATATTGGATACGTCCCAGGCCCCTGGGTAAATTCATAGGTGCCTATGACATCGTGACAATGGTCTGCTTTGCAGTAAAACTACATCAGCAATGTCTCAATCCAAGATTTACACTGACCCTCTTCGGTCCTGTACGTGATCCGGTTCCGACAATCAACCATGCTTCGCAGCAACCCTGTATGAGTTGACAAGACCATGAAACCATACCGTGTTCATGGGTCATCTGCATTGTAACTAAAGCACCAAATCCTTAAGCCACCGTTGGACGTGGATCGGTATAGATCGCCTTCATGACCGCACTACCCCGGAGAATGCCTTTCCGCACTGATGCAGCAAGGAATGTACTACACCACTCAACATCGTCGTGCTTGGAAACATAAACGTCATCAAAAACCATCAATGTTCCACAAAACCATCAGTTTTCTACTACAAAATCACTATTCAGATTCATCCCATTTATACCCCAGAGACTAGCATAAGAATGATTTAACATCTGCTTGGGCAGAGAGCTGATTCAATCTCTGGATTCTTGATTGGCGAATGCAAAATATCTGGCTATGGGTCAGTTCACCCCGTACCCCTGGTTCCCCATCATTCACCATTGTGTTTCCCTATTTTTGCTGGTGATTATCTCCCAGTAGTTGGTTGATTCATATTGACCCAGCTCGCCATATATACCTGTATATTCCCAGTGTTGTTGCCTATTATCCCCTATGATTCACCATTAACCATCTATGACCAACCATCTATCAACCCTTCGTTTGAACCACCAATCGTGGGAATTTCCATCCTTTGGCTTCCTTACGTGGCCATCGCGGCTGCCATCTTTTGTCATCCTGAGTCATCCACTTTGTGAATCGTTTACCTGATCCAGCCGTGATTTCATAGTTGTATATACAGTAGTTGTTCCAGTTATATGGCTGGGTCATAGGTCACACCATCCATGATGATTTTTCCGCACAATCATATCAACTAAGCAGTTGATTTTAGTTTTGCTGGTTGGTTCGTCAACCGTTGGACCTTGCTATCATGATCTAGCATAGGTATTGCAATCCGAGAAACATCTGGAGTTCTTGCTCACAGTGTGCACCGCTGGAACTGCTCTCCTGACTATGCCACTGTGAGCCGTCATTGCACTGAGGCTTCAAATCAAGAATCGAACAGACCGCTCCCCCAGGTAAACGAGGAAGTAAGCAAGCAAGCAAACAAACAAACAAGAAACTGACAACATGCCAACCAAAGGCAAATACTGACAAGACAAAGCAAACGGCATCGGTATATTAGATGAGGTGAGATGTAGGTATTGGCCACAGCCAAATCACCTCCCTCCGCAAAGAGTAGGATTTGCAAACCAACGTGTCATCCTGTTTCTTTTTTCTTGGAAGGCAAAGGGCATGCCAGACGAGAAGAGTCTGTGCCTCACACCCACAAAAGCCCAATGGTGTGCCCCCGGATGAAACAGATGTCCTGAGCTTGATGAAGCTGCTGCTTGTACTGGGACAGCTGCTGCTGCAAGTTTTCCCGTTCTCTGCGCAGCCTCAGGTGTTTGCAAGCGCACGTGCTCCAAAATTCAACATGCACAAATGCGAAGCACTTCCACTAAGTGACCACTAAGACTACTGTAATCATGTCCCAACAGGTTTGCTGGGTCAGGATTCGTTCAAGCTGACAAAAGGTTTCACTGGTGCAGAGTGCAGTTGTGAACCAGGGCTCTGCCAGACTACAGGTTGTCTGTCTGAACTTTGATGTGTGTTTATCCAATCCTTCCAAGCAATCTGAATGCTTCCTACGGTCCTGGAGAGGCAAACTCGAATGAAAAGATCGAACATTTGCTGCTGGAACATGATTCATTCATCCTTTAAGTGGCCATGTTTGCAGCTTAAAGACGCTTGCACTTCATCCTCAGAATTCTTGGAACGGTCGCTTTGTACCGGAGCAGCCTCCTGTCTTTCACCAGGAAGCCAACAAGTCCAAGGCAAATCAATTACAGTGCACATCGTTGCACACAACGTCCAGGCATTGAACATCTAAAACTGGAACCGAAAGTCCATCTACATCCGCCTTTGACATGGCACGACAAGTACAATGTGCAAGTCCTGAGCTTGATGAAGCTGCTGCTTGTACTGGGACAGCTGCTGCTGCAAGTTTTCCCGTTCTCTGCGCAGCCTCAGGTGTTTGCAAGCGCACGTGCTCCAAAATTCAACATGCACAAATGCGAAGCACTTCCACTAAGTGACCACTAAGACTACTCATGTCCCAACAGGTTTGCTGGGTCAGGATTCGTTCAAGCTGACAAAAGGTTTCACTGGTGCAGAGTGCAGTTGTGAACCAGGGCTCTGCCAGACTACAGGTTGTCTGTCTGAACTTTGATGTGTGTTTATCCAATCCTTCCAAGCAATCTGAATGCTTCCTACGGTCCTGGAGAAGCAAACTCAAATGAAAAGATCGAACATTTGCTGCTGGAACATGATTCATTCATCCTTTAAGTGGCCATGTTTGCAGCTAAAAGACGCTTGCACTTCATTCTCAGAATTCTTGGAGCGGTCGCTTTGTACCGGAGCAGCCTCCTGTCTTTCACCAGGAAGCCAACAAGTCCAAGGCAAATCAATTACAGTGCACATCGTTGCACACAACGTCCAGGCATTGAACATCTAAAACTGGAACCGAAAGTCCATCTACATCCGCCTTTGACATGGCACGACAAGTACAGTGCGCAAGTCCTGAGCTTGATGAAGCTGCTGCTTGTACTGGGACAGCTGCTGCTGCAAGTTTTCCCGTTCTCTGCGCAGCCTCAGGTGTTTGCAAGCGCACGTGCTCCAAAATTCAACATGCACAAATGCGAAGCACTTCCACTAAGTGACCACTAAGACTACTCATGTCCCAACAGGTTTGCTGGGTCAGGATTCGTTCAAGCTGACAAAAGGTTTCACTGGTGCAGAGTGCAGTTGTGAACCAGGGCTCTGCCAGACTGCAGGTTGTCCTTCTTTACTTTTAGCGCTATGTACACTGTGATTCGATGCTTGAGCTTGCGCACAGTGTGCGCGTGGACTCATGATTTGTGATGCCGCTGAAGAGCATGTGCACTTCCTGCTCAGCAAGGTTGCAGCGGTCACTTTGTACTCGAGCAGCCTCCTGTCTTCCATGGGACGACGAGTCGGGGTAGTCAATTACACTGCGCGCCACCGCGCCATCCCCAAGCAATCAAAGCAAGTTGGACCTGACAACTGATCTATGCACCTTCTATGTTCGTGGTACAGTACACAGAAGTCCTGAGCTTGATGCATCTGCTGCTTGTACTGGGACAGTTGCTGCTCCAGGGTTTCCCGGTCTCGTCGCAACCTGCACTGATGGGGAGGTCCATGGCCGATCGTTGCAGAGTTCGAAGTGGTTCTTCTTCCTCCTTGAAAATGTCCGGTGTTGACTGATGATAGCTCCTAGTGGCTATTGTGTGTATTATTGCTGGTTGTTGTTCCGTCTTATCTTTGTCCAATCATGGCTTGTGTCATGAAAACCAGCGCATGGAGTCTGCTATTTCGAGGTCGTCAGTAGACAAAGTCTTTAAATCCCTTCCCTTCAATACTAAGTCTAACCTGGCCTTCCCAAAATGTTTTGGCTTTGATTCCATACATACTAACATTTCTGGGAGGAAGGAATTGATGGGTTTGATAGTGCTTGGAAACGAAATGATTTATCATGAGATTGCTTGTGATGATAGCCATTGATCTTCAATAGTATCCCTCAGTTCGCTGAATCGAACGCACAATCCACTCATATTGCTTCCTTGCTGGTCGATTGATCAACAACCTATCCATTGGATTCATCTTTGCGGCGCTATCTTAGCATATTAATCAATAAGCTATCAATCAAAAGCCGCTGTGCCAGACCTCTCTATGACCCCTGCGCAGCACCCGACTCGCAAACGCGGTCGCGGAACGATTGCACTTCCAGCTCCGCCCTGCACCGCTCAGCCATCGCCTTCACCCCGGTGCCAGCAGTTGACCCGGAAATCCTCCAGAGGTCAATCCCAACATCTGTCCATGTGGCGAGCTGGGTCAAGCAGTTAACCAACCAATTTCATGGGGGATACTTACCAACAATACTAGGGAAAACAGCCTGGTTAATGATAGGGGAACCAGGGGTACAGGGTGAACTGACCCGATGCCATGTTAAGACACGACAAACCGTTCAGCCCTGGGATTGACCTATGGCATAAGCTAATGACGATGACCGGCAAACCGACCCGGCTTGTCATTTCAAACCGAAGAAGCATGTGTCATGGCAAGATTCTCCAGAACCGATCCACTCTTAGTACGTTGGTACTCAGTCACCGGTTTTTTTCCACGATATGCCCAGAACGTCATTAGCCAAGTTCCTTCTTTTGGTCAAAACTGGAATACTGAAGGGACTGACTTGAATGTGTGAAAATCTTTCCTAGTTGGAAACCGAGCCCGATACCACCGCGGTAGAACAGCGATTGATGAAACACTATCTAAGAACCAGAGCACTGAGTAGCCTGCCCAGAACAAATCTTGGCAGCACTGGTTCTGTTCCCATTTTGGTAGCCCTTGGCTGGTCGCCTGAGCTAGTCGCTGAAACTACAGGTTTTTGCGACATCATTGTCATCATTGTTTCTCAGCAGCCTTCTATATGTAAATTAATCGATGATATCACCAACATTTGTGCCAGTCCTTCTCTGGCTGACATGGATGTTGTTCAAAATGATTAACGCGGGCCTTGGATGGTTTCTCTTTGCCACTCGGCGGGTTCCTTCTGGCGCATCGCCGACGATGTACAATGCCCCGCGTGTCAAGAATAATTACAGGAGCATTGTTACGATCAATCGAAAATCGGAAAATCTGGCAAGCTTTCCCATCGTACTAATGCTTGATACTCAGAACCAATTTGTTGCAACCAAGAACACCCAGTCGGTATGTGTATGCATTGCGGGGGTTAATTGTAGAGATTGATTAGTTATTTGCCGATCCATGTTGTTGTTCTTATAATCGATTTTGTCTCAAGACGAGTTTTCATCATGATTCATATGTACAATCCCTTACATATTTGGTGCATTATATGTATACACATTCATACATACATAAATCCTAGCGCGTATTAAACGTACGTACGCACAAATGTATGAATCTATGATCTATGTATGTCATGGTTGGTTGGTTGGCTGTGGGTTGCACTCAAGAAGGCACCAGCATATGGAAAAGCACTAGCTGGGCCTGAGTGATACTTGGCAGCTTGACCCACATCGTGCTGATTGGCAGCCCCCCATAGCCCCCACTTGATTGATATCATCATTTGGTAGTACAAATGAAGTGGTTGCTTAGCTACAAGTACCATGTTGCTGATGGTTGGTTAACAGATGTTGCAAGGGATCATGATTCCGACAGTACGAAGGCCTGTCATCAAGAAAGCATTGTTACAGTAACCATTGATACCCCAAATCAAATACATCGGGCCATGGTCAACTATTCCTAATCATTGTTAGGCATGTATCCACCTTTATGTATTGACTATTAGTAGCCATTATCGTTTTCTAACCGATGCCAACCATGATTGATAACCATTTATTGTTGGTTATTGTTGGTCACTATCAAACATTGTTAATGGCTACCATGGTGGGTTCCTTCAACCATCAGCCGATACTATTGATATTGTTCGGGAACTATTGCCTGTTACCATGTGTTTATCATTCTTATTGTTAATCCATTTGCTATTAATCCGTTAACTATTGATCACGGATTAAAAAAACTATTGAATTACTACTGGTGACTATTGTCTACTATTGTTTAATTATATATTAATCCATTAACTATTGGTTGGTTGGTTGTGTAAAGTTGTGAGTGTTGCCCATGGTTGCTTCCATGGCCCACCAGACCTGCGCCTGGGAAGCGTCCACCGCGTTGTGCGTTGGCGGCGACGCTTTCGGCGACTTGGCGCTGCCCGCCGGGCGCGTGACCATCAACTCCAGCGCTGAAGGTCCTGAAGCCCCGCGGTAGCGAGTCATGCGATGAAAATGGTGGGGTGAAATGGTGGTAGTTACTAAGAATTGGTGAATTATTAATGATTAACTGGGTGATTAGTTGAGCATGGTTGATGATGGTTCATGAAGATTTTGTTGTTTGAATTGTGATTATAGTCAACCATAGTGAATCAGTAATTCTCGTTAAGGATGGATGTATAGTTATCCATGGTAGTCCTCTATGGGGTGAATTAGCCATGGTTGCTGACGGCTACAATTATGATGTGTTTATTAGTTTGAGCTTGGTTGCTATTGAGATTGATTGGGTCTATGACGCTCAGGGCTGGTTTTTGATGGGCATGATCATGATAGTCAACGGTGGCTCCTGGTGGCTCATAATGGATTATAACAAATGAAGATGGTTTATAGTCACTAAAATAAGTATAGTTACTCACCTCAAGCAAATGGGTCAACAACGGTATTGGATGGTTTTGGAAGAAGCTGAATACAGTACAGTAAATGTCAAGCGGCAGGCTCTGGAAATTATGCTCCATATCGTGGATAATGATGTTTAATCATGGTCTAAATGGTTTTTGGATGGTTTGACGTAAGCCGTTCTTAACCAATGTCAAGCATTATTAACCAGCAGGTTTTGCAAATAATTCGTGACACTGGTTGCAATGACTACGTAGTAACCAATGCTTAGTAAACAAATAGATGGCAATGCTTCACAATAATTTAGGTTAGGTTGATCAATGGCATGACCGACAATGGCTCAGCGGTGAGTTTCAACGATGGTAACCTTCGGAGGATTGGTTCTGAATCATGGGCCGATGGCGGTGCCTCGCCAGTGATTGGCTGGAAGCACTAAGAATGATCATCCGTCCATGACCATGAGACGGCTGAAAGATGATCGCTGTCCAGGAAACTAGTGATTTGGTTCTTGATTCTCTGAAACCCTCAGAACACGATAGCCTTCCCATCGCAGTTGCTGAGTTTTTTTTGTGACCAATTAATGATCGAACGTCTCCATGTGAGCCCTGTCCACAACTGAGGGCCTCCCAAACCATCAAAGAACTGACAATGTCTGTATGGAAACATCGTCGTTCGGGGTGCAGCATTCATGGACACCAACATATTGTTGGGTCTCCGCTTGATTTACGAGCTGAAGTCGCCATGGCGGTCATCTTGATTCATGGAAACTGGCTACCGGTGCGTCGACGCGACGCCACAGGCAGCGAGTACTTATATTTACGGTCCTTTTGATTGACTCCCTAAACTTACCCCAGTAGCATGAGATCAGTGATGTTGATAGTTGTCATGAAATACACCACCTCATGACCCTTTTTGCAGCCTTTCAGGGTCAGTGATAAACCATCTATTGACTAGTTAAGTCACTGCCATGTGTAATTATAACGTTTGGTAGTGATTGGAATACTGAATCAATGTACTCAGCGGGTAACTTTTTTTGGAGGAAGAACCAACAAGCAACAACCCATACCTATAGCCGTTCATTGTATCCGTCGATGATAATTTTGAAAAATCTCTCCCGGCAACGGGTCAGCTGAGGTAGTGGATAGTGGAATGAATTCGCCACTGTATCCATTCTGACGATACCAGTACAAGACCTAGGATATTTACACGCAGAAGATAAGCACAAGAAAATCCGCTTACCCCACTCACTTGAGATCCCACTTGTGATCAATCGACAAGTAACGAAGCGATTGTTTCATCTGATTGACCCCGGGGATATGTTGTGATTCCAAGCACAATCACTCAAACTCTCCTGTCCCTACCCCCTAAAATCACCAATCATGACTACCCGGTTGAAAAATATTGAAACTACGGTACCAAGACTTGTCATTCCTGGGTGTGATACCTAGTTATACTGTACTCACAATCTACTCTATCCCCCCCTATCAAGGTCACCCAAATAATAATCAAGCCGAGTAACCATCAGCATTGATCATTGGGTATCGTCGGAACCCATCAAAGACCATCATTGCATTCATCATCATTATCACTAACCATGATTAGGTCCCATCTAATAGTTATCATCTAACCACTATCAATGACCATCATCAAATTGTCATTTATAGAACTAACAATGATTAGGTTATCAAATGAACTAACTACATCATCTATATAACTAACTAACCATTGATAACCATTATCATTCACCACTATCAAATGATTAGGTCACTGATATCACTACCCATCACCCTAAGGGCCTTCTTCGAAGCCTCCCACAGCCGCCACGCACGCACAACGGGGCCCGCCGGGACCCAGGTCCTCCCTCCCGAGGCCGAAGAGAGCGGGATCCAGGACCACCTGTGGCACGACCGTGTACAGCAACTCACCATGTTGATAGGGCTGTGGGTCAATATTAACCATGAATAATAACCAACAATAATAGGGAAAACAATGGTTAATGATAGCCATAAATGAAAACGTATGTCTGATTGGTGGTGCTCACCACCCCTATGAATGGTTAGTAATGGCTAATCTCATGGCTTGGAAACTTTGGTATGTCCAGAACGCCTACTGGGTTGGCTCAACTTATATCTGGTTGGTGGTTTCAATCCCTATGAATGATATGAGTCAACCAACCATTTGTTATTAATTAATAGGGAAAATAAAAAATGATTAAAACCGCCAACCAGATATGTATGTGTATGTAGCATTATAATGTATATGTGTGCATGTACACATACAAATCATATATGACCATGACAAATTATTCTAACTATGTTCGATCCTTCGGATCTTGGCTAGGCGTCGAAAACTGAGTCGCAAATTATGGTACCGGTCAGCCCCGCTGATTGGGCTGCTCGTTTTGGGGTGAATGCCCATGGCACCGCCACATAGCGTAAACACTCACCGTCCATATGCGGCTGTGAGTCAAGACCTCTTACCCCTGGCTGTTCATGTCCCAATTAGATGAAGAAAACTGCCACCTGTGAATGTGCCCCCTGTGGATGTGTCACCCTTTTTTAATGGTTTGTTTTGATCAATTAACAAGTATTCTCCCCATTATAAGTGTTCACTTACATGTCTATTATTATCACGACTGTATTATTACCATATTGATGTATTGCTATTAATTACTGTATTTTGATTATCACTATTATCATTATCATTACTATTATCATTACTATTCTCACTAGTAATAGTGATAATTAACATACAGTAATCAACATTATCACTACTATTATCACTAGTGTTCACTAACCCTTGGTGATGGTGGCTTGTGACGCTACGTTTTTGGAATACCACAGCAACTCACCCAGCGCAGTGCCGCGCACTTCGGCGTGACCCAAATCATAGCGCCGGCTATCTACGGTATCAAGTAGCTCAATAAGCATCAACGATATGGCTAATAATGGTTGATGAATCATATGGCTCAACAAGACTTATTCATCATATCTTCCGTTCACTTTAGCCAACCAATGTTTTTGAATATTGAAAAAGTCTGCTACTTCTTTGATGCTATGGCTACATGGGCTGTATGGGCATCCATCAACTGTGATAGTCCAACCGGTCCCCAAAATCATCATGTGCTATAGGGGGTCGTTGCTGGGGTTACCCAGCCAGGTGTAGGTTGATACGAAGAAATATCATCGCTGCCATTTTTCTATGGACAATCGCTGACCATCCAGCATACCAAGAAACAATGACTACTTCACCGTTGATATCAACAAATCACCCACTAGATACCCGACAAGATCATGGTATCACGTTGTATCGCCCTTCAGTGGACCCTTGCAAACCATGATGGTTGTACCCCCTTCGGTCGCTGATCAACCCCTCGCCTGCGCCGCCTGAACTGGCAGACCTCACGGTCTCAACCATCTCGGGCGACAGCGCCTGCCGCACCAAGGGCGGATGACTTTGGGGGCAGGGACGAAGAGCAGGAGAATCAACAGCTTATATTGATACGGAAAAAACACTTTGGTTGATATGTGCTGTTCTTGATAAAAAGTGTTGTTGTCTGATGTTGATACAAATATGTGCATTTGGACGATCAACTGTTGCTGGTTCGGTTAAAATCCATGTCAAGAATCACCGAATGTTACAACACAAGCATACCCATAGATTCATGATGACCATGTACTACATGTACCGTCTACCATATGGTGTAGATTTTGGGGATGTAGAGGAGAGCACAATATTGATCCCGTGACCACGAGGTAATATAATCCGCAACCAGGGTGACCATCATTCATCATTAAGACCTTTCACATCATGAGCCCGAACGATAAGTTCAAGGAGTCACTTGAATCAAGAAAAACATCTCCTGCCACCATCGGAAACGGAGAGTCGCTGCGCTTCTGATGGATTACAATGAGTCAAATCGAAGCAGAACACAACGTGGCTATGGGTCAAAATCTAACAACCCCGGCGAACATCGCCCAAAGGACCTTTTCACTTGGCAGAAATGCACCCTCCCCTAAACGACCGAAATAGAGAAGCTCCTGGGACGTTCACCTACCCCTTTTCTGGATGGTTGGTCCTGACCCAGAGCCTTGTGAAATCCTTTCAACAAACAAGCGTTCAATGTTTGGAGGGAAAGCACCAGCCATGAAAAGAACCCGTGGGAGCCCCACTCGTCCTCATGTTGATGCGAACCCCCCGCACGAAACGTCTCATGTCAAGGGTGTTGTTTGGCTGGTGACAGCTCATCCTTCTCTAATTAGCTCCTCACCAATGTATAGTGGACAATGGTTCAGTGGTCGCAGGCCATATTTTTACAGACACCAGGATGTATTAACTTGGTCCTCGCAAATGTTGGAAATTGGATGGTCCATCAAGTCCATCATGACTCGACTGAGATCGAAGAAACACACGCGGAAGCCGTGTTCTCACAAGTTGGGGTATGCATGGTTGAGAAAAGCTCAGGATATGGTTGAGAAAAGCTCAGGATTCCCCTGCCCAATCCAGCATTAAGAGCATCTTTCTTCGGTAGAGCCTCACTTACAAAATGAAAATCATGGAAAACAACCTATCCACTTGAGTCTTTGACCATATAGTAAGTAAACATACTAAAACTAATCATCAAACCATGTGTCTCAACCATTTGTCTCAACCATCTTTCACAAATGGGTAATTAAAGTTAAAATCATTTCTATCAATTCATTCATCTTTGAAGTGCTGTGCTCCTGACAGGTGGTCACAATCCGATCCTCGTAGAACGTCCGAGTGTTGGCATCACTTGGATCCAGTAAGGTCCAGCTCTAAAGAGAAACCCCAAATATTTCACCAGAATTCGCTGCTGATTTGCCATCAAACTCCCAATTCGCTGCTGATTTGCCATCAAACTCCTAACATAGCCGGTCGATTCGGCAATCCTAAGACCCAAGGGGTCTTGATTAGCTGTAGGTTAATCTAACAGCTGGATGTCTCATGACTCGATCTTGGCGATCCAACACGCCCGTCGGCACCTGGTGTTCGCTGCCGTCGCTGGGAAGGAGGACCAGCGGCAAGGGAATGCGTGTCACAGGCACTGCGGGAGTATCCACCTGCCATCGCGAAGCAGTGATGACGCGACACTGACGTCATGGTGTTGGTTAGCCCATGGAAACATGGATGTCGCAGCTGCATCGCAATGGTTTTTCCATTCAAATGGTTAACTCACATGGGGAAGTACACCATTGCTGGACAAGCACAAGTGAATGCGGCAGCCAAGTACACAGTTTGGATTTCACCAACCAACGATTGGAAGACAGCACGAACACCATGCAATGGCAACTGAGAGATCCGGTCACCTTATCCAAAACATATACAGTATGTGCCCTGTGGCGGGTCTTTGGTTCAGAGGCACATAGATATGCAGCAGTTGTCGCCAATAATCCTGGCTTTTCCGTGGATGTTTTGATGCCACACCTGAAGGCCAAACATGGGGGAGGGGCTGTTTGCCTCCACAAATCCTGCAAATTCTGGAAGGTTGCCATTCATGAATGTTCTGCTTCTTCCGTAGTCGTATCTTGTCATAAAATGGCAGTACCAAACAAACCCATCAGTGGAAACATCTAGGCCCAGTGAATCCCTCTTTGTTGGTTCTTCCCTCACAATGACGTACGAACGATTGGCCCTGCTTGCGGTTGGATATGAAGAATTCATCATTCGCTGTTCACCCATCAGATTGTTCACCGATCATATTGGACATGAAGGTCAACCAAAACGCCACTATCAATCAGAATTTTTGGCTGTTCACCAATGTTGACCATTGTTGGTGGTAGTCAAGCATTGTGAACCATCATTCAGCGCCACGGCTGTGTATTGCCTGCTATTGGTCAGTACTTCGTTTGATCATCATTCGCCATTCTTTATCAAGTGCTATAATATAATGTAATTTGTGATGGTTGTTAATTATATTCCAACACATTATTTGACAACGGTTGTTTCTTCCACATTGTTCCTTCTAGTTGTAAACAACCACGATTGCGTATTCCAAACAACCAATGTGAATGTCGACCTCATCTTGCTAACCGTTGCGCCATTCCACGCCATTCCACGTTCACCATTGTGGTTGGCTGCATTCACCATCATTCACAATCATTGTTCACGATCGCTAAAGCTCTCACTTTTTGTGGCTATAATCCTGAAAAAAAAAACAAACTCCCAAAAACACTACAAAACTCTTAGTTGGCAACTGGTCACTAACTCCGGGCCACCAACCATTGCCATGGTTATAACGCCCAGGTTATCACACAACCTAGATGGTTGCAGAGGTTCATCCAGCTCCCTATAGTAACTAATTATGGTTAATCCCTATAGTTGCTTCACCATGATGATAGCTCCGATAATGAACAAACAAACCTATATGATTAGCCTATTAAACCCTCAAATGGGCTAACCATAGAGATTCATAAACCATTGGGTGTTGAACAAAACGCCTAAAAAGCTAAGGTAGTAGCTGTAATCCCCTCAGATAGGATTCATAAATCCTTGGGCCCCACAAACCATGGCACTGTCAGCCCACAGCTCCACCTCCGGCACCGGTTCCAAACGCCCTGTGCCAAGGCTGCAGCTCCAGGGGTCAAGCTCCTGCGGCGCCAGGTGGTGCGCCTGGTGCGCCGATGCGGAGAAATGGCCTTCTACATATGTGGATTTCAATAATATCTATGCACATGTGTATATTTCAATAAATAAATACATGAATAAATACATGAATAAATAAACAATATGTAAATATATGTATATATATGAAAATATGCATATCTGCATATATATAGATAATATATGCTGCATACGGATCCTTCTACATTTAGCTTGATCTAAGATTCTGATTTGGCAAAATGAACAGATCCTATGTTATTATATGTGCCTTCTGCGCCAAATGCTCAGATTGTATGCAATGGTGAGTGTAGTAAGCTGGCTATGTGAATTGCAATAGATAAAGAGATATCTAGCTCACAACCCACAATGGCCTGTCACTCTTGTGCTTTCACAACTCTTGACACACCATCATGTCTGGTGAAGCCTGTTGAGAACAAGCATCAAATGGATGTTGGTAGAGAAATCCTGCAATGTCCCTAAATCGCAATCTTAAATCTCTGTTCATGCCTCATCTTCTACAAAGAATTGAGTACCCGATGTAGGGTATAGTTCATGCGCGTTTTAGATGGTTAAAAATCCATCATGTTTCGCCACGACCACGGTAAGCACGTCTCAACCACTCACCCGCGAGTATCAAACTGCCAGGTGAACCACCGAGCCATTGAATCACCGAGTATTGAACTGCTACTACCTTGATCAACCACAGAAGCCAGTTGAACCACCGAGCCCATTGGAGGGAAGGAATTGCTCACCGCTCCTTGGGTGGATCCTGGACTGACGTGGCTTCGCCTGTCCAAGCTTTGCCGGTCAAAGGATGGGGCGGCTTTGATGATGCTTAGTGGTCAACCATCATAAGATGGTGAAATAGTTATATGGGTTCGAACCATGAGGTTGGTCAATATTAACTATAGTTAAATGTACAAGTTGCCCAAGTTATATTAACTATAGTTAATTAATATAGTTCTAGTGGGTTGGAATCATGAGGAATCACTGTCATATGGTGTTAACCATCATAAATCATTTGGTTAAATAGTTTGTCATGAATGATGGCTACACATTATCGTAGTCCAAAATGATGGCAATGTAGTTCTACAAGGACTGCTGATACCAAATGATACTAAATGAACCACACGTTCTCCAAAGGATAGCAGTTGATCGTTTCAAATGCTTAAAATAAAACAACAATGACTGCTGCTGCTGCTGACGTTACTGCAACTGATTCAGGAATCCGAAAGAAAATTGATGTTTCCTTGACTACCATCTGGTTTCACCACTCCCTGTAGCTCTTTAGCTCCCCCTTTAAAGGGATTTGGGGATACCCCTGGCTCCTTAGCTCCCTGAAAATCACCAGCCAGTTGAACATAACAGCTTCACCAAGCACCCAAAAATGATCACGTTCAGTGCTGAGAGACCACCCACTTTGGAGGAGAGGGGTAGGCAGGTCCACATGTGTCTGGATGATTCTTCATCAGAAACGATGGCTTCAAAGACCCATTGTGCAAACACATGTACCCTGCAGGCTTCGGCCAAAAGTGAGGCAAAAAATTTGCGCTCAAGGAGAAAACTGGGTCGGAAGTCACAAATCCAGACCACATCAGCGTTTTCACCAGGTAGATCATGTGGAAACGCAGGGATTTCCA
Organism: Symbiodinium kawagutii; assembly: GCA_009767595.1. Classification (NCBI taxonomy): domain Eukaryota; class Dinophyceae; order Suessiales; family Symbiodiniaceae; genus Symbiodinium; species Symbiodinium kawagutii. The sequence goes on along the minus strand of VSDK01002280.1, from coordinate 247,108 downwards.
CTTCCATTTCACCTGTCCCTGACATAAAGCTCTGGCGTGCTACTGCGACTGTTCACAACTGCCATGTCGATCAAGAACCGACAGTTGTTGCCGGCCTCTGTGTTTTGCAACCCGCGTATATACATATGTATATATATAAAAATATATATATATATATATATAGAGATATATATATCCAATTATATATATATATATATACAATTAAATATATATATATATCCAATTATATATAAATATATATATATATATATATATGTAAATATAAATATATAGAACAACACTCCCATACATGGATCAAATTTTGGCCTGGTAAATGCATCAACAATGTATTCCCAGGGTCCCAAAGTTGTCGAAGCGGTTTCCTTAAACATTTGGCATACCAACCAAAAGCCAGTCACCACTATTGACCGGTAGTGAATAGTGGCCAACACTAAACAGTATTCATCATCATCATCATCATCATCATCATCATCATCATCATCATCATCATCATCATCACATAAATTCCCATAGATTGCCAGTCAATAGTCCAACTGTTGGGATGTTCACCTACCCATTTGGTGGTTGGCTGAGCTCGCTCGCCATATCCTTCGCAGGCCGTGAGATTTCAACTTGCTGCGCGCAGCGGGTTGCCTTCGTTATGCCGTTCATTCTGCGAAGGAACGGACGCCTGAAGACTGCGAGAACAAGACCAGCCGCGAGCTGGTCACGTCGTGTTCCCTCGCCACGGCTGGTAACCGGTTTGGAAACATGGCTAGAAACCACCATGAGTGATCTCTGGCGATAACCATGGCTAGTGACCACTTACTAAATGGGATGATCATCCAAGAATGTGTTGAACTGAAACCCACTGTACAGCAGGTACAAGCACTGATAAAGAACGTAATGGACGAATTAGCCAATATCCACCATCGATTGGCCATCATTACACAGCAATATACAGCAATAACCACTATTGTGAATGTTACCCTTTGGTAAACTATCCTGGCAATGGAAAATCACTTTTTTTCATGGAGAAGCACGGGAAATCAGCTTCAAATGATGGATTTTCCATTGCCATGTTGGTTTACTAGAGGGCATAGTGTTGTTTACCAAATGCCTACCAAGGGTCGCCTCTGCCAGGTGTACAAGAGTCCAAAAGCACATGGCTTCAAAAGTCAGCGGCTGATTGACCCTGGCTTTGGTAGGGCAAAGTGAGCTGCAGGGAGGTTCATGGCTAGGAGATCCACGACTTCTTGGTTTGTACCGGTTAAACAAATACTGCAGCCATGGCGACCCATCATCCCAGCCATCTGGTTACCTATGACAAACCAATACCAAGCACCCAGTCGGCTATGGTTGACATCCCATTTTTACCCATCATTGCAGCTTGCACATGCTGCACCTGCCTCGCGAAACAAGATTACACAAGGGGGATCACATTCGAGCCTCCCAAGGGTCACATTCGACCCTACTAACAACGTGAGGTGGGGTAACATGAGACCCAAACGAGGTAGGGTCAGTGGGAATTGGCATTTCCTAGCCAGCTTAGCTTGATTGCCAGAGGAAATATATCCTAGAATATTTCATCTCATCTTTATGTGTAGTGAGTATGTTCCCGGGTTTAGCAGGTAATGTGGGCTTCTCCATGACTGTACCATAAATGATGAAAGTCGGGATGGTTTGGGTGTAATTACAATCATTCTCGGATACACCCGTATTACCCCATAATAAAATATCACTTAAAATAGTGTAACATACATAGTTGGTAGATTCCCTGCTAGTGTTGGTAACTTTCCCGCATCATTCACCATGAATCATCCATAATGAGGCCCCAGCTAATCATGAACAAACCACAATGAACCATTGATCAACCAATACCTTGCTACTATCATTGACCAACCCACCACTAAGCACGCTCAACCATCAAGAAATTGCCCTGTGAAAAATATTCCTCAATCAACCGACCATCCCAAAGATGAGGGAAACCAAATTCGCTCAAAACTACCAACTTGCTGACCATTCAGAAATTGCCGGCAATCAACCAATCTCAACCAATCTGAATCATTGACCAATCTAAACCAATCTTAACTAATTAATCTGAACCAATCTTAACCAATTTTAACCAATCTTAACCATGTTAAACCATCTTAACCAATCTCAACCAATCTTAACCTCACTGACCATTCCACAATTCCATCGCCAAGCTTTGCGACGAACCCCAGACGCTCTGCAGGACCGGCCTCCGTCACTGGCTCGTGCCGCGGCGCAGGAACCTCCCGCAGTTTTCGCGGCGAGGATCGCTAACCACAGGGAGGTGGTTGCCCTCTTGGAAGCTAACCTCGAACCTAAAACTTACTAGTGGGAACCATCTACAGGCTAAAAGTTACCAGTCTTAAGAGGAAAAACCACCTGTACATGGTGGATTTTCCCACTTCCATCTAAGCTTACCAGAGTGTGGTGCAATCATCAAAAATGGCTGTATCTAGCTGTGATTGCAAACTATTCTCGAATTCTTAAACATATGAAATTGGTCTTTATTGTCCACAATCAACCATTGGCAATCTTGAACCGCTTGGAAGCACCACAGTGTAGGGCTGGTTCATCAACAATGGAGGATCATGTTGCCTTGTTGATCATATTGATCATCAACCGTGGTTCTTGAAAGGCGTTGCTCATGGATAATGCTGCTTCATAGTTGATCACCCTGGTTCATTTGACGATCATTTGATAGTGAAACAATTCACCACATATGGGTTCTTTATCCCATGAGAAGGCAAATTTTGAGCTTCCAGGATCCTTTGCTGCAGAGGATACCTCCAACCATCCCCAGTGGTTTTTCGAGTCCCTGGCCTCTCGCTCATCAAAGAGGCCAGGCCATTGGATGAGCGTCATCGCCTGCGTATCGAACCGGCGCGAACCACCAGCCGCTCTGGGCAGGTCCAGCCGGCTGTTCTGACAACTATAAAGGGGTCCAAGTGTAGGTCACTGGATGGTGTTCCTGGGAATGAAATGGTTATAATTATAATGGTTTCCCAGGGTGGCTTGTAGTTAACCTGCTATAATGAAATGGTTAAAATCAGTCAGAATGGTTCCCAAAACTATGGATGGATAAAACAGTTTGAAGCCCCACAAAAACTATGGATGTATCACTGCTAGCAAATCTCTGAGACCAAATTTTCATGGATCCAGCCGGGGCACAGCTGGAAACAAATCGTGACCATGATCCAAAGATTTAGAAGACCTGCCTATGCAGTACGGGAGAAGGACCAGGCCACTTGCGTGATGATCATCACCAATATTTGTGTGTGATGTTCATCTGTTTGTGGTTTGTTCCCATCTCCTGCCATGTCTTATCAATCACGAACCATGCCATGTCATATCAACAAATCACGAAGCAACAGTTGATCAATTGTGTTTTTTTGCACAAGTCTCATGATATGCTTGATAAACTGTTGCTTGACTATCACCAGATCTGCGCGATTTTCTGTGAGAAACAACCAGAATCCGGGAGCTCAACCGCAGGAAAAGTGCTTGGTGCTTTGTTTCTCGCAGCATCTAGCCATCGTTTGTAAGGTTAAGCCAACCACTCAGGAAGTGCGAAACAATCTGTTTTTGTTGTAAAGCAACAAAAGGTTGTGATGCCACGCATGGAAACAGTGGTCACACACTTGATGGTTCGCCACATGACTTTTCAAAAGTAGAGGCCAACCACAACAGCTGAACACAAGAAAATCGACATCTTGACGTCGCTCTTTCGATGGCAGGTCAGCCAACAAGTTTGGTGAACTGCATCAAGGCTTTCCTCCCCTGGCTGCCACCTGGGTCGCCCCCTAGGGAATTGACTGCACATGGCGCCACATCTCTCGGTGTCAGTTGTCTCTTGGTCTGTTTCCTGCCTTTAGTAGGCTCTAAACTTGGACCAATGCGTTATGTGCGTTATTGGCATTGAATGAATTGAATGTATGTTTTGTGGGGACTTGAGAACCCCAAAATTTGGAAACGTCGATGGTTTGGCGGCTACGGAACCGTTGAAACATCTCATGGGCAATGTCCAATCGTTGATTTCAATGTTGGCTGTGGCTTTGTGGAGAAATCAGCTTGACTCATGACTCAAGAATAGCGAATACCTAACCACCAACACCGCTGATCTTGAAGAAGTTTGGTATGTAGTCGCCGAAACAAATCCTCACATTGTGGTTTTCGAAAACTAGTTGTAGATCACTACACATCTTCCAGGCTACATACCAACTGTGTTTCAATCCTCACATCTTGTAGTTGTGATCCCATGTGGTTTTCTTTCTTCCAGGCTTTAGATGGAGTTGAAGCACATGAGCAGCTGAGCATCTTTGAGCCAACGAGAATCGCCACCGCCCGCGTCACCGCTGCCCGATTTCCTGGTGGCTATGGCTTCAATCAGCCTGGCTCCGCCCAACGATGTCCAATACTTGAAGATGCCTCAGGTGGGATCCAAGATCACTGTCTCAAAATGTGCCAAAACTGAACAATAGTGGTGCCATCTTGGCTCCAAAGCTTTATCTCATGGCTGATTTGCAGCGGCAGAGTGGTGAAGACATGTCTGATATTTGGTACACCTAATTGAAGAAGCATTGAAACCATAGGTGGACAGATTCGAATCATCAGAAACTACAACTCTAGTCTGGTTGGTGGTTTCAATCCCTATGAAAAATCTACTGCAGTCGGCCCAGGTCTTGTTACTCAATATCTCGCCATGCGAAGTTTCATAGCTCTGGTAGCAGCGCACGTTCCAAGGATTGTGTTGAGCTGAAATTTTCATCTGGTTGGTGGTTGAACAAGCCCGATGAAAAACATTACCTGTGAAAAACATTAGTCGACCAACCAATCGCTTGTATTTACATTGGGGAAAAAATGTTAATCAGACATCATTAAACGTTTGCAAATACATTTGGGAAAATTCAAAAAATGTGAATCAACCCACCAACCAGGTTTCTTGTTTAGCCACTAGTGGTTTTTATCCGTTATGAACAATTATAACCATTGTGAACCATTAGAAACCATTATGAACACTGGTCATTTATAATGATCATTTATAATTGTTCATTTATTGTTAACCATTATGAACCATTACAAACCCCCCACCCACCCCACCCAGAGCCATGCAGCGTGTTTTTGGTCCGTCAAGGGCACCTCTCATCGTTTTGATCGCCACGGCAGGGCACCTACTAGGGTCGTCGCCCACTTTGGGGCTCAGGTATCTCCTGGTCGAGGACGGATACCAAGGACGCTGGCACCATGGCGGAGAACAACGGTTAAGAATGATTGATAACAATGATCAATATCGGTTCATGATGTTGAATGATGGCTAGTTATGATTTTTGATGGTTAATAGGTTCGAATCATGTGCATCTAGCTCAAGGCATGCATTGTTCACTAGTGATCCAAACCATGGATCGTTGGCAACACATGTTCACCTATAGGTACCTATATGGGGATACCATACTCATGATGTTCAGAAAGAATGATCACTGATTCACCTGACAGCATGGTGATAACAGTTGAGGACAACACCGGGGTGTACTTCTGCACACACACACACTTGGAATGGGGATGCATTTCTTGTGGAACAATCTTCGCTAGGGCAATCGCCACTCCAACTGCTGGTTCTCTTGTGACAGGATAATACCCAACAACTGGGGATGGAAAGGATAAAAAGGTAAACATCTGGAGTAAAGAAATACTGCAATCAAACCAACAAGCGCAGGGGACTATATCACAGCAAATCTGGATAAGCATGGGAAGACAAACAGCAAGTCTCGATCTTTCAGAATGAACAACGACAGCCAGGAATGGCAACGAATGTGTGATACTGTGGGGACAACGAAGCATTGGAGATTCCGGAACTGCGAGTAGTGGCTTACAACTTGGGAACCATTCTAACTTTGCACTGGGTGGGCTATTATAGTTAGGCTATTATATAAAACATTTTTGGAAACATTGGGCATGAACCATTGGGAATAGATGGGTTTACAATATTTCACACAAAGAAGCTACGCAAGCCGTGTTACTCCAAGGCGTGGCCTAGCCAATGATGTTGGTAGTGCGGATAAGATCAACATGATGGTTTCTCAAGTCACAGGGGCACCCCTAGATCATCCAGAGTGTTAGTCATTTGTAGTAATAAACATTAATAAACTACTCATTTCGGGGCATCCTATTTTGAGTAACCACCAAATCCGGAACATGTATGGATAGCCAACAATCTTGGGGATATTCACGTGCATAACCCTTCATGCGAAGGACAAAATGCACACTGAATGCCCCAACAGGAGTATAACATGTGCTACATGTAGAGGGATATAGCCAGCATTGCAGGTGATGAGTTACAATAGTTGAACATAGATTCCCAACAATCATTGCAGTTCATAACATATGGTTGCTTATTGCTTGGTGACTTTGATCGTCTTTCTCTGACCATCCGGAAACCGCAGCTAACTTGGAGGCAGCACTTCCAGGATAAACTACGTACAGTATCGTTCCTATTAATATTGATCCATCAGTTGAAACACCATGAATAGGTTTTGCGAATTTGAGTTCCGGCACTGATTTTCTCGTGTCATCCCCGATGAAGATTCCCTCACATAAGATCCCCCCAGCGGGCTCAATGACAATCAGATTGTAAACCAGCCAGGCAGGCCGGAACAAATCGGTGTTGCGCAAAATCCAAATGGGTGTCTGTCAAAACAGGGGCATCCCCGAATCATCCAATATTAATCATTTATAGAATAATAAACCAACCATAGCTATGGGCAAGGGGGGTCCCCTGTTTTGAGAAACCCCCAAATTGATAAGCTGGGGAGACTCCCCCCCTTGCAACTCTCCGACGGCTCCGGTTGTTTTGTTCCCTTCGTACTCAAGGGAATCAATCATCAACAGAACAAGGGACATGTTAATTATCAAATATCATGAAACAAACCAACTAACCAACCATCCCACCAATCCACCAACCCACCAACCCACCAACCCACCAACCCACCAACCCACCAACAAGGCAGGTCACCCAGTAACAAGACGCCCGGTTGCTCCCCTGGTAGCCCCTGAGACCGAGGCCAACTGTTCGACCCACCAAGCTCTTGGAGTTCTCCCGAGACTGGCGCATCGCAGGATCTGTCGTGTACTTAGCACATTAGAATTGTGTCAAAATAGACATGTCTGTGGCTATGTGTTTATCCATTTGTTCATTGATTCATGGATCCATTCATCTAGAAATTATCTATTGATCTATGTACCGATCTATTTATTAATTTATGTATCTATCTATTGATTGCTTTATTCATTTTTTCATTGATGTATTTATCTAACTGTCTATCTATGTATTCATTTATTCATCTATCGAATTGCTCATTTATTTATTCATTTATGGAATTATTTACTTTGTCATCTATGTATGCAGGTACCTATTCTTACAGTTACACATATATCTATTTATACGTCTAAACAATATGTGTGAAAATATCTATACATACAATTACATGTGTGTGTACGCAGATATGTGCATGTGTAAATATATACATAATTATATCAAGAAAACGGTATTTGTATGCATGTGTACATATGTGTATTATACATCGTAAAATATCTGACCCAGATTCAGCAGACACAAGGACAAAAAAATACACGAGTCCCGATAGTGCCAAGAGAATTTTGTTTTCCTGGCCTTGATGAAGAAAACTCATTCCACAAGCATCGAGATGATAAATGCGTGATGGTCAGGGTTTCTAGTTGCAGATTCTGGTGGCAGAATCTGTGTTACCCTGCTAATGAATCTTTGTCTGAAATAGGCGTTGAACACATAACTAGTGTTCTCAAGCACTAGTGTTTCAGTAGAACAACAACCAGTCTTCTCAATAAGCAGTTCCCCAAGCCAAAACAGATCACAACTCGATCTCCCATTGGCCGCCTGATAGAAACCTCCACCACCTTGAAACATCATCAACAGACTTCACAGATATCACCAGACTTCACCAGACTTCAAACATCACCAGACTTCAAACACATCATCTTCGCCACAGGTCCAGCCCCAGCAGTTGGCCTTGCTCTTGGGCGTAGACAACGCTTCGAAACGCACCTGCTTCGCAAATGGCAGGTCCGCTGTACTGCAAGTGCGGTCTGCCTGGTACCCTGCACCCTTGGTGAACTGTACCCGGGTCTTGGATGGTTGTGATCCATAGCCGTCTGATTGGCAGTTCCTACGCATTTGGTCGACTTTGGATTTGATGCACCACCAAGAGAAATACATCTCATCCATCATCATTAATCAATACCCGATGACAAGATAAATATGTCACCATGCTGTGTAGGACACTTCCACCCACAAATCAGGAAGGTCTCGGAAACTGGTGGGCGAAACCCTTAAGTCCCCGAGGTGTCTAAAATCAGTTATCCTTTTCTTAACGAACATATCACTGGTTGATTGTTTCAAGCCCTGTGAAAGATATACGTGTCAACCAGCCAACCATTTGTTAACATTGGGAAAGTAACAAATGTTGAAAACCACGAACCAAACAACTGTTGATCAAATTGATTAATAAATGACCATGAACAATGATTCACCATCATTAGTCATGAATATAGACAAGGATCGTCCTTACGGACTAGAACTGCCATAACCATGGTGAATGTGAAGTTTGCGAAAGAGGCCTTGTTGCAGAAAAGCAAGCATTGCGCGATGCCCAACTAGACTGGTTTGCCAATGTTGGGCTGCTCATGTGGTGATGACATTCAGCGAGCCCTTGCAACAAAGTCTTGTGGAGGTTCCCGTCAGATCTGGATTTCTTGCTGGTGTGAAGGCCACACACTTGTCGAACTTGCTTGAAAGTGGATCATATCACCCGCAAATCTAGATACATTTGGGGGGTTCTCAAGCCACAGAGGACCCCCAAAAATGGTTGGTTTAGTACTACAAATGGCTACTATTGGATGAATTGGGGGGCCGCTATCTCGAGAAACCACCACAATGAGCCTCAGCTTAAGCTAGTTGTTGGCTAACCTCCATGTCATTGCATCTGGATCGTTACATGGCTGATACTCTTACACAATGATCGCATGATTGATACACATATTTATGCATGTATACAAAAGGTTCATGTGTATGCATCTTATTACAAAAGCTTAATGAATCGTCGGAAATCACACCCATGTAGTTGGTCTGGACTTTTATCGAGTCACCCTGCCCTGTTCCCAAGACGGCCTTCGACACTGCTTGTGATGCAGCTGTGTAATGCCGGCCTTAATGCCGTCAACAGAGCAGGTGCCAATTTTGTGGGAGAGTATTCTGTGCCCTCTCTTCATTTGGCTGTGGGTCAAAAAATCCTGTCCCCTGGCTGTTCACATCCCACAAATCAACAAAACAATCTTTGCTGGGATGTTCACCTAACCATTTTATACCATTTTTGGTTTCCTATGGTCATGACACGTTATGGCCCATAACGGCTGCCCATTGACAGAGATCACCACCAGCCACCCTGCAAGTGACCAACACGATCACTCGCGAGTAGCAACTGCCCTACCCAGAAACGATGGGTGTGCTGTTTCCAAGTTGCATTAAAGGGCAATGCTGTAGCCGGTGGTGCATCCCTGATGCATCAACCCATGTGAGCCATCAACAAAAAACCGAACCTCATTGTCGGCCAATTCCCAAACTGACCAAAGTAGGTAGCTTTTGTTGGGATCTTCACCCATCTATAGACTTGGGAGTATGGGCAATGACCCATCCACATATTAGGAAGTATATTATATATATATATATATATATATATACATTTATTTATTTATGACCTGCATCCCAACAACCCAGAAATTCCCTGGCGTGGAGATGCGCTGGAGCGATGGCTTTCCCGCACCCCCGACACTCTAAGACTTCTGGCGCACTGCCGCGACGTCGGAGTGAATGGCTGCACTTTGAGCCTGACGTGGCGCAGCTGGGGGTTGGATCGTTCTCTACGTCCCCATCACTTCAATGATGCCCAGCCATGAATGCTTTTGGAGGGCCGGCATCCCATTCATGTTCTTGCCGGTGGTCACCCTATTTGACAGTTGGGTGGTTGGATGATGGTTGATATGAACTAATTGCTGCCAAAACTCCATGCGATAGGGTGGTGAAGATCCAACCAGCCTTGTCATCAACTGTGAGCAGAGGCGCACCTTCCATCCATGGTATCCCTGTTACTGGCTGGTACCAGGACTCCCACTGCGTGGAGCCCAAACTCTGGGGTTTATGCGGCTTCTGAGCCCATCAAAACCCATTCAGGAGCACAGATCAGGTGTACAGTCCACTTTTTTATCCTACCACTATTTCAGGATCATATGCTTTAAATATCCGCCATCAATAATATCTCCATACGCCTTTTGCCCGAGTAAGATGTACCTACTACAGTGTTTGGTTAGAGTCTTTGCGCATCGAGCCAGTGCACTGATAACCTTAATAGCGACGTGACTGCAGTTTGCTTCCCAGGACGACTGCCAGCCTGGTCGCGAATTCCCTGAGATCGTTGGAGTTTTCAGGAAACCAACTCTTGTCGCAATCGCAGGAGGGTCTGGTGGAATCTCGCTACATAAAACCAGGGACAAAATAAATCAAAATCCAAGCAGGGCAAGCGCTTGACAGTTCTTGAATCCTATTGAAAATCAGGGATATTCTGCACTTCAGTGGCATGATATACCATGAGTGATCCAGGAATGAGCTAGGCCATCACTGCCAGAACAAACCAGATTGGTCTGCCCAGATCGCTCCCCCTTTAAAGGCCCTCCAAAAGGCTATGGGGGGCCCTCCCCTGGCTCCTGGCCTCGCTCCCAACAGCTCTCGCCTGTATGTTCTGCAACAGCTCTTGCAAGGCTTGCCGCCCTTCTGCTGCCAGCCTCAGCACTTGGATGCCAGCCGAAGCTTTCCTTAGAAAATTGCCGCCATTCGAATCTATTATGGTTGTTACTGGTTGTTGGTTATCAGTTATCAGGTATTTCCAGCGTCGACTTTTTTTTGTAAACCCTGTTTGGCATTCTTTCACCAGCTTGTTCCATATTGATAACCAACATTGTGAGGTGCTAAAAAGTTCATGAGGGAGAGAACATTACATCTGTACCTAGACCATCTATCAAGTCTTTAGATGCCTCGTCACGTGGTTCTTTGGTCGGTAATGATATGGGGTCGCATCCAATCAAAAGGACATGCCGCGGATGTGGATGCAACAATTGTATCCACCATGGTTACATGCCCTCCTAGCATTGAGGTTCAACGGAACTTCCGCCGCAATGGCAATACGTTGGACCAAAACAAGTTACTTGGCTCTGGGGCAGGTCAGAACCTTGACCCCTGAACTTCCAATCAAACAATCAAAACGACGAATGGTCCAGAGGTGTGTCTATCAAGAGTGTCTCCACAAAAAGTAGCTCACTTGCAAGAAGTCTTCACCTTGCAAACCCGATGACTCTAAGACCAATGCCTTGAAGCCAATTGAGACTCGCCCGCAAAAACGAGTTTGTAAGAAACAACTGCGGCATGAGCTACTGCCCCAGAACTGGGAAACTCCACGCCTGCCATCACTATGAACACGGCAACATCAAACAAGCCTCTGAAAAACAAAGACACACTCCATGGATATTTATGAATTCTGTAAATCTCTGGCAGAAGGGACCGAAGCGCTTTGAAGTTTGTGATAATTCCGATCGAACTCATGGGATCATTTCAAGGATGGAAGTGATGCCCCAAGGTTGAGATTTCTCGGATAACAGTACATGGGAAGACAAGTATCTTAATTTGTGGACCTTCGTCCGCAATGGCAATGTCACCGATGTTGCTTGGTAGATTCCATCCTTAGCCTGTGGGATCTGACTGTCCCAGGATGTGGGGACACTCAATAAAGTGATGATGAAAGGTACCGGCCCACCTCAAAGTCTCTGACCCCAGTGGTGAGAGACGGACAGCTTTTTTTGTTCACAAACAATAGCTACTGAACACTAACACAACAACCTGATACTTTGTTAACAATAGCCAACAAATAACCAATTGAATGGCACCAACAAACAATAGTTTGCCCCACAAACAATAGTTTGGATTCTAGCCAACAAATATCTAATTGAACTTTAACTCCTAGTTGTTCGGGGTGTCCCTGAGCTGCCATCAATCGTCACTAACCAACCACAGCTCAGACACGCCAGTTCCGTGCTGACAAAATGCCGCGCAGCCGCGGAATCGGCGTCGGCAGTGTCGCGGCCGGGGGCTTGGGCCTGTGCATGGTTGGATCACCATGGTTGACTTTTGTTGGCTAATGCTAATCGTTCTGGTTAAGTAGCGATAAAAATGATTATTGATTGTTTCATTATATCTTATCAATATTCCAACAATCCTAATCTGGTTGGTGGTTTGAACCCCTATGAAAAATATTCGTCGACCAACCAATTGTTAATAACTACTAGTGAAAATAAAAAAATGTTTGAAACCACCAACCCGATACTGGGTGAATCTTCAGCTACCAGCGACTGCACGACTTAACCAGTTCAAAAATCCTGGGGAATGATGTTTGAAATTGGCTGGTAGTGGCAAAGGGGATAAGAACCGACGACGATCAACATTGTTTTTGATATTGTTTGTGGTGAAAACCGTCACTCCTATTTTTCAAAGCCAAAGTTCTTCACACCTGAAAAATAGACCTGACACGCCTCCCAAATCCATGTGCACGCAACGCACGGGTAGTCTCATGCTGCGAAAAAAATTGGTCCAATCCCCTCGTGAAAGCAAGTGCAAGATGCTTCAAGGCGATTGGGGAGATTAATGAACAAGAATCAGGAATAAAACCAAATCCTCTCTACCATTGGTGTCTTGCAAGAAAAAAACCTTGAATTGAAGACTTCTAGGAGCCACCTCGGTACTCTGGCAAGGTCCCTTCTTTATCAGAATACGCTATCTTGCAGGCGTATAAGGGCAGGAAGTTCACAGACCCTGATAGAAGGGATGAAAGGCAAATTCTAGGACGTTTATTTTTTTGGCATGAATTTTGCACTGGATGGTACTCAAAAAGCAAGAATATTCTGCCAAGAATCTCTCTCTGAAGGGATGTGGTGAATTTACAATCATGATCACACGCAAAGGTGGCAGCAAAGCCCAAACTACTTTCAACGGATCTTTGCAAATGTTTCTCTCAAACATCCAGATACAACCAACAAGACGAGTGGCTCCATCCAAATTTCACACGCTCATTTTCAATTATAAAGCAGTTGATGCAGTTGCAAAAACGCGTGGCAGTCTGTCTGCACTGGTGACGGAAAGAAGCAAGAATCAGTGGCCCATCAATTCAAGTCAGGCCCTGGGCAACCCGCTTGATTCACTATGGTGCACAAAAAACACCTTTGGTAGCTAGAAAAGTTTGCTACCTGAGTTTGGTAGCTCGAAAAGTTTGCCATCTGGGTGGATGGGAATATAGTCATACGAAGTGGCACACGGCCCTGAAATATCTGAAATCGAAACGCGGCACGCGACGAACTGCTCAAAATGTCGTAGCGGCTTCGGCGTGGCAGCTAAGCTTTTGCACGAGATGCACCACAGAATCGACAACTGGGTCCATCATATCTGCAGCATCTGATGTCCATATATGGTGTGTCACCCACAAATGGTAGTTTCATGTAGATCAACTTGGATGCTTAGTAGGTACCATCATTTATGGACCCTTCTCTTCTTGCATGGCTTGTTCCGCCGACAACTGGGTGTTCACGAGGCTGTTTCAAACGACACTGGTCTCATGGCGGCGAATGGTTTCGAGCGGTGGGCGCAACACTTACTACTGATGCTTGGTGATGATGAATCATTCTGAATGATTGCTACGGCAAATGATGGTTTGTAACGATTGATCATGGTTGCTAATGTGTCCAATCATGAATTGACCTCACAACTACTTGGTTCATCACCAAATCAACCACGACTACTCACCAAACTTATTAACTAATCAATACATCTCTAGTTATGAAATATCTGGTTAACTAATCAGCTTATGAACTAATCAATGTATGTAATCATCCAATCTTGGGAATTCAAACTGTTGGCCAACCTCAGTTGTCCAATGTTCACACCTGGGATTGCAGCGCGCCTGCGCTGGCACGGACACCAACGTGGAAGTGGCTGATAAGGCCGACATTGCGCCAAGGGCCGGGGGAGCTGAAGTACCAAACAGCTGAGAAAAGTGGCCGGTGGCCTGCAGCTTTTCTTATGACTTATAATCAATAGCCTAGCTTGTATTCATGGTTTATAATGGTTAGCTTACAATTGTCAGTCAATAGTGGTTCACAACCGACCATAATTGTGGCTGAACTTCTGGTCAATAGTGGTTCATGAATGTTCATAACATTTCATAACCAACCATCATGAATTGCTAATGGCCTAAGAAACCAGCTGTGAAAACAGCCATGTTTTCAGAGATGACTATACACTGAGTAAAAGTTGGAAATAGGTCATGAGGCTGCTTTGCTCACCCCTGGCTGGAAACCATCTTTTCTCATCCAACTTCTGAGGTGTTCCAGTGAACAAATCCTGGCAGGTTCCGGAGCGGAAGACGGTGCGGAAGGCTTGAGAGACTTTGGACTTTGGTCCCCGTGGAGGTTTGGGACAACCCACAGGGTGCATCTACGCTCGTGGAAGGGTTGTCAACAGTAAAGCATGGTAGTATACTGTTTTATAATGATTCATAATGATTTGCAAGAAAAGCGAATGATGAGCACTCTCTGGGTAAACTAATCTGGAAGCGGAAAATGTACCAGTGGTATTCAAGCTTCTAGATTAGTTTGCCAGAGTGTACTTCCAGATGGAGGCCACTATCAATGGTTGATCATGTTTTGTACCTTCCTGATTGATCGCTTCTTTCGGGCATCGTGTGAGTGCAAATGAGCAGCTGTGAAAAGCCTCATATAATTTATTGCCTTTGATCATTGAACACCCTATAACCAATCACCCTATAATCAACCTATAAGCAACCATTTTTCGGTTACAAATCCCAAAGAATAGCTGGTGAACATCTCCAGGTGCCTTACGATCAGGGCTATCCGGACAGATTGGGTTATCCTACATTGTCTGATCTTCATCCATTATCCTTTAGAGATCCTAGAAGCCCAATCAGCCAGGCGCAAGCCGGGCCAAGCGCATGACTTTTTAAGGACATTCCAAACTGAATTCGACGACTACGCACCTGCTACTGCCGCAAATTCCCTGCGAACGACCGCAGGCAAACGCGGCTGAACTGGGTCCGATGATTGAAAATGGGCCCGGCAATTCGATGGGCCCCTTATTGATCTCGGGTGGTGTGGGCAATACAAAACCCCCCCTGACTTGAAGTGGCCTAAGCGCCACGCTGACTTGGGTTTTTAGATTAGCAGTTTTTGTTGTGTTTGTTGAATAATTCATTTTTCCAGTGCTTCATACACTGCTATTGTCACGGAATGGAGGGCAGAATTTGAGACTTCTCCATTACTTTGTCACATTCAGTTGCACCACTGCCACAACTAAGGTGAGACGCGAAATCGCAAGCCTTTGTGCGAGCTCTCACTGGAACAGACCTGGTGACAACCAGTTTTGCGGCAAAGGGTGTTATATACCCGCCACATGCGCACCTGGCTACCTTCAGCACAGAATTACAAGGGTCCTCCAGGGGGAGTGCACCTCTCAGTATTGATCCACTAAATTACTGTGCTTCGAATGATCGCCACCATGAGATGAATTATGAGATACAGTAGTTCTGCCGTTTTCTCTCACGTGTTTCCTGAAAAGCATTGTTGCATGTATTCTGACGTGCAATCTGACATGTTCTGACGCGCATTCTGAGATATGATCGAACATATTCTGTCGTCTATCCTGAGGTTTCTCTGGCGTACATTCTGACATATGCTCTGGACACATGTTCAAATATTGTCTGTGTTATTTCTTCTGGCATACATTCTCACATTGTTTCCTCCGGCATATGTTTTGGCATGTATTCTAACATATCGCTGGACATTTGCTTCTGAGAACAGATCTGTCATTTTCTCTCGCGTATCTTCATCTAGTTGCGAAGTCCCACAGCGATGCACTTCAACATAAGACAACCGAACATTTCTTAGCGCAACCCCGGGGTGCGTATACTCAGTTGATGATTATCGTCATCATTGGTACATCCCGATGTCATGGCTGCTCGTAGTTGTAGCCCTGTCATTGTTCTTGACGATCATTGACCACCAGTAAGCATATGCACCATTCCGCCAGTGATCATCTTTAGAATCAACCATATTGACCACCAGAACGCAACGAGCACCAGGCCCATCAGATCACAATTAAAACGGCCCAGGACCTGCTAAGGTTATGAGTCTCACAGATTGAGCACCCTTTAGAAGCATCCACTATTAGTTCTTCAGTGCCATGATCCTCTATCATTAACCATGGTTTTCCCCATTCTTGTTGGTGAACTTATCCCCTATCAGTTGGTTGGTTAATATGCCACCCCTGATTCCAATCATTAACTATTGTTTTCCCCATAGTTTTGGTTAATATCCCCCATTAGTTGGTTGGTTAACATGGACCCAGCTCGCCATCTCTCTTCGCCACCCGTTGGCGCCTCAAGTTGTTTTCATCCCAGGCATCGCTGGGGGAGACCTGAGCGCGGAGGCCGGGCTGGGTGAAGCGGAGAGGTAGATGGTGGGACCAAGAGCAATAGTAGTGACTCATAGTCATGACTAGTAGTAGTTAGTAGTGAGTAATAGTAATTAGTTTGATTAATTACAATTAGAAATGAGTAATAGTAATTAGATGTAATTAGTAATGACAAATAGTCATGACTAATAGTACTGAATATCACTATTAGAGATGTTTCTTTAATAGATGACGAATACAACAATGACAGCTGTGATGACCATGATTGGATTAAGAATGACTAATAATGGCTGTGATAACAATGAAGTGAATCAGCACTAATGATGACTTCAGAATGATTTTCGAAAGTGCTGGGTGAAAAATCATGACTAATAATGGCTGTTTCCAATTGGTATACGATGACAAATGGTAGATGACTTTTTTCAGGAACTAGGCGGTAAGTCATATGACAATTCTTTAGTTATTCATGGTTAACACATTTATGGCTATTACATGATTGCTAATGATGGCTAATAAATATTGCAGTAGATGCTTAGTTAAGCGCCATTGTTGCTACTAACTAATCATGATTTTATAAAGACGGCTTTGATCAGCAACCAACCATCATTTACTAACCACCCTCTAGATGCTTGTTAATCAATTGACCTCAATTGGTAGATCATAATTAACCATCTGCAAAATTTACAAATAAAGGTTGCTACCAATTTGGTAGATGATCAATCAATAGCAGTAGATGGGAATTCATTGATGGTTTCAATTGGTAGATGGATGAAATGAGAGAACACGGTCTTTTCCAGTAGAAAAGGCATTCCTGCAGGCATTCTCTGCGTCGGTTTCTGGGATCTTTGAAAGGGAAATAAACCTTCTTTAGGGTCTGAAACACAAACTACAGATCAAAAATTGGTAGAATATAGAAAATCTGCTAGCTATCGACTTTGAGACCTTTCCAGAGATGCACCATCTGAATAAAAAATGTTTGGGCTAGTTTTGGTGTGCCTTGGCGCAAGACAGCACCCTAATTCTAAAATCTGTAGGAATGCCAAATGTATGCAATACCACGTTTACTTACATACAGTCATTGAGTTGAGAAAATAGTGGTGGCGACTCCATTGGGTGGATAAAAAGGATGGCTAATGATGATGGTCAAAGGATGATGGCTGAGGATGTTGGTTCACAATGATGGTATGTAGGTGTAGGCCATAATACGGTATACATGTGATAGGCATGACCGGTTCATAGTGAGTATTGACCATGGCTGTGATTTTAGTAGTCTTAATGGTAAAGATATCCTGTTACCTTAGGATTGGAAATGTCCGTGCTGATTATTGATAATCTGCCTAAACAACCAATGGATATAGATACTGTCGAACAGTTGACAATCTTATTGATACTAATTGATACTGCAAGGTAAGCAACATAACCTTACCAGCATGTTCAGATCGTATTGATATAGTCTAATCCATTCGACACCTTACTATATATCAAGATAAGCTCACTATGTTAAGACCCCTTTACAATGACTACCTGTACTCTATACCTTGGGTTGGTTCCCTCAACAATGACCAACTGCCAGGGTTGATATGATGCTGCCAACGGCGATGAGCCGGAAAAAGGAGGTTGATAAAGAATTGGTTGCATAGATATAAATAATAACCAACCCAGTTGATGTACCAACAACAAGCATCAACTGGATCTCCATCGCTGGTGGAGGCCCTCTTTATGGATGCACCCATATCTGAGCGTTGTTCCAACAGAAAACCAGAAGATAGTTCCAACAAAAAACGCTGGAAGGTTCTCGGCACAAAAACCCGACAAATTCCAGAAACTGAGAAACTCAGAGGTATGATTGGCCAAGAACTGTTTCAAGTTCAAGTGTGTTTTCTACAGCCTTCGATTAACTTCGCAAAATCAAAGATTTCATCAGGGTCTGGCAGGACATTTAATTCATTTATATGTTCCACGGCAAGGACCAACCAGTTTCATGCTTTGAAACGTGCATGACTGAGGGACTGCTGACACAGAGCATACTTAAGGAGCCATCAGCCGTGAAGAAGTCACACATGTGGATGCTATTTGTGTGTGTGTGCATGTTCGTCGGTAGAGGGCGTTGACAATATCATTCACTGGAACTTGAATCGGTGTCCAATGTTGCATGCCAAACTTTAGGAAGGCTGGTTGATGAAGCGAAAGCCATGCAAATTGCCTTACAGTTCTTGCAGTCAGTGGTTCAAAGGAAGGAAAAGAAAACGGCCAATTCAGGGAGTCATCCACGGAGTACTCCCAGCAACTGGCACTAAAACTGGGGTGCCCGTTTCGACCCCTTAAACAAAAATCGCACGGAGCCACGCCACAACTTGGTACTGGCTTGAGCTAAATCTGAGTTTCGGACATCTAGGCTTGAGGAAGGCCGTGTAAGGCCTGGCGTGCCCAAACCGCCCAGACCATGGCAGGGAAGGTGCTTGCCCGGTTGCAAAAACCGCCCTTCCGCCTGTTTGGCTTCAGCAGAATTTGCCATAGCATAGATACCTCAGTCGCACGTGGCGGTCCCAAAGTCACCATCCGCAAAGATGTTTTTTTTCCAAGATCTTGTGACACCCCGGGTGTCACATTGGCACCCCAAATGCCTACAATGTTCAAGAGGTTACATGCTCAGTCGTTCTAGTGTAAGGATATATTAATATATCTATAGACTTCTATTGGTTGTAGGTGATGCAAGTACTTTGCTGATGCTCAAGCTTTCATTTATACAATGACCAACTAAAAATTGAAACCACAAATCATGTTTACAGCAAGGCCCGCAGTGGCCCACCAATTTAGACAAGTTCAGTTACAACATGTCCAATTTCAGGGCTATGTAGTGATTTGTTGCGGACCGATTGTTGTCTTAGGGAGTCTGAGCCCATTGGGGCACCGGTATCCCTGGGGGACAGCAATGATCAAAGTAGCATTATGTAGTGTTGACATCCCAACAGTTTGACATAGCTAAACAAACCTGCTCATGTTCATTCATTTTGGGGAGTCTGCACATTGGAGGACCTGTTGATCAACATATCCAAGCATGAATGTATCAGTCTTTGTGTCGTGACCGAGGGTGTTTGCTGACTGCAAACGAGCTGTAATGCACCTTTTTCAGCCGAGATGCGTTTGACGTGATCCGAGAAGGTGTCTGGGTTGCCCAGACGCACGTAGATTGACCTCACAGAAAATCAATGTTGGTACAGGCTGCCAGAAAATGCCACTTGTATCCACAATTGTGTCTTCAATGTGAAACAGTGAGACCTGAAAAACAGAAGCAGGTGAAAAGTCACGGATTATAGATTGGACAGTGGAGAATGAGCTTATTGACAGCCCCTTAGTCTGAGCGAACTCTTGATGTCTTGAGAAATCTCAAGCGTCATGTGAGTCACAAGGAACAAAACGTCTGGCCAGATCGCTGGAACATCCAAATGGATGGCTGGACATGCTGCAGTTCCTGAGCAAGGCGGCTCTCAGGTTCCCCACTTCCCATCATTTTCAGTGTCCAGAACGAAGGTTTCGTTGAGAGGCTCTTGGTTGAAGAGCTCGATAAGCTTGGTACACTGCGCGGCACAATGTTGCGCGGCTAGGCAGCGAGGCAACTTTTTAGAAGAGGGCAAAAAAGGGACACCTCCGGAGGTTGAAATATCTGCCGGAAATGCACTCGTTTCACCAAACCAACATTATCTCTGGAATTTCCGTGAAGAAGAAATATGCATTGAACTCATCCGCTTTCGCGGTAGCTCTCTGCGTCAGATTGCGTAACCACGAATTCAGTTACACGGAAGCCGGTAGCTTGAAGTCGTTATCGTGGAAGTCGGAGCGCGACAAAAGTGGGCTGGGTTGGTGCTTTGGAATCATGCACTATCCGATACAAGTACTCGACACAGAATCACAACTCCAACAAAAGTTGCCTCCATAATTTGGCTGCTGAATTGAAAAGCTGGCCCATGCATCCAATGGCCGATGCCACATACCAGTGACCAGTTCAAAACCACACTCCAATGGTGTGAGTTTAGTGAATACTCAGCTTGACATTTGTACAAGTTTTTCTCTTTTTGCTGCTCACAAGTTGTGCTTTTGGAGGAGGCTTTCCCACAGGAGGCCGGCTTCCCCACAACTGATGCTTCCCCAAGCAGGTTGGCATCGGAACTGGCACCTGAAAGGCCATCTCAGAGAGCTTCCTTTGGAACTCGTGTTTGATCATTTGCTTCATCCTCGCTGCGAGTCATTGGAGTCCGAAATTGGAGTCTTGTGGAGTCTTGTCGAGTCTTGTTCATTTTTGTTCATTTTTCACGGGATTTTGTTACATTGGCAGCTGTACTGATGATTGAAGAAAACCGAGGATGCATGAATGAAACGAATTAACAGCGGTTGATCATGGCTAATCATGTACTGCAATAGATGTGGAATAAGAAATAATCAAAATTTCTCAATGGTTGATGGTGGCTATTGACACCGTAGTAAGCCCTTGTAGAAGGCTGACACCCAAGCAAACTCTGACCTTTGAAAACCGAGCGCCCAGCCGGCAGAGCCGGATGCCCGAGGGGTGGTGCAGCAGCATGCCTAGGCCCGACGGCGCTCCCACCCCTCAACCACGGATCTGGTCGGTCTGGGGTATAACAACCAAGCAACCGACCGAAGGACTGACCAATCAAGAAAAGGAAAACTTGTGTATCCATAAATACGTTTATATGTATATAATGTATGTAAATGAATGCATACATTTGTATGCACTATATATATATATACAAGTATGAATCTGAGCGTGTATATAATTACAAATATATAAGCACATATCAATGTCGAAATATTTGTAGACATTTGCAAATACACACATGTATGTGTGTATACCTGTGCGGTGGTGTATGTATGTCTGTATGTCTGCTTGCTTGTCTGTCTGTATGCATGTGAATGTATGTCGTATGCAAAATTCCCGGTGTGTATATGTTTACACATATTGATACATGCATCAGTACATATTTGCACACTGATTTATTTCCGTATGTGCACATTGCACATCTGTAAAAATTACACATCTAAAATCGTTTTAAATGTACTATACATGCATCCGTACAAAATATATACACATACACATAGTACGTACTCCTGTGTTTCGAATATGCCTGTATATCTAAATATATACAAGGCAAATGCCTGAGCTTTGCCTGGAATCACAAGACCTGTCCAGAATCCTGTCAAACGTTCAAAACGGTGTTACATATTACAAAGTTTGCTCAAGAGAAAGGCACACGCAAATCTCAAAATGAGGGTTTTTGCGCGCCAACGCCAAACCTCAGGCGCCCAGAAGCCCTTTTAAAATCGAAGTTTCAAAAAGACCTCGAAAAAATTGCCCTGAACCCTAGACCCTGTTTTTGTTGCTGGATACTCCAGCACTCTATACTATTTCTTTGCTGCAAACAATCGGCATCTTTGATCTCTTGGGTAGCGCTTTCGAGCACAGCAACAGGAGAGAATGCTAAACCCTAAACTTTGCGGTCTGATGGCGACCGGCATGCCTTTGGCAATCCGCTGATGGTTCTTTGCATGCTTTATAATATCTATTTGCTCCAAAAAATCGGCGCTCTTGTCGTTTAGGTCGTGCTATCCAGCAGAGGAACAAGAGGAAATGGTAAACCCTAAACATTGCAGTTTGACTACAACAGGCGCTCGATTCTGTTTCAAACAGCGCTGCTCTTTGCGCATGATCTGCTAGCTTGCGTGTGGAATACACAAGATACATTGATTTTTATATCAAGGTTTTCTGGGCGAAAAAATCACAAGGCATTTTTTGGTTACGGCGATCAAGCACGAAAAAATTACAATATATGTTCTTAAGTCTCTTGCTTATACATCTGTGTTTGCTCTGTAAAATCAAAATGCTCACCCAACTAAACAGAGTGTTCTGCATCGCAGGCGACATGTTTATATCGCACCAAAAAAACACCGACAAAAAAAAGAAAAACGCAAACAAGTATGGACGCAAAACGGAGAAGAGGGGAACAAGAGGAAGAATGATTATCACAAATGACATGGGACCCACAGGCGGGTGGGTGTATGCCAACAAAACAAAACAACACATGGTGTAAGATCACTGTCAAACAGATTGTTGAACCCTAAACCATAAACCTTAACACCCTACACCCTAAAACCCTAAAACCCTAAACCCTAAAACCTTCAACCATAAACCCTAAAACCCTAAACCCAAAATCACTGCGTATGGCCAGTGTTTTTCGCAATTTATGGGAGCAATGTTCAATTGACAGGAACTAGCACATGCAACGTATATATATATATATAATTATATATATGTGTGTATATATATATATATGTGTGTGTGTGTATGTGTATATATATATATATCTTTACTTATTTGCATAAAAATATTAAAAAATGGGGATCTATCACAAGGTGTGTCCATGTTCTGTATATTTGATGGTTTCGCAACCAAACATGAGTGTTTTGGAGCTGACGGAAGAGCAAGTTGAGGGAAGGAGTGTGGGTCATTTCATTCAGCTTGACATCTACCATCCCTTTCCGCCAAGAAACTTTGGAGGACAGCTGGCAGTGCCCCACAGATCAGTCAGCTGATATCCATTATGGTAAACCATGATTTTCTCCGAGGAAGAAACATTCAACTCCCCGGAATGTGCTCCAACCTGAGCTTCCTGGCGGAAAAGAACCATCGTCAAGTCATCCATGTCTTTGATCTCTTCGCCCTGGACCAGGTGATCTTCCCGGGCTGGAACACCCATCACATGCTAACGGGTACCAAACCATGTCAACCTGATTCAAAACACCCGATCCAATTGGTAAAATTTCTAGGTGGATCTAGGTGGTAGATATATACCACAGCTCGATGGGTAGTTCCCAAGGTGGTCAAATCCTATTGCACTGCTGGATTCCCGAAGAATCAGTGACCAGCTGGCCGGCTCTCTGGAGATGCACAAGATCTGCTGAGGCAAAACCAAGCAACAGGACTGGAGGATGCTTGGAAATGCATCACGCTCGTGCCAAAATGACAGGCTTCACAGGATCAACTTGATCCTACTCGTTTTTGCTGTTCACAGGAGTACGGTGATTTTGACCCAATCCCAAATCACTTTGGAGAGGTCTCTCCGGTGGAAGATACATGTAGCCCGACAGCGTTCAATGGAAGTGAGGCCGAAGTCAGTTCATGCCATGGTGGTTCGCTTCCATTGGGTATGTCCAACTTTGCAAGAATACCAAAACAAGGAGAGTAGAATTGTAATGGTTTGCTTGCTTTTCCTGAAGCCACAAGCAACTAGGCGTTCTTCGAATGCAGCATACCACATTAGACACTTGCCCTAGCTGCTGCGGCTCTACCGAATATCCGATCCATGCCTCTGTTGCGTCAATTGCTCCTTGTGGCAGATTGAGACATCCCATCCGAAGAGTGGTCAAGTGATCCCCAAAATCAGGTGTGGAAACACTTGCAGACTACCAAGTGGGCTTAGAACAAAAAGATCTTCAGGCCCTACTGATTGGCAAAGCCATCCGCGTATCTTGAGCAGTATGAAACCAAATACAGTAACACTGACTGACATTCCAGCAGCTGTTCTTTCCACGATCATGTGCACATGCCTCTTAAAATCGCAAGCCGGACTTCCAAGGGTGGGTTTTTTGAAGCAGGCTCTGTTGAGACAAAAAACGAGTTCGAATTGGGGGAGGCAGTCAATACTCTAGGAATATCCCTGTTTTAGAACCATCTAGATTTAATACATCATACCTCTTTCCACCAATTTTGTATCCTGAATGCCCGGTTGTGGATCCTGAAACCAGCCATCAATTCACGGAGCCGTGACTGTGTTCGATGGCAACCAGCTGGGTGACTTTTCATGGCTATGGTCAGCTATCTCGTCGCAAAGCTCATCACTTCTCGAGGGTAGCAATCGCACATAGCTTATCGTGAGGAACCTCAATTGCTTATAAACCCCATCAGTCTACTATTGAACATTATTTACATTGTTAATGGTAACCCAGGATTGATAAACCCCTGGTTGATTAATTACCCTGTTTCAATATTCTGAACCAGTGTCTAATGACCAGTGTCTAATTACCAGTGTCTAATTACTCATTTTGATAAACCCCTGGTTGATGAATTACCCCAGGATTGATAAACCCTTGGTGTCTACCATTTTTGACCAAAAGATGAATCCTGTTCGAAGGCACCAGAATGACACCGGCATCATGGCTGGATCCAACTGAGCCCCAGCCGCCAGTTCCATCTGTCGACAACTGACACAGCACGGTTTGAATTGGCCTCAGAAGCACACAGCGGTTTTGTTTCCACCTGTCTTTTCGTAGATATATAAATATGGCTCCGGCTGTGACAGAGTGGAAGCACCAGCCTCAGGAGAATCAAGTAAATCGATGCTTCAGAATGTTGATTCCAACCTGGGCAATATGGTATTAGCGCTATTCACCAAGCAGTCTTACCAGTCTGACCTCATATGAGGCAGCGTCCAAACTATTTGATTAAGGTCAATTCACGGATTATTTAGAACGTCCCCTATCGTTTTTCTCAGTTTCAGAGTGCTTTTTTGGGGGTATCATTTTTAGGCCGTCTGCTATTTCGACAAAACACGTCTCCTTGTGACGCTTAAGCTAAACGCAATTGACTATGGTTTTGTCTCTGGCTCGTATCCTTCAATTCGTAAATGTCTCATCAAATGCGGCACGCATGACACAATGTGTGCAAACAAGACGCCACAATTTGGATCATGAGATGTATATGTTCGCTGATCAAACGTTTCTGAAAGGCTTACTATCATGTATGATGCGTTTGCTGAGGCCATAACGCACAAATTACATGTCCAGCTATCGTATCTTATCACCTAGGGTTGCATACCCCCAGTTGTTGGTTTATACCGTTCCATGCGTTGCGTCTAGGTACAGTATATGCTGACGGGTCGTTGGTTTATACCCACTGTTGTAATTAGGTGTATTGCACTTGATTATCATCCATTGTACAACCATAATTTCCTGATTGTATAACTATTATTTCATGATATAAACCATGATAAACACTACTATCAACCACTAAAAACCACAATTGTCGGTTTATCCGGGCCATTGATTCCTTCCTGAAGGCCCAGTCGTGCCAACCTGCAATGGTTGACCCAAGGCCCTGACTTCAGCATCTTGCGATGGTACACGATGAGCCTATGCGGTGGCGGTGGCTTCAAAACCTCCGACCCGTGACCTTCCGGAGGGTTGCCCATCATCGGGCGATGTTTGCAACCACGGATCACGTGAATCAGACATTTGGCTATGGGTCAAGCAGTCAACCAACCAATTTCATGGTGGATAATAACCAACAAACTATAGGGAAAACAATAGTTTATGATGTTTTCTCATAGGGAAGAATGGTTTACAACCAACAAACTATAGGGAAGCAGGGGTATGGGGTGAACTGACCCACAGCTATTTGATGAACCATCGATCTCGGGCCAAGCAAAAGACAGCAAACCCTGCAGGACATGATGGCCAGCAGTTTTGCTTGATGGTTGGTGAATCATGAACCAATAAAACAAATCGAACATCATTTATTGATCATCGTTGATGGTTACTAAACAATGAACCATGAACAATGACCGATGAACAATAACCAGTCAATGATTGGTTGGTTAATGGAGTGATCTACCAACAAGAAACACAAATCTCGCTGGTGGACTCGACGTTAATGTCCATGTCAGGGCTGACGTTCGTCACACGTTGCAACCTCTCCTGGTGTGAAATCTGCAGCGCTGCTGCTGATAGCTTTGACATCTCGGGAAGTAGAACTCTGTAGAATAGTCAACCTGCTGTTGCTCTTGAGCATAGCGTGATGTTGGTGATTGCTCTTGATACTAGCTATGAACTGATCATGTCACTAAACGTGGTGATTGGTTGTAAAGCTAAAAGAACCTACTGTTGGTGATTGTTCTTGATACAACTAAAGGAAGCTACAAACAAGTGTTTAGCTGGAAGTTATAAACCCATCAAAAAAACATTGAATTTTGATGCTGCTGCTGTCACACTCCACCTTCGGTGCTGGATGGCAAGCTGCACAATGTGGCCTCAAACGCTGAAACGCTGAGCTGCGCATCCGTTGGGCATCGGGCATGTGGGGATCAAAGTGGATCTGTCCATAGGTGGAAAATCCAGCAGCCAGGATTGCTTTCGGAGGCAAAGCAGCCATTTCAGGGTAAGTTTCGCTGTTTCAGGACAGGCCCAAATCAGCTGAAAAGGCAGAATAGATACCCAGAATTACTACGAGTACCAATCCGAATTCCAGGCCATTCAGTTTCCGGCATGTCGCGCCTATCCAAGCCCTCGGGTGAATGTCCGTCATCCAGTTGCGAGTTGTTAGTAATCAACAAGGCTTATCGTTAACGGTATTTGTACACATAGCCACAAAAAGTATGCAAGTAAATGGTCAAATAAGTGTGTGTGTGCATGTATGTATGCATGCAATTACATACCACATACAAGAATTTGGGGGGGCATATGTAAACACATCAGTCAGCACATATATCTATATCTATATCTATCTTTATATATATATATATATATATTTATTTATAAATATTTAATATATATATATATATAGATATAGATATAGATATAGTTATACAGACATAAGGGTGGATAACTCACTGCTGTTGGAGGAGCTAGCCCTGCTTAAGCAACTCTGCGGGATGCCCGCAGCTGGCTCTCCAGCCAGTCTGGTCAGCTACATTCTGGGTTTGCCACGCAATAAGTTGATGATACAGGTGCTGTCCCAGGTAGCTTAAGCACCTGTCACAACAAGTGCTATCCCAGGTACTGGTTATCGTTGTTGCCGCTGTTGCGGTTGCTGGAACTGACCAAGGCCCCCAAGACCCTCAACTTGCTATGCTCATTCCTGTGGCATCGTTCAAAACGCTACAGCCATTGCTACGCTCACATCCCAAACATGAACAAAGCAGTCAAGCTGAGTCAAGCTGTTGAGGCATCCACCCATCGTTGATCTCTTTTAAACAATGGTATTCAATTCTTATACCAATAGTGGGTACAGAGATGTACAGAGTCAATATCAACTGTTGCTGTGGCCAAGAGTTGGTAATTCAATACCCAATGAGTGATCCAGGTGATTTGGGCGATCAATCATTGACAGGGTATGAGTCTCATACCCCAAATCACCACATTCTCCCCAGGTGGTGGTTTCTCAGAATAGGGGTACCCCCCAATCATCCATTAATAGTCATTTATAGTCAGAAACCACAGATTTTTGGGGCCCCCATTTTGAGAAACCACCAGGTGACGGACCTTCATCCCATGACCGTCGGACGGTGACCGGAGCGGCCCACGGCACCGTGCTACGTCCCCCCCGTCCGTCCCCGGGGAAAACCACCGAGGACACCACAGACTTCGCCGAGCCTTGGGGTCGAAGGTGACGAAGTCGTCAACAAAAACCCCAACTTTTTCAACAGGATAAAGAGTTGGTTGACTAGATTTCATTCGTTGATGTTCAGTGATGATTCATTGGTTGATGGATTTGACTAGTTATGATGACTAGTTAGTTGATTAGTTTAGTTGATGTTAGTGATCATTAGTTAGTTGGTGTTAGTTGCATTAGTTGATGTTTAGTGATGATTAATTGGGTGATGTTAGTTGATGTTAGTCATGATTAGTTTTTATTGGTTGATGCTAGTGTAATGTTGCTTCGTGTTGATTAGTTGGTTTGACGGTTCATTGCAATTGTCGATTGACGGAACCACTACCTTGTGTGGGCGTTGATGATGCTAGCGTAAGAGTGGGTGTTGATGTTGTTCACTCATCAGTCAAAAGTATGTTTACTGCTTAATGCTTACCAATTTATAATGATGGTTCAGTTTGCTACCCTCCTGTGGGACCCTTCCAACAGGAACCAGATCTTCGAGCCCCTGGGAGAGTAAGGCTGTCAGTTTCTGGGAGTGTCTGCCGTGTTCTCAGCCAGGTATCAATGGTTGATATCCGCGGAGAGATCAGCTATCAATATGGTGGTTTCTTAACATTGGGAACCCCCGAAATGGTTGGATTATTACTGAAAATGATCAATAAACTGGATGACTTCGGGGGTACCCCTATTCCGAGAAAAACCCATCTTGACATATCTTGACCCATTGATCAGTGCTAACTAGTGCAAACCAATCAAGAATAGTTGATCTTCGAAAGCAATGATTGTTGACAACAGTGTTGAAAGTCAAGAATAGAAGTTGACCCGAGGACCCATTCTGATGCCTGCCATTGACTGATGAATCTGATGATGGTTACTTTGAAGATATGGTATGCATTCACAACGACGGATTTATTAAGATCCCAATTGATTCGCGGTAATGATACACTAGTGATGGTGATTTGCATTTATGCTATTAATTCCAAATATCCCTTGTTGCCTATGGTATTGATCTGCGGAAACCTATGGTATTGACACGGTATTGATTTGCTGTACTGACCAATTACGATGGTAGGTCAATCAGGAATTCACGGCAATCACACAGATGGCCATAGGCGCCGCCTGGTCAAGTTGGTACATCCCGACATATGGGGATGGGTTTCTCTACGGCTCTACGGGGTGATAAGAGGGTTCAGGCTTTGGACCTGGAGCCATACATCATCCAACGCATCGGATGTTGGACACGGAGCATATGGTCCACTTTTCTTCAGCGGGGCCACAAAGTGACACTTGTGATATGGTGGCCATTGAAAAGGCTGAACATCTCATGCATCGTGAGGACAGGCTACTGACCTACAGACATGTGATAGAAGCAGCTGTGAAATTGCCGCTGCCCACGCCTGTTCATGGGGCACGCACAATGAAAAAACCAGCCACTTGGTTGCGTGTACGACAATCCTTGACTCATGGGTTTTGACTGTTAGGTCTCTTCTCAGGAGTGTCAGTACACGATAAACTTTCTTTCAGTATGTTGAAATTTAGTCTCTGGAAGCAATGATTTGGGTCCAGTTGGTGTTGTCTCCAAATCAGAAAGCACCAAATATGTTGTGTAGAATAAGCGCCTTGGGACCTCGACTTTTCAGATTAGCATGGTTGGCCAAATTGACTTCTTGCAACCTGATCGAAGGAAATTCGAACCGCTTGAATCCTCTGCGAGAACAAAGAAGAATTGGTCATCGTTTGGGGACACTTTCGAAGAACTATTGAAGAAATCATTTCTGCATGAGCTGAGTTTGGTTGTTTCTCCATGTCTTCACCAGTGATTCGTGCAGCTGCAGCTAGCTATGAACCCACCACTGCTGGGCCATGTAACCAATGTCCAAGGCCCTGGTTCTTCCCAAAGACACTGTACAGTACCCCATGATTATGACTTTTGATTGGGTGTACCCATCACCAGGCAAGCACTAATGTTACAGTCCATAGAAGCATCCAAGGCAGTGTTACCCAATGAGAGTGATTGCCATTCGGGCATACCACATCGCTAGCTGCTTGCTTGACCAAACAGTTCTCTTTCATTAACCATCATTAACCATCATTAACCATCATTAGCCATCATTCACCATCATTAACCATCATTAACCATAATTTCTTGACCATGGCCGCAGGTTTTGACAATAAACAAAGCCAATCCCTTAAGTACCTCCAAGTTGTCTTAAAAACCGGACGGGCCTGGGCATCTAAACTTGCTTGGGGACCTTGTATATTGATCAAATGGCCACCCAACTGTCCCTCGGGACAAATTGCTCCGATCCGTTCCCGGGACTTGTTTCCTTCTTTCCTCGGCTGCCACCGCTCGGCTGCCAACGGTC
>VSDK01002280.1:123904-216623 GCA_009767595.1 Symbiodinium kawagutii | reverse complement strand
CTCCCGCGGGCGGTCGCCCGCCACCGCCCGGTTGCCAGCGACCGGTCGGCAGGCAAGTGTCTGCTGCTGCTAGTGGGCTTAAAGAGATCCATAAGCAAATAAGCAACGTTCTTTTATGGTTTAAGGGTTGTAAACTGTACCTACATTTTGCCTGCGGGAGCGAGTATACGTACAATGGACAGAAAACTGCTGCTGGCAAATGCCAAATCAATTCCATTTTTGGACATTCCCAACTAGAACGAGCAGGATCATCATCATCATCATCATCATCATCATCATCATCATTATCATCAGCCTTCAAAATCAATTCGTCAGCTGTACTGGTTTTTGGAGGGTCCCCTCCCAGGGGACCCCCGAAAAACCAGTCCAGGACCTGGACTGGTTTTTGGGGGGTCCCCCTGGAGGGGACCGCAATTCAAATTCGACATGTTCCATTTCATAACAGCAATGATGGTCCCCTCCTGGGGGACCCTCGAAAAACCAGTCCAGGACCTGGACTGGTTTTTGGGGGGTCCCCTGGGAGGGGACCCTCCAAAAACCAATACAAAAAGGAGCTTTATGAAGTTTCCGAGTTCACAACCATCAAAATGAATTCAACGGCTGTATTGGTTTTTGGGGGGTCCCCTGGCACGGGACCACAAATTAAATTCGATGTACGTCACCAAAAAACCATGATTGTCTCCTCTTAAGGTGCTTTCCCAAAAGCCAGTCCAGGACCTGGAAGGGGACCTTCCATGCCTTCCAAAAATTTGATCATCCGAGCATGTTTCGCAAATATTGGTTTTGCGTAGTGCCCTGCTGATTATTGTTTTAAGCGCAAGTCCCTTGCATTCAGAAAATATCAAATCGCAGCACCAAAAAGGAAGAGGCGGTACAAGTCAACGAGTCCAAGCGCAAGTTAGATTTAACAATTCAGACAAGAAAAAATGAAATGCAAGTAGACGATAGCAAATCCGGGGTTGAAGGGAACGAGGAAAATAACGATGAGGCTATTGATGATGACGGCAATGATGATGATCATCATGACGGTGATGATGACAATGATGCGAAGTGCATGATGACGGCAACAATGAAGATGATGACAATGTTCTGATTGTGTGAGGGCACCGGCGATGCTCATAACAGTGATGATGACTGCCAACGACATGACAAGGAAAATTCTTAGCGCGGGCAATGGTAATGAAAGCTCATTCTTCAGCTGAACGCAAATCCATAAACAGTTTTAACAGAAAGTAGCGGGCAGCTTCTAGACATCAGGGTTACATTCTTGGAAGCCAAGCTCTGAATCTTTGGCTTTGTTTTCCCCCTTGAAAACGCTATTTCCTGCAGCCCTGTTGACCCTTGAACATCATCGACCAAAACGTTCCATGTCCGCAGGGGGACAGAAACCAACGAATTTCACGGCCCGAGGCTTCCACGAATGAGGAGCCAGAAAGGCCAGATTGCGCCTTGGACGGCGGCCAGAAACGCGGTCGGCCCAAGGGATGTCGCAAGCAACGCGCGGGGAACGTGGCCCATGGGAACATACCCTCCAGTAAACTAAAATGACAATGGTAAATCACCATATTTTAAAGGGAAACCTTGGGAAACCATCATTAATTGATGGATTCTCAATGCGATGCTGGGTACCAGAGTGTAGATCTGTGTTCAAATGTGCTGATGTAACCAACAATACTGTGAACATTGATGAACACCAGCAACATATTGATGAACAATGTTGGTGAACATGGATGTTTACATTGATGATGTGCAACATGGCACATAAGAGGCATTTGACATGAAGTCTTAGGCACTTAACTTCAGTGGCACGGTACTGTTGGTCACTGTTGATTTTGTTTGCGTTGTATGGCAAATGTCCTGATTGTTTCTGACAGGTCAACCTGGGCATGAACTACCATCCTCATGGTACGTGCTTACTGCTGTATGTGTATGTATATATTTATATATTCACAACTATATTGATAATCAAATACATTTCTATATTACATGCACGCATAAACAAACCACTGCGCGAGTAAGTGTGTGACTCGAAAAATATCTCTTGGACAAATTTCACAGAAACATTTGTCGATCTGTACATCTAGCATGTACGCGGGTACCCGCAGGCATATGTATCCAACCACGCCCGAAGTTCTCTGTTGTACCAGCAATGGGCGCGCATCGCCGAAACCCATCTACTATGCCAGATCATCCTCCCAAGGTACTCCCAGGAAATCAACATGTTCTTGCATCAACGATCAATCGCGGTCAAATGCCAATAACACATATGCGGCCGTATGAGCACAGCAATACCTGCATAGGTGCTTTCTTTTCCAGATAGGTGTTGTGCATATCGCCATTGGTGTTGTTTCCCTCTGGTGGCTCGCAGCATGCATGGGTTGTTGTTGAGCACAATGTGATTGATTGACTGGTATTGGATGGTTTGGTTAGTCTTACATTACACAATATTGCATTAATAACATAGCATACACACAACTACAAGCAACCTAAATACATGTGTGTAAACATGTATATTTTGAAATATATATATATATATATAAAGATATGCATATGCATCCAATATTAACAAGTATATACACATCTCTATATATCTTCTTGTTAGCACCCATCGATCACTGCACGTGTAGTGGTTGTCATCGCTGGCAGCACCTCACGCTGGCGGCTTGTTCAACATCTGAGTTCCCGGGCTGCATCAACTCACGCGCCATGCCATAGCGGCCTCACAGGTGGAGATCCAGCACGAGCGAAAACGAAAAATGCGGAAAGGATCCTTCCCATCTTCAGGAGGATTTCTGCGGAAATTGGCGCCACAAAATGTATAATTAATTATACGAATACATATATATATATATATAAGTATGAATATATATATATATATATATGTAATCATATATATATAAGTATATATCTGTGATTATATAGACACACATTCACATGTATGTATCCATATATAATACATGTGTCCATATGTGTGGAAATATGAATACACAAGCATATCCGTGCATGTGAAGGGTAGGGAAGCAAGGATGTGGAGGCTTATGTATCTTTCATTCTCTTTCCCTGTTCAGACTGGCACCCGTAGGTGCAGGTGAGCATAGAGAGCCAAGAGAAAGCACCCGTGTGTTGTGCATGTGGTCCTTCTTGCAAGATTTAAAACCAAGTGGGGAGCTGGAGGAGCCGGAACCAAGGGATTTGACCGCTGCACACAGCTGAGACAAAAGTGCCCTGCCGTTGGCCAGTTATGCATTCTAACCCGGCACTCTGCCTCCTGGCATGTGTCTGAGACACCGGTTGTCTCCTTTGTTGAAAAGGACGCTTTGGAACTATTCGGATTAGCTTCATTGAGATAGAGAAGTATCATGCACCTAAGGTGGTTTATGCTCACAGGATGGATGTCCTGCTTATCTGCTTCAACGTTACGTGTTCGGCACGCACAGTGACGCTGACGCCGCCTCCTGCAAAGGTGTGTTCACTCTCCAAAAACTTGGCGAACTCCTTCCACATCGACCTGGACCGGCGGTGCTGGACCCAGCCACAGCTCGCAACCAGAGGCAACCCCAACCCCTCGAAGTGGTTGAAACCCCAGGCTTTCCTGTAGAATTTGACCATCAACCAAGGCAGTGAAAAACTTCCGCTTAGATGATTTTAGTGCTGCTCAAGTAGAAACACAAAGACATTCACAGATTCATGAAAGAGACACACCACAAGGCTGCCGTTTTCATGCCGTTGCTAGATTTAAAAGCCACCAGTTCATAAACCAGGTAGGAATCGGAACATAAAGAAGTAGATGACCACCCATAGCGATCCATGATGCCACGACTTGGTCTCCTTACACCCATAAACCATGAGCGGTTCTCTCCACAGGCGGGATCCCAGGAGGTCATCCTGCGAGCGACCAAGTGGTCTATACGAATGTCAACGAAATATCCCTGAACTGGCTATGGGTCAATATTAATCAACCAATTTCATGGGGGAGATAATGACCACCAATAATAAGGGAAACAATGGCCAATGATAGGGGAACCAGGGGTACGGGGTTTTGACCCACAGCCAACTTGCCCAGAAGTTGATATAACTAGATATCTGTTGCCACATGATCTATAGGTAGTTGCTGGCTGCCTGCTTTGGTTTGCGCTGGTCGAAAATAACTTTCGATGCCCCTCCAATGACCCACTGAAGAAAACATGTTCATCCAGTTTTTCAGTGTCGCTGGGTAAAGAACTCCAATGACCGTAACTGGCCGGTTCCATGGTACTGAACTAGTTGCACCCTGCGGTTGAATATTGGACACCTTGCCAACAGAGACACTTGGGTATGTCTCGCTTAGTTGCGTGAAAGCAGCTCAAGAATGCGAGCAACAGGGGTAGCAGGACTGGATTCCCCAGGTGCTACAGAGAGCCCCAGAGTCCAGTGCCAGGTCACATCAATGATCTGTTGCCCATAAACGGTTTGACCCTACAACTCGTAGTTTCCCGACTAAAAATGTCGCAGGTTGGCTGGAAATCGGCAAAAAAACCAGGTACCCAACTACCGAAAAGTTCAACATGCCTGAGCAGATTCCCAAAGTTTTGGCGCACCATTGATGGGACAAACCACTCAAGTTTACGCGTATGTATACTTGAGTAATCTGCAATTGTAATGAAACTGGTTGCTCCTCTAACCGACAGTGTCGCAGCTACCAAAGCCCCTGCCAATTCTTACAGTAGGTTCTCAATCGTCGCTGTTCGCTGATCCTCAGAAACAGCTACCGGTCAAAAGCAGATTGCCAGCTACAGCACATGTAGCTGGCTTGAAACCATCTCGACAGGGCAAGGAGTTTGGGACCACCCTTTCTGAGATATGTACACCCTGTGATTGGATAGAACCCCGACTGAACCGAGGCCTCTCAGAAAGGGTTAGCATATTCGTAACTACGAACCATCAGCAACAAACTATGAATCACTATAGAAGGCATGTCGATCCCTATCATTGCTTGATCAGTTTTAATAATGGATTGCATCATTGATCACTATTTACTATTGCTTTTGATCTAATTTAGACTCATTGATCAGTGAGAGTACTCACTCCAATTTACTAAATACCCCACCACCTTTTTGTTTGTTCTTGTTGGTGATCTACCAACAGACTCATCATCTCGGCTCGCTCTTCCCCGTTTGAGGCACTCGTCATAAGGATCATCAGGGGAGTCGATGTCGATCCAACCTGGTGATGTTGGTGGATTGAGATCGGCGCTTCTTGATATGTGTGTGTGTGTGTTGAGAATTGTCATTGTGCTGATATGCCTACTGATCAACTATGAAATGGCTAATAGATTGATAAGGGATGGTGAATGGAAGCTTAATAGATGGTTCAGAGATGGCTATTGTACTGGTTTGCCCAATGATCAACTATGAGATGGTTATTCGATGGTAAATAGATGATTGATAGATGGTTAATAGATGGTCAATAGATTATTGATGGATGGTGCGTAGATGGTTAATAATCGACGATGTTTTCTGAATATTTGAGAACCATTGATTCTTGGGGATGACTAGTGGTTAAGAGGGTGGAGAATGATTGAGTATTGATATCATGGATATGGCTAATCATTATACAACAATGATAATGGTAACAATAGATCATCATGATTATATCACTATTAACTATTAACCATCATTTTTGCTAATGATGGTGGTGGTCATATTGATGATACTGGCTGATGATAGTTTATAATCGTTATGATCGGCTGATCTAAAGTATGTTTACTGAACTGTTGATCGCGTATGATAGTTCATAGTAAGGTCAATGATGACGGTCATAGCGGTCGCACGGATGCTAGTCGATCTTGCTGGCAGTTCATCACCAGGGATATCAACGAATGGTGGTTGATACTGGTTGAAAACATGTTCAAACATGTTGCAGCTATTGTTTCTTAATAGTCCGTGCGTCATACACAACAGATTTTTAGGGATATGACATACCAAACATGTGGCTAGTGATACTGTCTATCCAGGGCTATCTGCTTTGACGAAAAATGATCAGGCATGCGGCCATGATTGGGAGCAGCACCAACAGAGCTTGCCAAACAACAAAACTTTGTGTGCTAAATGTATCGCACTATTGATCGCGAAAAGTGATCAAATCATTAAATCGATCAACTGACTTGGAACTACTCCGTTGGCTGGTGGTTTTAACCGCTCTGAAAAATATGAGTCAAGCAACCAACCATTCCAAATAACTAATAGGGAAAAGAACAAATGATGAAAACCACCAACAAGGGTTGCGTGGTAGTATGTTCACCATTTTTTATTTCAACTATTTCGTGGAAATAATATAGTAATGGGATACAAGCAACCAACCATTCCAAGCTCGTTGTGTAGCAACGATGGGTTGCTCGTGGAAATAGCTATGGTCCCAGCTGCTTGATGAAGATCAACCCACTGCTTGGGCACGCGGCAAGCTTAAGAGTTGGATGACCCGACCATTGACCCGTTGAGTTACCATGCTATCAGCCCTGCAACTAACATGACTAACCTGGTGGGCATCATCCAAGCTACACCTTGTCCAGAGGTTTTGAAGGAGCTGTTCGTGAGCGGTAGTTTCTCAGGAGAAAATCAACCTTTGTCCGTTTCCGGGGCCTGGGTCACCCACGCCTGAATTCAGGTTGTTGAGAAGATCTAAGTCATGACACCTTGCACAACAGTTGCCCATTTCAATGCCTATTTCTTAACGTAAACCGCTGCGTCCATCTGCAGTGACTTATTGCTGCTTCAACATGTCCTCTCTCAATTTGTGTGGTGATTTGCAATCTGGTGGCAGCGTGGATCATCCGAATCTCATTGACACGTCCCAATTTCCATCTGAAGCCTGCCCTGTTTTCCCCTCTAGCTGGCACCTTTGAACCAGGCAGGTGGCTTGTGAAAGTAGATCGTGGTCTGCGGGGCCGTGCTGACTGTCACGGTTGACAACAAACATTGACTTTTCGACAGCCTGCCTTGTTGTTCTGGTTGTACCAGCTACCTTGCACAAATATGTACCCTCTGTATGTATGCAGATATTCCGATTCCAATATGTATATATATATATACATATGTATATGTATGTAGATATATTCAAATATATGTAAATATGTATATGTATGTATATGTGTATATATATATATGTATATGTATGTAGATATGTAAATATATACATATATGTAAATATATATTTATATATCTGTAAATAAAAATATGTATATGTAAATGTAAATAATTGTAAACCTATATGTAAATACATTTATATATATATATGTAAATATATATCTATCTATTTATTCAAATATATATATATGTATGTATATATCATGTATATGTATATATGTATATGTATTTTTATTTACATATATATAGATATATATATATATTCGTAAATATATGAATATATCTGTAAATACATTTTTATATTTATATATACATATACGCATTTATAAATATTTGTATATAATATGTGTATTTATATGTATACGTAAATCTAAATATATATATATGTATTATATATATATATCTATTTGTATTTGTATGTATTTAAAAAAAAATATTTATTTATATATATAAATATATATATACATATGTACAGTAATTCTCTAGTTGAAAGGACCTGACTGGAAGATCACACCACTTTCAAGAGTAAATCATGAAAATTGGCAGATCTCCCATTTACCAAAGGGATTCAAAGGGTACAGGGTTGGGGCCCCTAGTTGTAGATTGGTTGCCAAGCCATTTTACTATAGTTCATTGTATCAGTCATGACTGGTAGTTGCCCTAGTTAACCTTTGCGGATTCCATTCGCTTGCTGCCAGCCACGTGTGGATCAAAGGTCAACCTCTGCAGCACGATGCTGCCGCCCAGTTCCGCAACTGAGACTAGCCACGGCCCATGTCATTTTACTGTGTAGGAGAATCCCTTATGAAGACACTGTGGCTGCTAATGGTTCAGAATGGTTAATTAATAATTGATAATGGTTCAAAAGTACCCCATGGTTCTATACTAGCTAGTGTTTAAGTCCCTTACGAAAGTTGTAGTACCCTCTGTGCTAAGTAGCACCAGCACTTGCAATAGCAGCCGAAAAGATATTGGACATGTCCATTGTGATGATGTAAGGGACTATTTGCGGGAACCCAACAATCAACCTATATCAAATATGTGTGTACATGACCAGCTTGGCTCATTTTGCTCCATTAATTACATCACATTTGAATGCATGCCGGTTCGGGAACCGTAGACTCGAAAATACGCTTGTCTGCAAAATGTACCCAATATTGCTCCACTGGTTTTCACATATTTGATGTGCATGTTCTATCTAACATGCACAGATGACAACAAACAAATCACATATCCATCATGACTGATTCATGCATCATGCCTCTGCCAAAAAATCTGAGGCTTCCAGCCAGGCCAAATTGTTGGCCCTAACTTCCCATCTCCAGCGGTCATATGACGGCCCTGGTGGGACCAAGCCTCTTCTCCACTCTTGGGATTTTGCACCTGAAGTCAGAGCAAGCGAAAACCCCAATGTGCCACACTGTGCGAAAACCTGTGAGACAGGACAGCGAAGGAAGCAGCAACAAAAACAGCAACAACAACGACAACAGCAACCACCACAACAACAACAACAACAACAACAACAACAGCAGCAACAGCAACGACAGCAACGACAGCAACAACAGCAACAACAGCAACCACAACCACACCGCCAGCGACAGCACCAGCAACCGTGACCAACGCCACAATCAGCGTAATCGCAATCACCACAGCCATAAACACAAAGTGTAGATAATCGTATCGTATATGTAGTTGTGTTCCACTATTGTGGACAAAAATGTTGGTTGTATCGCCACATGTCCAAGTGCCGGCATCGCGCAAGCTTCACTCCAACTGGCGCCTCAAAAAGATCCGGATGCTGCGTGTACAGATCCTCAAAGGACTTCACGATGATATCAGGAACCGACCTCGCAGCTGAGCCATCGCCAGCTTTGCTATGCCATGTCGGAGCATTTCGGTCACCATCGTGAGCCCAACGCCTTCCCCTCCCAGAAAAGTCAAGCCGACCTCCATGTCGAGTGAAAATCTGGGGCAAGATCAAGCTTGGTAAAATGCTGACTGGGAAAAACAGTGATGTTCCAGCCCAAAAAGCATCCTTTTGGCACTTTGGAGGTAACCCCACTACCCCAGTGAAAATATTCAGCAAAACAGCAAAGCACGCGGAACCATTCACTGGATCGCTAGAACTGGCCCAGCCAGATCCAGCACTTGCACTACGTATATATACATATATATATATATATATTAATATATATATGTATATATATATATAAGTACATTCTCAGCCTCCATATAATCCTTCCCGGCGCACAAGTAATTACCAGAGTTATGGATGAAACCGATGATTCACTGATCAATGTTTATGCTGATCATACATAGTATGATCACGTGACTTCAATCGACTGATAGGACAAATCATTATTACTTCCCGTGTCGTTTTGCAGTCGGCACATTGGTTGCCATGCATGAACAGTACCAGAAGATGAATGCAATTGAAAACAAAAAACGCGACAACAACAGCCAACAACAACGACAACAACAACAACAACAACAGCAGCAACAACAACAACAACAACAGCAGCAACAGGAACAGCAACAGCAACAGCTACACCAACAACACCAACAACGCCAACAACAACAACAACAACAACAACAACAACAACAACAACAACAACAACACCGTCGACAAGAATTGGAGGTGCTACTCCGCCGCTTTGAGGGTCCATTCACCCAGATTCCTTTAAGGATACTGCGACATTCTTTTGAAAACAGTCAGTATAAGTCTAATTACACTCCATACCACCAATCAAACTATACTCCATATCAAAACCGATCCAGCCCAACATACCCCAGGCCAAACCAAATAAACCGACCTGGCCAACAAGCTACTGTTTACAGCAGTCCATTCTATTCACCATCCACGAATCACTGGGCTTCATGACCTTTCCTTCAAACGGCCTTTGATGTAATTGGCCATGGGTTTGATTCGGTCCTTGCCAGCTGCAACGGAGGGCCAGCAATGTTAAGCTGCAAAATTCCAAGGTACAAGCGATGGGCCACAAGAGACGTTTCCCTCGATGTCAACCAGGAGGTTGATGAAACGTTGACCCCGGTGGCATTGCTGCAGAACAGTTGTGGGACTTGGGAACACAAAAACTGTGATGCTACTTAATGGTTCTACTTAGAAAACCGGTTACAATCCCGGTGTCAGCGAAGCTGTTTTTCAACCAGCGTACCATCTCACCGCAACCATGAAACAATATGATCACTATGAACCCAAGTGTGCTCCCCTTGGCATGTCTGTAAGCCCAAAACCAATGGTGGTCCTGGTGTCCTTCCCAAAAACACCTTGGACCAGTCCGTAGATCCAAACTTTGCCACCCCAACCAAGACCGAACATCCAGACATGGCTGTGGGTCGAAACCCTGTACCCCTGGTTCCCATCATTAACCATTGTTTTCCCTATGAAATTGTTGCTTAATATTGATGGTTTATATTGACCCATAGCCACATGAAGAAGTCGAGCCTTGAAGGGTACCCAGGGTCCCCAACCTGACCCACCTGACCAGCACCGAAAAAACGCCCCATGACGACCAGCGCGACCCCAACACTGCGTCCTGGTACAGCGACTCCAAGGTCGAGATCAACATCTCTCGAAGCCCATCGGGCCCAAGGTTCCTGGCAGCAGGGGGCTCAGTGGTAGCTGGGTCGTTGGTTTTACCAAAAGGCTATGGTACTATTATGAGGATCTACAGTATGAGTATGAGGTTGACTATGCGGATCTATGAGGCTTATGATGTCGCTCCTTGTTGCTACAGCCATTGAGCTGATGTCTGTGCTTGTTGTAGCTGTAAACCTGTGCGGGTGTTTTTGTGGAATCTACGGCCATCTATGGGGTAGCTGTCGTATAACAAGTACGCTGATGATGACGCCGGATCAACAGTAAAAATGCCACCGCAGTTGATGGCTGCGAAGCATCGCCGGAGGCACTCCAGAGCAGCTTGGCTCATGTCCGGTTGCCCTTTGCTGCTGTCCTGGCGACCGAGATTCCATGACATCATGACCGCTTCATGAGATAGGAAGCAACGATGGAAAGATCCGATGATATCTATGGTGGCAACGACAACGTATGGGAATCGTTCAGATGAAACTACTATATGACTATATGTGACTATATGTGCGTAAATAGATATATAGATTGTTCTCAGCAACAAGCACAAACGTCATGCTAATTCCACCCGCAGTACATGTATACTTTTTGATATTTCACCCAGCTACAGTAAGCGTCAGTTGGGAATCTCTCTTGAGAAGCTATCATTGCAGCGACATCCTTGTGGCGGCAAAGCTCAGCCAGAGTACGTGGCAGGTGTTGCATGGAGTGTAGAAAAGGGCCGTGGCTCGTAAATAGAATGAGGTCAATGATTACTTATCATAGTCATACGTGTCAACCACATCATGGATTGAAAAACTTGCTAGAAAAAAGGGTACGGAAAGACCTCAGTGTGCTCAACAAACTTGTTTTCTTCAGATAGCTCAAATGATGCCAAGTCACAACATCAGACTTCGCGAAAGTATGATTCTTACTGCCAACTTGTGCGATCGCAGGACTTGGGGCACAGGTTCTCCCCACAGATGGGCATGACCCATGTAACCAAGGCAAGTCACTATGTCGAGGAAAATGCCCTTGGCAATGAATGTCTTACAACGGGTTTATGATAAATTAAACAAACCCAACTACACGACGATGACACCAAAGACGACAACAACAACACAACAATGACAACAACAACCACAACCACGACCACAACAACGACCACAACAACAACCACAACAACATCACTATGCTACTAGAACCACCACTACGATACTAGAAGTGCCACTTTCACCACCACCACTGCCATTGTCACTTCCACTGCTAGCGCTACTTCTCCCAATACTACCTAACCACCATTCCGCTATGAGTAGGATTAAGCTGCAATTGGTTTCTGAGAGTTGTTTGCGGACTACTCATTGCTCAAATTCCTCTTGATGCTGCAGCACCGGTAGCTAGACTTACAACTACTATGTTGGTCCGTCATATTCTCAATGTCATCAACATCCCAAATGTTACAGTATTCTCTTTGCATCGCCATCAATACCCCTTGCTAGGACCCCTAATGAATATGTCAGATACTGACAGTCGACAGTTCTGCATGCAATCTTTGATGCAAATGGGTACCATTTGACACCACTGGATGACCATCTCCTCTGTTTCTTCACCGATCAATCACATTGTCACTCGTGGGCCATATGTTTGGTTATGTGATTATGTGTATGTATGTGCACGTAGGTATGTACATGCATATAACGTATGTGGTGGACGTGTACGCTCTATTTATTAAAACATACATACATACACACATACATTTTGTACATGCACGCATATATATATATATATATTATCCCGGCAAGAGACCCCAAACAGTGAGATGGGGGGAAGTGTGAAAGGACACAGCAAGAACACTTATTTGAGCACACATATGAGCACACATATGAGAGCACACATATGTGAGCACACATGTATGAGCACACATGTGAGAGCACACATTTGAGAGCACGCATATGAGAGCACACATATGAGAGCACACATGTGAGAGCACAC
Organism: Symbiodinium kawagutii; assembly: GCA_009767595.1. Taxonomy (NCBI): domain Eukaryota; class Dinophyceae; order Suessiales; family Symbiodiniaceae; genus Symbiodinium; species Symbiodinium kawagutii. Next base: position 203,921 of record VSDK01002280.1, on the reverse strand, counting down.
ATTTTTGAGCACACATATGAGAGCACACATATGAGAGCACACATATGACCACACATATGACAGCACACATATGAGAGCACACATATGAGAGCACACATTTGAGCACACATATGAGAGCACACATTTGAGCACACATATCAACACACATATCAGCACACATACAGACGGGAGCGATCCGACACGCACAAAGTCCGCAGAGGGTTGCACGAGCGAAATCAAAATTCGCACCGCGCGCAGACGGGAGCGATCCGACACGCACAAAGTCCGCAGAGGGTTGCACGAGCGAAATCAAAATTCGCACCGCGCGCAGACGGGAGCGATCCGACACGCACAAAGTCCGCAGAGGGTTGCACGAGCGAAATCAAAATTCGCACCGCGCGCAGACGGGAGCGATCCGACACGCACAAAGTCCGCAGAGGGTTGCACGAGCGAAATCAAAATTCGCACCGCGCGCAGACGGGAGCGATCCGACACGCACAAAGTCCGCAGAGGGTTGCACGAGCGAAATCAAAATTCGCACCGCGCGCAGACGGGAGCGATCCGACACGCACAAAGTCCGCAGAGGGTTGCACGAGCGAAATCAAAATTCGCACCGCGCGCAGACGGGAGCGATCCGACACGCACAAAGTCCGCAGAGGGTTGCACGAGCGAAATCAAAATTCGCACCGCGCGCAGACGGGAGCGATCCGACACGCACAAAGTCCGCAGAGGGTTGCACGAGCGAAATCAAAATTCGCACCGCGCGCAGACGGGAGCGATCCGACACGCACAAAGTCCGCAGAGGGTTGCACGAGCGAAATCAAAATTCGCACCGCGCGCAGACGGGAGCGATCCGACACGCACAAAGTCCGCAGAGGGTTGCACGAGCGAAATCAAAATTCGCACCGCGCGCAGACGGGAGCGATCCGACACGCACAAAGTCCGCAGAGGGTTGCACGAGCGAAATCAAAATTCGCACCGCGCGCAGACGGGAGCGATCCGACACGCACAAAGTCCGCAGAGGGTTGCACGAGCGAAATCAAAATTCGCACCGCGCGCAGACGGGAGCGATCCGACACGCACAAAGTCCGCAGAGGGTTGCACGAGCGAAATCAAAATTCGCACCGCGCGCAGACGGGAGCGATCCGACACGCACAAAGTCCGCAGAGGGTTGCACGAGCGAAATCAAAATTCGCACCGCGCGCAGACGGGAGCGATCCGACACGCACAAAGTCCGCAGAAGGTTGCACGAGCGAAATCAAAATTCGCACCGCGCGCAGACGAGAGCGATCCGACACGCACAAAGTCCGCAGAGGGTTGCGCAAGCGAAATCAAAATTCGCACTCGTGCAGACGAGAGCGATCCGACACGCACAAAGTCCGCAGAGGGTTGCACGAGCGAAATCAAAATTTGCACCGCGCGCAGGCGAGACACGAAAAAACAGAGGCATGAAAGGCACCTGAAGTCTCCATTACAGTGCGAATTGCGATTTCAAGCGTTTATGTTGCAAAATGCTGCGCCTGCCACGAAAAAGTGATCCCGAGGCATACGAAGTCCTGCACCTGTCACGAAAAATGATCTCGACATAGCAGATGCAAAAATCACGACAGTCTCACGAAACGAGCGTTTCGAGGTCACCAAAAGAGAGCTCAAGATCACGAAATGCTGCACCTGTCACGAAAAAGTCGATGTTTTCGGACACGCTCATTTTGTGTGCGCCTGCCAGCGTTTTTGCAACCTTGCAAAATCGACGACAGTTACATGTTTTGTGAAATGCATCGAATCCCTTGCGCCTGCCACGGATTCCTAATGCCAAGAGGGACAAAAGTGAGCTTTCCCCTGTGCCTGCCACGTAAAATGCACATTGCTCCAAAAACGAGCACGGCGCGCAGACGAGAACGCAGCTCCGGAAGAGAGCCGTCCCGCCAGCCTTTTCGTACGAGGCTTCTGTTGAAAACGGAAGATGAGGGAACGTTTTTGACGAAAGGGTCAGCGAATTAGCTGCGCGCGAGCGAGCACACCTGGATCTACACCAGGAGCTTTTCTATTACCGTAAGAACCCCTATAGTGCACACACTGTTTGGGGAATATATATATATATATACACGTGCATTTCGTTGCATTACATTGCTAATTACAGTACAAATGTACAATACATCACAGATTGTGAGGCAATACACAGACAGTTCTGCACATGGCAGTTGGTCAAAACCCTGTACCCCTGGTTCCCCAATCATTAACCATTGTTTTCCCCATAGTTTGTTGGTTAATATTGACCCATAGCCACATCACAAGTGACCCATGCTGCCCATGTCTCAGCTGCGGACCTGTCGCCCTGGAGGAACTGCTCGTCCCTTGCCGCGCCTGGCCCGCGTCCGGCGTGTCGTGGGAGGAAACAAATATGGCATAGCTGGCCCTAGAACTGCTAGAAATGTCAAGGTTTGATTCATGACCATTCAAAGAATTAAATCGTTCCATGTGCTGCAGGTGACTTAACCTACCCTCACAGATGATCAACCACGATGCTCGACACTGGTCACTTGGACACATTCACACCGACATCGGAGCCACCAACAAAGGCAGCTTCGCCCGTCATCCACTTGTCGCCGTGGTCCATTCTGCCTCGGAAGGCGCAATGTGAAATGCCCAAATAAATCAATCAGAACAGTCCATCCCAGCAGACTGAATATTAGGGCGTGAAGCTACTCATTTCAGTCATTAGTGATGGGATTAAAACCATTTTGCCTCCAAACAGTTTTGACCATGTGAAAGGAAATATTCTTCTTTTGAAGCAAACCCATCTTTTGTATATGGGCATGTCATTTCGATCCATTTACTTCAGCCCCACGTCGTTGAGGAAAGACCAAAAAATTGCAACGTCTGCTGCAGCTGGGTTTATGAGCAACCTCTTGAACAGTCTGGAATTTGTTTGCATTGAGTTGATGCCTGCAACACCACGTCTGCAGTGCATGAGAGTTTGATGGAAATATGGCATTGCATTTTCAACCATCTACCAATCTGCATTTCTCAACGAACGATATGAGGTAGGTAAGTAAACTCACACAAAAAGACACGGACATGACAGTCAAAAACAAAAATTGACCATCCGTAACGATGCTCACAGGTGTGAGTGCACAGCCAAAATCAGATTCATTCATGAAAATGAAGACATGATGAGAATGCATTGATGAACATGAACACAACGCATATCGGCACCAACAACAACGAATATGCACAAATACAGAACGCTTCAGACGTGGCCCCCAGCAAACAAGAAACCTCAGGAGAAAGATCCTTTTCCGAATCAAAATTAAAGATGTATTTATCCCCTGCCGACGTTATATGGGTTACACTGCACGACATGATACTACATGCCATTGCATTGCATTGTATACCATTCAGTTTTGTTGCGCTGAATTACAATCATTAAATGACATGACATTGCATTTCTTACGTTGCACTGCGTCACTTGAATACCTACGTGCTTACATACCTTCAGACCTGCAAAGACACGATACGCATGTAATTGCAGCGACGTATATTCTAGCGCACATACATACACACATACAAAGTATAGCATGGCATCGTATAAAACAACATAGCATTGGCATTGGCATTAGCACTAGCACTAGCATAGCATGACATACATAATTACTTGCATGCATGTGTGCAAATATGTGGATGTATATATATATATATATATGTGGATATACGGCCATAGATTGCTATAGGTGCTTGATCAGGGATCCCAAAATCTCCTAGTTTCATGCTGCTTTGGTATAGCTTGACTCGGGCACCCATGGTTCCCGGTTCCAAGGATGCGGCCCTTTCCCACCACGTGGAAAGCCTTGGTCCCGACTCAACCAGTTCACTTCGTCGGAATTCTGCAGAATCAACGAGAACACCTGCCTCTGACATGGGGAAAAGAAAAACATGAGGGTGGAATGTTCATCCACAGAGCACTGTGAAACAACTCGCAGATCCGCAGATCCTCTGGGCTTTCAACCTGCATCATGATAGCCCCCAAAGTCCATTCCGCCCATACCTTTTCCACCCATACCTGGAGCGAGCGAGTTCCCTGGTGGTCGGAAGTGAACATCAACATCGAGTTCATAGGTGGTAGTTGGCTGCCAAAACTAGTGATAGTCTTACTATATCACCAATGTTAGTAGATGTTCCCTGATAGGTGGTAGTTGGTCAAAAGTTGTTTGCCAAACTTGTGAATTGATGGGTGTTCTTCCAGCGCCTTACTATTGACCCATAGGCGTGTCAAGTCCGGAGAGGGTAAGGTCTTTCCACTGGTGCACCGTTGAGTGCCGAGCAAGTACATTACCATCGCAGCATCATGTTGCAGCTGAAGATTCTCAAACTATACTGCACGTTGTTCTTTACGATCCCCGCTCCCACTCATGGCAGGTTCTAGTGCTGTCTTTGATATTCTTCTTGGTTACACCACTTTTTTTACAGAAAGGGACGCTATACGGGTGTGTGTTTTCATGTGCTGCTAAGATTGCAGGATAATATGTTTTTTCGTTTTCATTCTTTACTTAGAGATTTTTTGACACAGGCAACACCGGCAACACAGGACCCTTGTAAACATTCACGACAGGTGACCAGGTGACAAGGTGACAGATTCAGCTGACATTTGGAGAGAGGGGTGGACTGGGAGACCTCTTGGGGGGGGGGGGGGGAAAAAAAAAAAAAAAAAAAATTCCCGAAAACTGTTTTCCCCCCCCCCCCCCCTCCCCCCCCAAAGAGGTCTCCCAATGCCTTGACTGAAGAAGGGCTCCTCCGTTGGCTCTTGTGCCACCATAGTCATTATTTATGTGCTTTCCAATTTCTAAAATGTTTATCTCTACTTGGGGCTAGAGTTAGGGAAATATGCCGGAATATTTTTCTCAAGTATTTCTCTAATCTTATTTCATGGTTTACACATTTGTTTCGAGCTGCAAGATTTTACGTACTGAAGTGTTTATTACATTTGAGATACTAACTTCTCAATGTTGCTCGCACACTGGTAATTTTAATGTGTTTTGCTGGACATTTTGAAGGATACGTTTGTTTGACATTGTTGCTGTATTTGGCTAACTTATGTTTGGGATCCTTAGATTGTATATGATGAAGTTCTATATAGATAGAACATAAATATTATGTATACACTTGATAAGTAGCAAATAGGTAGTGTATAGATAGCATATAGGTACCAGTGGTAGCGTTTAGGTACTTAAATAGTAAATAAGTCTATAGAGCTGCCTTAAAGGTAATATGTTGGCAGTAAATCAAAAATATGTAGGTAGTAAATAATTAACTAATAACTAGGTATGACATAGATATTCTACAAACATTATACAAATATTATTCGTAACATACGTACATAGGTAGTATGCAGCTACTTGTAGGTAACATAGAGGCAGTATACAAAGGCAGCCAATGGGTAGTCTTTAAGCAGTATGCAAGTATATAAATAGCTGATAGGTAAGATATAGCTAGTATGTAGGTAATCCATAGGTAATATATAGATAGTTTACAAGTGCTATGAAGTAGTATTCAAGCAGTGTAGATGTATTATATTGGTAGTATTTAGGTATCTAGATAATAAAAAGGTACTATCTAAATCTAAAAAGTCTTCAAGTAGTATATTGGTAGCACATAGGTAGTAAACAGGCAATACAGAAGCATCAAAGAGATAGTGTTCAGCCAGTACATTGATACTATAGAAGTACCATATAGGTAGTGTATAGCTTCATATGTAATATGCAGGTACTACACAGGTAGGATAGAAATTTTCTAATGAACAGTATTTAGGTCATAGTTAAGCAGCAATAGAAATTGTACAGACATAGTATATAGGTATTATATTGGTAGTATATAGATACTACAGAGGTGCAAGCAGTGGAGAAGTAGTACAGAGGTATTAAATGGGCACTTTCTAGGTAGAAGTCAACCAGTGCATGGGCCATATATAAGTAGCATATGTGAGTACATAATTAAGTAGTATTCAGGCAGTAAAGAGGTAGTCTATAGGTTAGATGTAGGTACTATACATGTTACCTATATATGTTAAATTGTGGTTTGGTACATAAATGCTACAAAGGTATTATTTATGTAGCATACAAGTAGAGCAAACAAACATTAATGGAACAAGGATTCAAGTAGATCTACAAGAAAAAAGGTACAACATGACAGCAAGCAGGGTGGAATGATCCCAGCTAAGGCAAGGAACACCTACTAAGTAAATTATCAAGCGAGTAAAAATTTAAGCAAATAACTAGAAATCACTAAAAAAATAGCTAAAAAGACCGAAAAACACACACCCACATAGCGTCCCACACTCTTTTTTTACTAGAAATGTCCATTGCTGGCTACCTCCATGCTTCTTTGCTCAAGTCTGGCACTGTTGCATCCCCCGACTCTGTCCAATTCTGTGGTTCCAATCTTCCTTTCTTCCCCCCCCCCCCCCCCCCCCCCCCCAGCCACTGACAACGGCTTAGCTAGCAGTGATCCGTGTGGCTCTCTGGTTTCATGGGCCAGGACATGCGGGTATTGATAGGAATGCATGTACATGATTTACATGTATACAAGCAGTCATATCAATATCTACATATGGACATATACATTTATGTATATAGACATGTGTGTATATATATTATATCTATTTCATTATATATATATATATATATTTATTTATTTTTATATTTATATATATATATATATGGACACATTGTATATATACATATGAACACATTGTATGGGTCTTCTTGGTTCATTGTACACTATGCCCATAAACATGCTTTACGCATACAAAAAAAAATATTCATGCTGATATCTATTTGAGCCTATTTGGTGCGGTGCACCATCTCAAGCATGTCTCCACGTCTCACAGGCTCGAGTCACGCATGGAGTCATCCATGCCCAAGCCAGGCTGCCTCGGTACAAGTGGCCCTAGGGCCTTGGTGAACAATGCTTTCTAAAGACTGATGCTTCTGCTTGATCCAAGTGGTGGTTTGCTTGATCCATCCAGGTGATGGTTTCTCAAAACAGGAACCCCCAAAATCAATGGTTTCTTACTATAGATGGTTGATATTAGATGATTTCCAGGTACCCCTATTTTGAGAAACATCCATATGGATCCATAGTATTTAAAACCTGGTCATAACCATTGTTCAATGATGGTTTAATAGTATTTAGATGATGTTTAAATTGATAATGGTTGACTATCCATGATTCATCATGGAAATACTGGCTTCCTTGGTAATAATGGATGTTTACCCTTTTTAGCCTGATTGCTTGGCATTAGTATGGCGGATTTGTAGGTTCTCCGAAAATCGTGGCTGTGCAACCCACGGGTGGCTTTCTCGGACCTGTGTTGGTCATCCCTGGTACTGTCCAGGAAGTTTCAGCACGCCGCAGGTTTTTGTCATGACATGTGACCCCGCTCCCAGTCGGTTTCTATTATAGTAACAGCATAGTTCCACCTAGTTCTTTAGAGGTGTTTGCGCACATACTGCATCATCTCATGAACATGTGATACAATTGGAAATTTGTTGCTGTGAAGTCGCGGAACGGATTCCCACTGGTACTTCAAGAAAGCCAAAAGGAACAGTCTTCAACCTCTCCATTGCAATGTGTCACTGGGTGGTTGATGTGAAAATCTACAAGAAACCTATGTTTTAACCACCTGTTATAGGGTTTTACCCTGGAGATGAACGAGGCACAAATGCCTGTCTTCAAAGGGTTGAGCGACTGGTTGAACATGGTGGAACAGACCAGACTTTCTCATTTTTGACGCACGCTTTGCCTGTGGTAGAATCTCTATCTGAGGCCAGCAATAGCAGTCCGAAGGGAAAGATCTGGCCTGGTAACCCGCGACCATCATGGAGGATCCCATATGACCAAACCAGCTAGAGCCAACAACATCTGAACCAGGACGGAGTTACGACATAGATCTACCTCTTGGCAAATGATCACAACCAGGCTTGTTCAAATCCTATAACTCTACGAGGACAAATTAATATCAATTATTCAATGAATGGATCACAATGTGGATAATAAGATTTGCAGGTCATTAATTAAGCCATTGCCAAATCTATTGATAACATAAACATCTCCAAATGGATTCTAAACGAAGGGTCGATATCCAACAGATAAGTGTATAACATAGATATATCACTCAAATACTAAAATCATCTAAAATCTCTTACCGTTCCACCAAGCAGGTGGACCGAATCCAACCCCTTGACTTGCTGGTGGCATCGGTCGAAAGCGCTGCTTCCCTGGGGTCGCGACCCATACGGGGAAGGTGCCACGCCTGCCTGGAACGCCAACAGTCCATGGAAAGCTGAACCATATCTTACTAAACTTGTAGAATAGTAGTAACTTATTAGTGGTAAAGTAGTTAGTTTAGCTACATAGTTGTCTATTTATCAACACATCTATCTATTCTGAATAATTAGTTTCTATTTGTTTAGGTAGTGTAACTTCATACTAAAGTAGCCACCAAATAGGGCATTCTGGATGGCGAGGGTTTGAACAGAACCTGAAAATAAGTCAGAAGTAGGTTTTTCAAGGGACATCTAAATACTGTATGTCACACGATCCGCTTCAAAACGCAAGAGTTGACGCAGTAGTTTGAAAGGTTGGCATGTTGGCGGAGTGTCTGGCAAAAAGTGTGAACCACAAATCCAAACTGCCAACTGGCAGAGCAATCTAATCAGGATTCCAGTAATGAAGTGCAACATTTGATCATTTCTATGTCTATCTGCACACGTGTCACATGTGCATGTAAAATTGTACATGCATACTGGGCAGAGAACTACCAGTGATGAGGCTCCTCGATCGAAAGGGTCAAGAAAATATCCCAACAGGTTCACTCCTTTCATTTAGAGGCTTGCAAAACCTCGAGGTACAAGACAAAGTGACCAAAAATGACCCAAGCTTGATAAGGGAGCCAGCCATGGGGAAATACGCCAAGTCACCAGGGATGTGACCGAAGATAAAGAAAATGTATTGTGATCGATCGCATGAACAACTGTCTCAATGCTACTACTCCTTGAATCCTTGCCTCAGGGCCCAACCAGAAACAACGAGCAAGGCAGTTCAAGCCATAGGGGACCCAAAAAATGGTAGTTTGATTATACTATAAATGATGAATATTCGATGATTGGGGGGTACACCTGTTTCGAGCAACACCCATATGCAATTAAACGGTCTCATCTTGTTGAATCATCAGTTTCCATTGCCATGCATGACTACCGGAGCTATTGCTGCTGACCAAGCACTGCCACCTGTGGATGGCCAAATCGACTCGCGTCAGCACCATAGGCCAATCCAGCCTGAAACAATCAAACTCCAACCAGAGGTACTGGAAAACCCAGGGGATGTAACCAATACAATACGTTGCGGGAATGCCCAATACTCCTCTCCATCCATTCTGGTAATGACTGCAAATCTGATCAGGAGCGTACCATGTAACCTCCGGTCGGCAGGGATAATAGCCAAAAGCGGGTACCTTGGGTGTTCATCCTTCAGCAAGCAACGATTATAGGGTGACGAAAGTGAGAATCATTTCCCTCGGCTGTCATGTGCCAGTATTGCTTTTGCCATCCATGATCGCCTGTAATTGTGGGTGCTGGATATGCATGCAAATATCTATCTGGCCATGTATTTATCTACCTGCAATCGATAAGCAATGACAATGCTCAAAATAAGACTCACCCACAGACTGGTTCTATGTACTTTTTGGGTTGGTTGACCATGGTGGCTGGGAACCATCATAAGCTACTTGATGATTGCAGACACTCACACTAGAAAAAGCCTTGGGTCCACCAACCATTGATAGCTCCTGTTACCAGATTGCTGATCACAGGCACTCAAACTTTGATCATTGGGCCCATGTTTTCCAAGATTCTTCGACGGCTTTCTCAAACTCTTTGAGGCACTCAGCCTCAAAGCTGTTCCTTTGTTGCGGAAAGCCATGTGGCATCATCATGGCAGATTGATGTCCGAAGCGGGGTTCTCACAATGAGAGATCCCCAAAAACTGGTTTGTTGACACTGGTTCTTGAAAGAAACGCGATTTTGGGGTGCCCCTATTTTGAGAAACACCCAAAATCAATGTTCTTACTACTAAAATGGTTGAAATGGTTGGTTTACTATTAAAAATAGCTTTAAAAAAAAACATGGATCATGACAGGTCAGCAAAACCGCCCCATCGCCGTTTCACGGTGCCTGGTATTGTGCTGCCATGGGATCCAAGCCCTGACGCCGCATGCGACACTGGCAATCAGAAGTAGCGATCTCCAAAAACTCGTTGGAGAACTAACCATTTTTGGGGATACTAAAAAAAACACTTACCTTTTGGATACTAAAACCTAGTTAACAGTAAACGGTTGGTTTGGGTAAGTGAGATCGGTTAAAGTATTAGTAATTGGTCAGTTTAGTTAAAAGTAGCTTTTGTTAGTACCAATAACAAGTAAGAGTTGGAGAAGTACCAGTAGTAAAAGTACAAACTCTTGAGTTAACCAATGTTTACTAACCAAAGTTGTTCCGCTAGTGCTCAATTATAGGTAAAAACTCTTTGGTAAGTAAAGGTGGAACATATAGAGATCAACGATTAAGGTAAAAAGTTGGAAGAATGAGGCCTCCTTTGCGGCAAAACACCCGTGGCAAAACAGCTACAGCTTTGGGGAAAATCCCTCCACTGAAAGCGCACCCTGGAAAAAACTGCCCCGGGAAATCCAACTGCGGACCCCACTGAAAATCCGCGCCTGCACAGGCGGTCTTAAGGGATCAGGCGGGAGCCCGCCCATCGGGTCCTGTAACACAGGTGCCTTCAAGGTGGGGCCCCCAGCTGTTGGCTCAGTTGGTTTGGGGGACTGCTGGTTATGATGGGCATAACATGATATGGTGGTTTCTCAAAATAGGGTACCCAACAAATTGCTGGTTTATTACTATAAATGATTATAAATGGATGATTTGGGGGGTCCCCTATTTTGAGAAACACCCATATAACTGTAGTCAAGTTGCGAGACTTAGCCAACTAGCCATCTCCAGATTGAAATTTCTGGTTCGTCTGTGGGGCGATGCTGTCTTTGGCATCCAAAATTGAAGGCACCAGTACAGACCATGGGAATGTTTACGGCAATGGCTCTGGATTTGCGGCCTGAGTAGGCGCCCTAAGGTTTACACTTTTGGACATGTTTGTGACGTCCCATTGACATAGCAACTATGCACCTGACAATTTGTGATGAAAACTCAATCAAGTACTTTGAAATCACTAACCAAGCGAAACGTGGTGAAAATTCCAAGTTCGCAAAATGTTTCAATCTCCCAAATGCTTCCTCCAATAATCACCAACCCATACCAACCCACCTATTACGAGTTTCAACACGTGATCCTGAACGACTTTGCGGGGAAGCCCCATGGCCCTCCGGACCCGGTCCATAGGGCGTGGCACGCCATAAGGATCAACGCCTCAGCAAAGACTGAGTAGGATCAGCAGATTTCAGCAGATGTTGGTGGTTGAACCACCCCTATGAATGGTTAATAATGGCTAATATAATGGCTTAGAATGGGGCCGTCGCGGCATCCCAGAACCGACTGATCATGATCACTTTCAGCAACGAAATCTTAGGTTTGGTGGCGCCATCGTTTTTGAACATAGCTGCATTGGGATGACAGGGAAGCCATCCGAATCTTGATACCCAAGCATCAATTGAGCCCAAATCTATGGCACTGCCGCGATAGGCTCTAGACCAAAACCACTTCTCCAGTTTCATGAAGATATGGATGAGCAATGATGCAAAAACTGATTTGTATAAAATAGATACTTATCCAGTGAGCAAAGAAAGAGTACTTCGAGCAGCGGTTCTCTGCCTTTTAATCCATGCCCATCGACCCGCCGCGAACCTTTAGGCAAGCCCCACCCAGCCTGGATAGTATGGATTTGGTGGTGCTGCCTGCCAAGCGGTCCCAAACTCACGCAGTTCGTTGCATTTACCAATTGGATATGGCGACTTGTTCACGTTGGATTGCGGAAACTGGGGAGACATGCAAAGATATCAATGATTGTGGAATCCTTGTTGAAACTCCTTAAGGTCATGAGGCACCCTAGCCCTGGCTCAAGTTCAGCTATCATCATCAATCTATGTTTGATTCAAAATCACACACACACACACAAACAAACAAACAAACAAACAAACAAACAAACAAACAAACAAACAAACAAACAAACAAACAAACAAACACATTAGAAGTTGAAGCTTTATGCTAACCATGTCAGAAATTCCATGGGTTGCCTGTTTGCTCCTGACGTCGTGCTGCCTTGCATATGCTTTGCCCCACGAAAGTACCTGATTCAACAAATAAAAGAACCTAGACCAAATGCTTGGGGCGGGAGCCCTCTGCTCACATGGTGGTTTCTCAAAATCAGGGACCCCACAAATCTCCCTCTATATCAACCATTTATAATACAATAAACCAACCATTTTTAAGGTCTCCCACTTGGAGAAACCACCACATTGACATGAGCTTCACCCGTTGAGGAAGACCCCGGGATGAGGTTCGCGCGTCCCCGCCTGCACGTATGGTTGCGGTGGCGCGGCAGGACGTCCGTAGGATGGATTGTCAACCCATTGATAAACCTGGCAGAGCTCTCCCTGAGAGGTCACAAGCAACAGCTTTATTAACGAGTGGTTATAACCAACTTCTTAATAAGTTAATTACCAACTGGTTGAACAACTATTCCCGGTTCCCGAAACAGCAGGAAATAGAAACCACGTCGCGCCCAAGTTCAGCTGACAAAACTGATTCCAGGAAATCGTGACGGCTGAACCTAGACTCGACTATGTCAGAATTTGAGCAGTAGTGGCTACCCAGGATTAATAAACCCTAGGTTTATTGATTGGGGGGGGTACTATTCTAATTGGAAACCAAAGCTTTTAGGGGATACCCCCTATTAATCAACCAGGGGTTTATTAATCCTGGGTAGCCATTAACTTGTGCAGTTGCTCAAGAGACTATGGCATCGACCGGTTCATTGTCCTCAACAGAATCCATCAATCATGGCTTTGACACTGCTCATTCCAATCGCTTGGTTTCGGCCCCTGTTGCATGACAAGGGACCCAAGCTCTTAAGAATTAATCGTCTCTGCTTTTGGCGCCGAGGAACCATGTCTTGTACCGGCGGCGGTGTGGGATTGTCCACCCATTGGCTGCCACCCTGCCACCAATGTTGCGACTGGGGCTGGGTGTGGAAGGATCTCCTACCACCAGCAAGGATCTCATCTCTCGAAATGGCACCCACACACGGTGAGAGGGTGAGATACGCGTAAGCAACTCCGCGATATTTCCAACGGGGTATAGTCAATAAGAATTGAAGGGTGGGTCGCAACTAACCACTAGCAGGTATGGAAACTTCGGAATAGAAACTGGAGTTCTTGTCCAGGTGCGGATTTGCGTATACGTGTCGATAAATATACATGTAGGTTATATACAGTATGTATATATATATATGTATACACATATATGTGATTATGTGATTATGTGATATTATGTGTGTGTGTCACTCCTGGGCTAAATATCTCTTGTATATCTGATGTATGCACACATACACACAATACCACAGCTATACAAATGTATATATGGAAACAGTCATTCGAATATGTAGATACTATATATTTTCTCATACGCGGTCACATACATAGACATGTAAGGATGGATAAATGTGTTTGAAGAAGTATTGAGGGAATATCCTGCCACTGTGTTTGTACATATATGACAAAGGCCTTTATGTCTGTATCGCTCAATACAATTACACCAAGAATCGCAAAGATCACAAAGGCAAATGTACATGTGAGTAATGGGCGTGCTCATTAGAATCAAATAAGTATTCAAGAATCAAGAAAGGATTCAGCACGTCTTGTCCAATAGCCACAGAGAACTAAAGAGGGGGAGGGGATGGCTGTGGGTCAAAACCCCGTACCCCTGGTTCCCCTAACCATGGCTGTTTTTCCATAAAATTGTTGGTTATTATCCCCCATGATTAGATGGTAAATATTGGCCATAGATTCCCGGTTCTCGTGGGTCACTATCCAACCAACATTTTGACAGAACTCTCCAAGAGAGTTTGGAGTATTACTTCGGAAAAATAGGTGCCAGGACATCTCCGGTACACCAAGCGGCTGCCTTGATTTCAACCCGTGATGGTGATTTGTGATTGAAGTAATGGTGAATTGTGGTTAATGATGGGTGATAGTGGCTTTTCGGCAGTCAGTGATGGTTAGTGATAATCGTTGCTATTCATAGTTAAAATAATGGTAAAGGTGATTGATGACTGGCCTAGCTCAAGTAAATTCACGTTCCACAGTTCGGCCTGCGATTGAAAGGTAAAGGTCCATTTTGAGAAACCACCACATGTTTGCCAGCAAATCACCCCAACAGCTCGGTGTCAGACAAAACTCACCTCAAGGAACTAGCCATCATTGACCAATATTGACTATTGGTCATACGGTGGTTTCTCAAAATAGGGGACCCCAAAAATGAGTGGTTTATTACTAGTATATAATGATTAAACTATGAAACAAGGATGATTTCGGTGGGTCCCCTATTTTGAGAAACGCCCATATGCATGGGGTCACCAAGGGTGTCGGAGCAGAAGTGACCACGTCTTTGTGGGTGCAGCTGAAAGATATGGCTATGGGTCAAAACCCCCATTAGCCATTGTTTTCCCTATGATTTGGTTGTTTATCATCCCTGGAAAAATTGCTTCATTGATATTGACCCAGCTCGCCATATAGTTGGTATATATCCCCGATAATTGCTAGTTATCATCCCCCATCATTAACCAGCTATTTGATTGATATTGACATGATATTGACACAGCTCGCCATATACAGAAGGTTTCTGCTTGACGCCGCCTGAGTTTGGGTCGTCGGAAACATGGGTTGAGCCTGGCCAAGCAGCTCGTTTCGTCGAGACGAAGACACCGTGTGCATCCGTGTGCTGAGTGCTGAGCCAAAATTATGATAGTTGATCAATATATTATGAAAATAATCTAATAGTGATAGTTGGAAAGTAGTAAAATTATATGAAAACATATACATTTTGATAATCAACTCCACTTGGAAAATCTATGCCAGGCAGATTAGAAAAGCCCATGCAAGGCTTACTTTTGGAGAATACAGGCTGTTCGCAGCAAAGGGGAAACTTCATTGATGGACCCGGGTGAGGACAGGGGTATCAAACCCGCAATCAAACAGAACATCGAAAAACAGATCGCATCTGTCAATATTTGGCAGGTGCATTCCACCACCAAAGAAGATACTACTGTAGTCAAATTAGATCGTAGTTCCAAACATACCTGGTGGCTTCAAACATCTGCTTCGCGGTTTCATGGTAAGATACGGATCCACGATGTGGATCAGCATTATCAAGGTCTCCCAGTTTGTGACGGGTAAATCCATCCAACCAGGAATGAGATATGCCCAGGATCCATCCCAACGTTCGATTTCAAATCAAATCCATTTCAAACCAGGAATCCATAGGGATCCCATTGCACCATCTCTAGGCATTGGATGGACCATTGGCCACGGGTTGGCTGGAGAGAACCACCCAGCTCTGGTCGATGCTATGGGGCAACACCTCAAGGGTTCATGGGTGGTTAACGGATGGTTGATGGTGGGTTAAGAGGTGGTTCATTGGTTGTTAATGCTTGGTGAATATAAGTTTTCCTGTTGGTTTTCCCATGGAAGATATTGTGCTTGTTGTGAACATCCCGAAAGCTGCTTTACTTCAGAGCTGCAAAAACGCAGCACGGGCAAGCGCATTGCTCGTTCTGCCCTGACTGCAGTGACGCGTTCCCAGAATGGTTCATGATTCGCTTCCCTCGGTACGACAACCCCTGAACAAGCAAAATAAGAGCCACTGGTTCATGGCATTGTTTGATTTCATCAAGTTAATAAGCATTTGTTATCAATGCCAATACTGCTTTGCCCCCGTAGCTTATTCACCACTACTAGTATTAAGAATTAGCCACTTCTAGTAGTTGTTTGCCACTGTTCATGCGTTTCATACCGCTAACTGGCACTGACCCCCTGCTGCACCTGTGCTGGTGCCTGCGGTACCTGCAGCTGCGCTGGTAGCTGTAAGCTACAACGATGATAGAAATCACTATTTACTAACAATTACATCATCTGAGCAATAACTTGACCATAATAATCCTAAATATAAGTGCAATCAGAATGATTAGTCATGCTGAACCATGGTCAACAATAGTGAGAATGAAGAATTGCAAACAAAAGTGATATCAATTCGCTCCCAGTGAGGCTATACAGCAAGCAACCGCATGTTTACTAAACAACCAATCATCACAGACTTTCAGAAATCGACCCTTCTCAGAGAGAAAGGGTTGGTGCCACAACGATAGGCTGAGCATCAAGCACGTCATGCACCATCCAGATGACATTTGACCCCAGTCTTGTCTGCAAAAAACCAGATCCAAAAACTGATGGGGGAATAGAATCCCTAATGTTGCAGTATATATCAGAAAAATCTGATAATTTGCATAATATCCCAGACCTAATGTTGCATAAGATCTGCAAACTGGGATTGGCTGTTTCTTCTGGCAGAAAACATGGTAATCTGAACTGGATTTTCATACCCTGATTTGATGGCACATTGGTGCAGGGCTTCGGATGTTGCAGTCACACAACGATCCCAACAAAAAGTCGCGCCCCTCGGGCGAAACAAAACGAATTCGGCAACTCGATGTCCAAGAGTTGTTCGGTGAAAAAAAAGACTTCCAGTTGTCCCTCCGAAAAAAATCATCAGATACATGGCTATGGGTCAATATCAATCAACCAATTTCATGGGGGATGATAACCAACAAAAATAGAGAAAACAATGGTTGTGATAGAGCAACCAGGGGTACGGGGTTTTGTATGACCCACTGCCAGATACATTGCGAAAAGGCCAGGTCATGTACAGTAGCAGATTGACCTGGCAATGGAAAATCAAGCAGTCTTGTTTCTGATCTACCCGTCAAAAGTGGGGAGGTTCGCTTGTCAGGTTGATCAATCTACTCTTAGTGGATGCACACACACACACACATATAAGCTTGCATCGCTGGTATGTTCCAACTACTTTTTATTGTTGGTTGTTGTCCCCTATTGTTAGCCATGAATTCTCCATACTTCAACGTATGAACCATCACAATGCACTGTAAATGATCATTAACTATGGTCAACCATCGTCGGCCATATCTAATGGCAACTTTGTCGACCATATCAAAGCATCATGAATAAACCATCGTCCAACCCGTACCAATCAGCATTAACTACTAACCATGAATTACTGAAAATGCCAATCAATGGGAACTACCATAATGATGATACTCACATATACAAATCATATCCAATGGATTCACATGGTACTAATTTGTGCTTCCAGCCATCCTTCTCCGCCGCAACCAGGCTCCCGGTTTCTGCCTGTGGCATCCGTTCAGCCTAGGACAGCAGGGATCTAAGCACATGGTCTGAGAAATCCTGGGTACACAGTGTTATGCACATGCCCAATGCCAGAGCCATAAAGCGGCGGGTTGATGCTGATACAAATAGATGCATATACCCATATACATAATTATATGTGCATATAACTCAGTAGAACTATTTGTTACATATTTATATCTACACACAGAAAGTATTACTTGATTAGGTGACTGTCTTCTGTCATATGAATAGTGGTTCACTGGTTCACCGCAGCGACAAGTCTTTGGACAAACTACAACACTGTACAACCTACCATCTTCATGACACTTGGAAGCCCCGAAGAAACAGACCAAATAGAGTTGATCCACGCGAATTCCCAGCTCCCTTGGTTGGTGAATTGGTATTGCTTTGTCAATGCTCGTATTGCAATGCCGACCTGTTCGAAAGGGGTACTGTTAAACTTATTCCACCTGAGCCTGGACAGTTCAACTGGTGAAAAATTGCTCTTCAAATTTGGATTATGATTAATCATCAAATTTGGAGATTTAATCAAATTCATAGTCTGAACTCTGGATTATGATTAAAGTCTTGGTCACTGACATTCCAAGCAGGCCAAGAAGTCTTCCATAGAAGGAAAGACCATCAACTGCATAATGCAACCGAAACTTTAGAGGGAACATGCAAGTTCTTGGATGCTACAACCGGTAACAGCCAGTGATGAACATCTGGGTATGAGTCAAAAGTCAAATATGGAACCATTGAATCATCTTGAATTTGGTAATTTTGGCATCATAATGGGAGGTTGCATCTAATTCATTTTGGACTGGAATAGATTGAAAACCATGTTGCGGACTCCGAATCGGACAACAACTGCGATGCGTTTGCCTACCAATCCAGTGTAGGCTTGGCCATTGGCTCTCCACTGTCAGGTTAGGGAAGCTTTACACACCCAACTGCGGAACAACTGTCAGGTTAGGTTGTTCTCCCCAACTGCGATTGTCACAATGAAGCACGAGGGAAATTCGAACCCTCCGGCCACACATGCCAGGTCACGTATTTACATGCGAGTGTATACCTATGTGTGTGTGCAAATATATACGTGTATATATATATACATACTTAAAACTTAGTTTGATATATATGTATATATATATATATACATATATATATATAGTGCATACTCTTTTTGCTGTACATAGGTCTGGTGGCCAAAAATGGAACACACATCAAAATAGAACCACTTGTGGGAGAAAGAACATTATCTTTTTCTATATCCAAAACACCATATTGGGGCACCTCTCACCCCCAAATGAATGGGGATTCCTATTCTGTAATATCACAGTCAATCAATCATTTGAGTCACAACCAGAGTCTTCCTTTTGATTATGGCCGAAATCTGGGTACATTGTTTGTCCATGATTAATGAATCTTGGAGTGAAGTCGAGCCGAGGTTGATCGCGTAAGTATCACAGAATCATTTGTGCAGATCTGTCTAAAGTCTTATCATCACAAAGCCAACGCCTACCATGATATGACTATCAAACAACCCAAATGTTAGCATGCCTCTGGACCACACTTCGTGGTTCCCGCTCCCCATTGAAGCTTTGGCCTGCAAATACGACCTTGTTCTACCGCCGGCCGAGGAAACTATTGAGCTGCCTCTACGCAGCCTGTATCTGCCCCATCCCCAGGTCGATGTTGGGGAATCCCGTGGTTTCGGGGCACCATTCACAAACCAACAGCTCCCGAAGGTTTCAGGGCTCGAAAAGGGCAGGCTTGCCGCTGAATGCTGGCTGGTCACAGGTCCATCTACCCACTGATATCCCTGGCGTACCAAGGCTTGTAGGTGTGGGCAATGGGCAGTAGGCTTGAAATAAGTATATATATATATATATATAGTATATATATACACATTAAATATTAAATATTAATATTATATATTATATTATATTATATTATTTTATTTTATTTTATATTATATATATATATATCGAAACTCTCATGTAGAACCAGAAAGATGCTAAATTCTTGGAAGGTAAAGAGTTGAACAGTGGAATACTGTGTGCCAAAGCATTTTTCCGGTGCCGAGTGCTTGGGATGGAGATTTACAAGCATCTGATCCAACTATGAGAAGTTACCAAGCTATAAGTTAAATTCTCATTATACGCCAAAGTAAACACTGCTTCTGATCACCATGCTTGTACAGGTAGGATACTCATGCGAGTTCTCATAGTGATCCTCGGTGGTCCCAGTGACACGAAGACTGTTACGTGTCTGAGTCAGCACCTCCAAGCTATCTAACCGTGGCTAGGAATGTGCGCAAAATGCATGAGCTGGCATAAACGGTGGCCACATGAAAATGACCAGCACCCTGCATCAAGCTGAAGGGAATTGGCAAGCTGAAGGGAACTAACTACAACTAGCTCTGGTGTTTTCGTGATAATCTTAATCCAGCTTTGAAGAGGTGTGGCATTGAGTACCCAAATGTGAATCCATCAACAGGGACTTGACACTACACATTGCTCTTCAACAGAATCCCCACACAGACAGCGGCACTTTTCATTTCGCGCATTCGTCCTCAATCCACTCTGTAGGCTCCATCTACAACACGAGAGAAATGTATTCACAAATGCAAAACAAACAACAAAAAAAACGAACCCTCTGTGGCTTCCTCCGTGCTTCATGATTGAATTCCTCTCACAGTGGAAGGCCCCTCCACTAAAACCGTTGTCAGGCTCTGCTGATTTCAGCAAGCTGTCACCTATCAGTGAGGGTGCAAATCAAGAAACTACCTTGGCTCGGCGCAGGTCATCGCCACGTAGATGGGGGGTCATGCCCCTGGTGTACCACACCAGTACTGTTGATAAGTTTTCCAAGTGAAAGTGATGGTTTGTTGGCTACTGTTCCGGTATTATCGCTGGTTGTTAACGATCCTGTTCCCATAGTAACGTTAATATCTTTATTGTAACTATAACGATTGATTGCCAACAGTAATCATCATTATTCATCATGATTCATCATTGACCCATCGTTAACCCATCATTAAGCCACATTTGCCCATCATTAAGCCATCATTAATCCATCATTGACCCGTCATTGACCCATCATCGACCCATCATCATCTCATCATTAACCCATCATTAAACCATCATTGACCCACCATCATTCAATCATTGATCTATCACTAGCCATGTCCCATATCATTGATGGTGAATAGGCTGATCCATAGCCCTATCCTGGCGATAACAAGAAGACTGTTCCCCACTGTGCTGAGGTTGCAGCTGCTGAGGGGATGTCACCTGGTCGGATTCCCAGCTTGTGGCGATTCTGTGGATTTGTTTCTGTGGCAAATCCTTGTTGAGAAGTTCAAGACTTGGTGGGGACGCCAACTCGCAAGCAAGAGCAACAACAACCACAGCCATAGCCATAGCCATAGCCACAGCCACTGCCACAGCAACAACAACGACAACAAGAACAACAAGAACAAGAACAAGAAGAAGTAGGAGTCGACCCACCAACCGGCTATAGAGTCCAACAACAGAACCTAGGGGCACCGGCAAGGTCATTGCATCCCAATAAAGAGCGAGAGAGAGTGAGAGATCCGGAATTGAAATGTATGACCTCATCGAATCTGCAATAATTAACGATAGTTTCAAGGACAATATCAATTTGTTGAAGGATAGGTGGGTGTTCATAAAACCTCGCAGTAGCCCAAAAGAGGTTCTGCTTACCTTGGGGGTATGTACCCCAATTTACCGACAGCCACAAACTGTAACCCTGGAACCCCCGTATCCCGCACTTCTCCCCACCAGCGTGCAACCAAGAAGGATTGTGAATGGATACCCCTTGCAAGAAGGAACAACCAAGGCGATTCCATCCGATCTTAGCATCCCAGAAGGCTTAAGTATCTTGACCCATCTTCACCCTCGATCAATGGAGGGAGTTGATAGGATGTGCTCCTTGCACTGTAATTCCACCATGCTAAGATCCCAAAGGCATCACTAGCGTTGACCAGTCAGAATGCACGGTGAGAAGCATCACACTGTCTCGCTAAAGCTGGATAGGTGTAACACAGTGCGGCCATCCTGTGCTGTTCTTTTGTCGTAAGCCACCATCAGAGTTTGTGAACAGTGGATTGTTATACCTTTTGATACGATTATTGTTGTTTCTACCTTTTGGTTGTGCTCACATATTGTTGGCAGTGCCCTACTACTCTTGCTCATTGCGCCCATAGTGCGGCGCACAGTTGTTGCCATTGCTTCCAGCATCACTACTGGCGGTTCAGGTCTAGCCTTTGCTATATCACCAGTATTGCTTCCGCCCATTATCCCCATGTTGATGTGTTTTCCCATCATAGATTCTGAGTCCTTCCGCAGTCATTCCCCCTTCGTTGTTGACCCAATCCCTGGTGGTATTTGCCGTTCTTGGAAGTATGACCCTAGTTATCTGCCATCTTTGTTGCTTCGACACTGCATTACTCTGGATAAACCCCGTACGATCACTGTGATCACTGGGTGCATCCGTTGTCAACCACTATTAGCCATGCTTGAGCATCATCTAAACTTAATCTAAACATTGTACTTCCCGTTATTTCTCTATCACTACCTCTAGGTATCGTTGCTTCACTTCACCCCCAACAGGGGAACAGGGCTCCAGGGCTGATTCGTGGCTGCCATGGGCCCCTGGCCTAGAGGTCTGCTCAGGCCTGGTGGACGACCAACCATCAATGGACCCAATGGGGTGACCTACCATGACCAACAAAGGATCTTTGTTCATTTGGCTATGGGTCAATATGAACCAACATTCATGTGTCTTTGTTCAGCGTTAATGTGTGTGTGTGTCTACTAGCATGAGTAAGTATCACGTATGTAAATACATGATATGTAGACATAACGAGCACAGTGTAACATGTGTAGTAATGCTGTATGTATGTATGTATGTATGTATGTATGTATGTATGTATGTATGTATGTATGTATGTATGTATGTATGTATGTATGTATGTAGGTATGTAGGTATGTAGGTATGTAGGTATGTAGGTATGTAGGTATGTAGGTATGTAGGTATGTAGGTATGTAGGTATGTAGGTATGTAGGTATGTAGGTATGTAGGTATGTAGGTATGTAGGTATGTAGGTATGTAGGTATGTAGGTATGTAGGTATGTAGGTATGTAGGTATGTAGGTATGTAGGTATGTAGGTATGTAGGTATGTAGGTATGTAGGTATGTAGGTATGTAGGTATGTAGGTATGTAGGTATGTAGGTATGTAGGTATGTAGGTATGTAGGTATGTAGGTATGTAGGTATGTAGGTATGTAGGTATGTAGGTATGTAGGTATGTAGGTATGTAGGTATGTAGGTATGTAGGTATGTAGGTATGTAGGTATGTAGGTATGTAGGTATGTAGGTATGTAGGTATGTAGGTATGTAGGTATGTAGGTATGTAGGTATGTAGGTATGTAGGTATGTAGGTATGTAGGTATGTAGGTATGTAGGTATGTAGGTATGTAGGTATGTAGGTATGTAGGTATGTAGGTATGTAGGTATGTAGGTATGTAGATGCATGTATGCATGTATGCATGTATGCATGTATGCATGTATGCATGTATGCATGTATGCATGTATGCATGTATGCATGTATGCATGTATGCATGTATGCATGTATGCACGCATGCATGTACGCATGTACGCATGTATGCATGCATGCATGCATGCATGTATGCATGTATGCATGCATGTATGGATGTATGTATGTATGTATGTATGTATGTATGTATGTATGTATGTATGTATGTATGTATGTATGTGTATGCTATAATCCAAACACAAGAAGCGCTCATCTTGGGCACTGGGCGTTGGTTGGTAATACAATGATAAGTATGGAAAATGATAATGATTATATAATGACAATATGATGATAATATCATGATATGAGGATAATGAGAATGGCAATACACAAATATATGTTGAAAAAGGATATTCGTATGATACAAGTCATTATCCAATGATAAGCTTCAATAACGGATCACGCTTTCAGAGTAATATCAATGAAAATGTTTCCTGGTTGATATGTCCTAAAGTCAATTCTCCACCATGATCCAAAATGGATAACCAATAAATGACAATAATAACAATAATGATAGATACAGGTATACACTTATCAATGGCTACGTGTCTTATCATTCAATTATTGCTTATCATTTATTGTCGATCGTTTCAGGGGATGCCCACCAGAGGATGGGAGCTCCAACCACTGTTGGAGTGTGTTGATCTGGAGGGGCCACCTGGCTAATAGTTGCAGTGACCTTGGGCTCCTTCTGAACCGACTTCCAGTTACAGCTCAAGGGCGGGCAACTATTGCAGTAACCTTGGGGAATAGTTGCAGTAACCTTACTGTAAAACTGTTATTCCAAAATAGTTGCAGTAACCCTTGGTGAATCCAGCAGAACTGCTGTAGTGCTTACACTGTCATGATCTGATGATCAGAATGATCTGCTGCCACATCTGCTGGGCAATTGCTCAGCACTGCCTACCATGCAACTGCTCAAGGGCGGGCTTGGAGTCTTCCCAAGATTCGAGATGGGCCCGCTTGTTGGTGCATCCTACATCCCCACAGTGCGTGCACCAAAATGTCTATAGCTACCTTGGTATGTCCATCTCTATCCATGTGTTTCTCCGTAATCCACCGATCCATTTATCCAAATTTATTTATTCATCCATCTATCTTGTCCCATCCTGTCCTAACCAACCTGGTATTGCACTGTTGCATTGTAATATCATATTTTGTCTATTGAGTGCAATGTGCAAGATCTATGTGGTTTATAAATCCGTCCGGTTGAGCCTCAGCTTATCAGATCTGAACAAATCTGATGTGTTCAATCTGATCTCATCTCAACTATTGATCAGTGTGATGCTTTGGATACGATTCAAGATAAATACATATGCTTCAAGATAAGTGCATAAAATGTATCTATTTATGCATATGCATGTATGCATGCGTTCATTTACCTATCCCATCCTATCCCAATCTGTGTTCTGAAAGATAAAAATGCGCACCATTTTGAGACTAGGAAAGGTACCGGTCCCTGATCCAGGATCGACCATGCGCTGTTGGCTGCGCTGCTGAGTTGGTTGGTCTCCTAAGGATCGTTGCTCAAGTTCCTGACCACTGCAGTAGTGACTATTCCTAAGCATGTGTGACCGGTTTCAAACGTTCACAAACATCAGCAAAAGTCTTGACCATATACAGGTGTTTTCTCGGGAAGCTATGGATGGTTTATGAGTAGAGGTATCAGTGTTTGATGAACTGGATGATTTGGGGGGACCCTTATTTTGAGAAACCACCATATTGAGCATTATCCACCACCAGTGTGACCCGTTGTTAACCATGCAACTTCTGCGGTGCGTGGCCTTTCTCTGTCGGGAAAAGTCATGGGTTCAGCCCCTGGCGCCACCTGCGGCATAAGCACGAACCAGCTTCCTACAGAAATCCTTGGGCCTTACGAATTTTCGGTAGGGAAAACTACAAATAACAGCAACAGCAACACTAATAGTTTCACTACTGACCTGTTTCCTCACTTACATTCAGTGCAGATGTGCGAGAACTTTGACCTCGACAGACTTGTATCAGAATGTGTCTTTCCACGCAACATTCCCACTCAAATAGGCAGTTCACAATGAGATATAGTCCCTCGCGGGATTCAGACTGAGCGACAGCCATGCTGAATTATGGAATTCGGAGAGCTGCTCCATAGTGACAAAGGTGGTAGGCAGGATCGCGCTTGCTCAATATTTTGCTGACGCATGATTTGACTAGTGAGCCATAAGGGATTGTCTCTGCGCGGGATCTTGACTCTGATTTCTTTCCCAGATTTTTGCACATGATCATTATTGCCCGACCTCTGCTTCGTTGTTCTGTTTGCTGGGAGAGCTGATCTTGTGGCAAAAAATAGCTTGGGGTGACAGGTGCTGCCTCTTCCGTCTCAATACATGCCCCAAACATTTGATTTTTCTCTCAGGTGGTCTACCGACGGTGCGGAAAAATGAAGAGCCACGTCACGAAAAGGATCGTAAACGGTGGGCGTTGATCAACTGTTACTAACAAACGACATTATTGATGGCCAACAATGATTCTTGATACATAAGCTCATGTACAGCTTAGATCCACATTTGCATGCACGACTTCGTCACTGATTCTAATGAAGATTCCGTGCTAAACTACTCTGATCCATTGGTTTGATGATGTTTGATGCTACCTCAGTGGCAAAGATGCTGATGCCATGGCAACTGATCCCATGGCAACCCGCCTGGATGGTACTGGGCTCTCGTAGTTCGTTGGCTTCTTTCGAGCTGTGCCGGCTGAAATTTCGCTGGTTTCCTGCGTTTCCAAGGCTTCAAAAGGGTGATAAAGAATGGCTGAACCTGGTTCAGTTTTATGAGTCATGGTGAGTCATGATGGTAAATTGGATCACTCTGAGCCACTGCTGTGTGATCACACAGTTGAGGATAACAGTTGAGAAATGTTGAGAAGTTACTGCTGATAACCGTTGAGAATAACAAAGCTGTGACCATGGTCGGGTCAGGGTGTAACCAGGGTTACTAAGTGCTTCAGAGATCTGGTCACCACCGCCGCGTCCTGGACCAGGGTGATCAGGCGCCGGCGGCTTTTTGGACCTGGCTCGCGCCAGTGATTCAGCCGGTGGCCCCGGGGTCAAGAGCTTTCAGCATGGTAAACTCATGGATTGAAATGGCTGAGAATGGTTGGCAATGAAGTTCATCATTGTAAAATTGCCAATGTTGATAATGAAACCATCATGTCGTTATCAAGTCAATTGTTGATAACTTTGCCAATTAAGTGGGGTTTTATTATCAACAATTGCCCATCATGGTGAACAATTTCAGTGGAGTCATGCGCCTTGAATCAAGAGTTGCTAATGAAGGTTTTTTAGGTTAGGATCAATCCATTGAGCATGGTGATCTGGCATTGCCAAACAGGCGATTTTAATGGATTGATCATGAGGGATAGGCGGATAATGGTTGCTAATAGCTGCTAAACCATTGTTCATCACATCTTATATGCGAAATAATGGTTGTAGTCCATGGTTTAAAGCGGCTGATAATTGCTATCATCCGTGGTTGACAGTAGCTTTGATGACCAACGGTTGTAATGCTTGGCGAATGGTAAGTCATAAACAAGGGTCAAGAACTAGCCACTACAGTAAGTAGTACAGTAATGCGAAGTTATGAACTAATGGTAACTTATGAACATGGAAAGTCATGAACAACTAGGCATTAAGTAACGGCATCGTTGGTTCTGTGGTCAGGCGACGAATTTCTTTTAAACAAACAACCGGCTTTTAAATGAGCAACCGTCCATAGTCAATGGCCAAGAAGGGGCTTAAATGGTTTGCTAGCGGTTAAGCTATGTTTTAATTGCAGGGCACGACAAACGACAAGAATAAGGACATGGTGGTTTCTTCTAATAGGAACCCCCCAAAATGGATGGTTTGTTATTAGAATTGATTGTGTTGAATGATAACTGGCAATACCCCTGTGACTTGAGAAACACCCATATAGATAGGGCGTTGAAGTTGGCGTATCTGATGCTACCCACACCCATCGATGATCCTTTTGAGAAGCCGTCAATGACATCGACACCATCGACACCAGGTGGAAAATCCAAGTATGACGTGCCTGAAACAGTTCTTGGCACTGGCTGGATAGCCATAAGTTCACAAACCCTTGTGTACTCAAGTGGTGGCTGGATAAATAGCCATGCTGGTAGGTGTGTAGGACCAAACCGGTTTCTCATAGCAAAATATTGATCTTCATTGCTGACTCATCATGTTGGCTGTGTTGCTCCTACTCAACGGCCAAGCCACGGAATTCACATGAACTGTTTATCTGTAGTGTTGATCACACGCTACCTATCCCGTGGACATGGGTTGCATTGGCAGCACGCTAGTCCAAGTGAACAGTGTGTGAAAAAAACGAAAAATCACCCGTACAGCATTGAACAATATTACAAGTGTTCACCATTACAAACCATATATATTAGCATTGGCCCTTATGAAGAATGGGTAAGTAGCCATGATCAACCATTATCCACCACTCTAAACCATGGATTGGAACAACCAGATGTGTACTGGCAAATGCCCCAAACCTTTTTGGTATCTTCAGCCTTCACCTATCTGGATGAGAGCATAGCAGCTGGCTGGTGCAAAGGTTTGCCCCTCACTCATAAGTGCTTTCAATATGAAATGAGTCGATACCACCATGATTGGCCATGATTCTTTTGATTAAGCACATGCAATATCTAAATCGCTCATATTCATTACCAGGCGATTACTTGGTAGGTAATTATAGCATTTGTGTCCTGAATAGGTACTGCCAAGCTGGTCGTTCTTCCCCTATGGCTAATGGGTACCCTGGACCCCTGGTGACATCCCATGAATGACTAACAAAGTTTTTCTTGGGATGTTCACCTACCTGCTCTTTGGGCAGTTGGCTATGACGCATAGCCGTACATTCACCATGATCAACCGACGGTAACCATCAATAGCCATTGAATAGTGTTCTGACCATGAGTAACATGGATGTTCCCAACATATGATTGCTTTATCAAGCCTATGTCATTGACCAAACTAACCAACAAGAATAATTAGCATAAATGGAAATTGCCATATGGTGGTTTCTCAAAATAGGGGTACCCCTAAATCATCCATTGATAGTCATTTAATAGTCATACAAACCAACCATTTTTGGGGTCCCTTATTTTGAGAAACACCTACACTACATATCATCAAGCGGTTGTAGCGATATTATGGTGTTTCTCGAACAGGGAACCAGGGAATTCCCCAAACTGGTGGGTTTATCACTACAAATGATTAATAAAGTGGATGACAACTGGGGGTAGCCCTATGACTTGAGAACTCCAAGTACAGTAGTCGCTTAACCATCATTGTTGGTGACTTTCCCCTATTCATCCCTATGATTGACGATTATAATCCCCTAGAAAAACCCACAGGTTCCAGCCGCTGCTCTCCTACACGTCACCCCCGGGTCCCCTTAACGGGGCCCCGGGCCCCATCGAAATGGAACTCGCATCACTGGGCTGGGCAACCACCTGGGGCGCCCCAAAACTTCGGCAGCCGGGTTGATCAACCATTAGCCATCCACAAAGACATGGTTAAACTAGTTCGCCCGAGCCTTAGGGTTTGCCCCGCATGGGTCTGAGAACATTTCCCAACGCTCAAATTCCTGCACAGGGCCATTGTTTTTTGACTTCTGAGTTATCAAACCCTAAACCTCAAACCCTAAAACCCTAAAACCAAAACCCTAAAACCCTAAACCATAAATCACTGCGTATAGCCAGTGTTTTCGCATCTTGTCCAAGCCATCTCGACCTTGTACAACATGCTCCATTGCAGTGGCGCTTTATGTGGTGGGGCGAACGTTAAGGCTGGAGGGAACTAGTTTAACTAGTGATATAACTAGTTTACTATTGGTTAACTAGTGATATAACTAGTTTACTATTGGTTAAATAGTGATATAACTAGTTTACTATTGGTTAAATAGTGATATAACTAGTATATTAAACAAGTTAACCAATAGTGATATACTAGATAAACCTTGGTTGATTTATCACTATTGGTTTATCACCCTGGTTGAACTATGAAATTAGCCCTTAGTGATAAACCACCAGGGTTGTAAAAACTATGAATGGTTGATCACTGAGCAATAATCAACAGTAAAACTATCAACAGTAAACCAACCATCAACCAGGTAAAAGGCTTACAGTTGGGAATGGTTGCAAAAATGAACCATTCTTGATCATTATCAACCATTACTAATTAGCGACCACCATTAGCCATCCTGTAACCAACACATGAAGCATCAGCATTGACCACCATTGGTTTACATGCATGACTAACCACTACAACCACGAACACCTTTGACCACCACTGACCACCCATATGATTGACCACCCCTGGACCGTCCTCGGCTTGACTCGCTCGTGCAAGGCCTCCGTAGGTGATCCAGCGTGGCCAATGGTGGCATTGAGATCTTTAGCCATTTCTTAGGACAAAAGCAATGACCCTAGTGATGATTTATAAATGAAAGTCATAAATGATTGATTACTGTAAGTTCTATTGGTTGATGGAAATTATGAAGTTTGACAATATTAGAAGTGCTACATGCAAAGCCTCCATACGTCTCGTTTTCAAAACCATTGCACAACTGTGCCCCTGCAAAACTCTTGCAAGTATTGCTTTACACCGTAGGTGTTCTGAACAAATTATCAATCATGTGTTCACAAAGCAAAGCTTTCACAGGGCCAAGAACTTTGGTACCACTGTTGCTTCCTCACAACTACGTGCTTGCGGCGGGCCGAAACCTTAAGCAATGGAATAGGTGAATCAACTGAGATAGCTGCAAGAATATTTTCTGAACAGCAGTACTGGACTAACATGCTAACATGTCAACTGACTTGATGTATTTGGTGATTTCTCAAAACAGGGGACCAACAAATGATCTAGTTATTCATTCTTTAGAGTAATAAACCGAGCGTTTTTGGGGTACCCCTATTTTGAGAAACACCCACATAGCATTTGTTTTACCATTGTTGTTGGTGATTATCATCGATGATTAACCACTGTTTTCCCCTTTTATGTATGGTCATCAGCAGTTGAGAATGGCGAAGTTTCATACAGTCATGGGGCTCAGTGTTTCTTGAAACTTTTGCTGCCGAGATCTTGCTGACAACGCTCTCATTGCAAGCTGATTCGGTGGCACCCCTTCTGCTGCTTTGGCATGCGGTTGCTTGACACCCTTCCATTTTGCTGGATACTTCTCATCCACTGAATGTTTGTTGGAATGCTTCCCATTTATGATCATCAGCAGGATCATCAGCACCACCACCACCACCACCACCATCATCATCACCACCACCACCACCATCATCATCATCATCATCACCACCACCACCATCATCATCATCTTCATCACGGGTCACTGGTGGGTGTGACCCCACTTCTCGAACCACAACGGGGTACCACGGTCACCCCCAGCCCGGCGTCGGTCACCTTTGTGCCGCTGCCCTCCATTCAGCGACCAAGGCGCCTCCCAGCGCGACATCGCGGTTCACATGGGAACCATTGGTGCTTCGTGCTGAACAATTCGCAGGGAACAATATTGATCAACGCGTGATTAGTGGTTAATAAATGGTTACTAGTTGATTAACACACATGAGTTTTCTGAAAACAATTGAGGAACAATGGTTGGAGGTTCGTGAATTGTTTCTGAAAAGAAAACTTTCCATTGTTGGCGAACCCATTCTATGGTGTACAGAAAAGAGGTCTGAAGCAAAAAATAGGTCTTGCTCAATGGTTCGTGCACAAAAGCCCGAACGGACCCTGGTTAGTCAATGGGCATTCACCAGATGGCCATTGACAATAGGGGCTTGCGACCAATGACTTCCAAGGGAAGTTTCACAAGAGCAACCATATTCTGAATGAAAATCACCAAGAAACTGCCCAATGAAGGCATGGCGCCATTCGCGAGAGCCGTGGGTGGAAACGTTGACCCTCGAGAAATGATTCGTCAGTTGAGTGGCTGCTTGATGGTTGAAGCGCATGGGAAGGGGGATCTGTGCACTCAGCTTGTGTTTCAGATAGGGAACGGATGGGAACGGAAGGGAGAAGTTGATGAAAGGTTACCAATGAAGCAATGACAATCCTATTCTGGTTTCATTGCAGGGTGCTGTGCCAGTGGCTGCGTGCCATCAAGCGACCAGCTCAGGCCTGGAGATTCAGCCCTTTAACAGGTATGCAACTACTCTGACAGCCCTGCTGCTGACACGTTCCTTTTCGCGCTTGTGATGGCCAACTTTGCGTGAGGGACATGCTGTACGAAAATGGAAGCAGAAAGCCCAGAGTAAAATACACATGTCCGGACAAACCCAAGTCTCTGGCTGGACGCTTGAACCCTAAAGTTGGCAGCTAGTGATACATGGGTGGTCCTCTTGTCCACAAGAAGCAACAATCATGGGAAAAACCTATACCACATTTCTGGTTCGCAAATTCTTTGGTTCTGTCATGCTGCCGCAAGTACATTCAATGAGTGCGCATGGATGATTGTATGGACTCAACGAATGTATTGTTTTGGGGGCTCCATGGAAATGCCCCCAAAATCATCCTTTATATGAACCATCTATAAAGTACTAAACCAACCACAACTCTGGGTTCCCAAACGGGCTTGAGAAACATTGTTGGTGATTATCCTTCATTGATCCCTATGATTAACCGTTATTAAACCACCATTTCACCATCAAAATGGATACCTATAATAAACCACTATTAAACCACGATAAAACCACTGTTAAACTTCATTATCCTTCACTATCAAACTATTTCATCATTCATCAAAATGTTGCCCCATGGCACCCAAGACCCTGGTGACCATGCCGCCCCCCGTCTGCCTGGGGCGCTCTGTGTGGCACTGGGGAGACCTGCGAAAGTGGCGTTCGGGTGTCCTGCCGCGGCAGCGGTGGATCTGCAGAAATGTCAAGCAACTGATAGCAACGACAGTGGTATGATAGTGCTTATCAGTTGCTAACAATAATGGTTAAACACATATGGGATAGCAACTGTTGATAGCTATCAATAGCAACTGACAGGGGAAGATAACCAACAATAATGGTTGAACAACTGCTGTTTGATTGTATATGGCGGGTTAATAGATGTTAATAGTGGCTAATAGTAGGGGATAATAATGGATAAGCAACATAAATAGGAGATATTGCAACTATAGTGGCTTATAATGGTTAATGATAGGAATTGATTTTGGGATTACTAATATATTAGTAAATACGTACATATATACGGTGGTTTCTCTCCCCAAAAAAGGACCCCCAAACAGATGGTTGGTTAAATGACTAAGATTGGATGAACAACAATCGTATTCTACCCAGCACCAACCAGCCAATAGACCAACCACCCAACCAAATAACCCAACCAACCGGCAAACCAAGCGACCGACCAACTGCCCTACCGTTTACACGAGTGTTCTCGACACAACCAACGATAGGAATGGAAATACAACGTTAGACAATGACTCTGTCGGGGCCCGGGGAGGTGTCGAACAGCAGGTAGAGTCTCGATGAAGGCACAACAAGAACTTCCAACACTGAGAATAAGACGCATGAAGCCAACACTAATGTGGTCATTCAACTGACCGGTCACGATCATTGCCCAGCAACAATTGCTAAGAGACAAAGTACCAAGATAGATAAGATGAGCAAACATTGAGATTGAACCAAACAAAAATTGAAAATACCCATGGGGTCCACAGTTTAGTGTGGGTAAATCTTAATGTTCGGCCAATTACCAATGGACTTCAAAAATGAAGAACGGCCATGAAAACGTTCTCTGTGTCTCCACCCCAGGGCCCCAGTCCGGCTGATTCGGTCGCACATTGGCATGCCAACTTGGACCTGTCCATGACGAGGGCAGTTGAACATCAGCACTGGAATGCAGCCCCATGCGGTGCGATGTAACGCGCTGTAGTCATTATCAGGCGTTCTTGACGGTTCTCAATCATTAACCATCAATCACCATTAATGACCAATAATAATCAGAATCATCCAGCACTAACCATCATTAACCATGAATCAAGGAATGCTATCCACCATGAATCACACATAACAAGGAATACTAACCACTATTAACCACTATTAACCACTACTAACCACTACTAACCACCATTAACCACAATTAACCATGAATCAGTAACCAACTACCACCACTGTCGACCAAAAACTCCGACTCGGCACCTGCAGCGCTGGTCCCGAAGCCTGGCAGCGGAGTTTTGAAAAACCCAGCCGTTGGGTCAGATGCTCAATTCGAATCGTTGGGAAACAGATCTGTGGGGGTTCCTCAACCAACCAATGGGGGTTAACAACCAACCAACCAATGGTTATAGCAGGTTATAATGGCTAATAATAGGGGGTGATAACTAACAATAGTAGAAGATATACCAGCTATATGGCTATGGTTCGATATCAACCAACCAATGATAGGGGACAATAACCAGTCATAATAGGGAACCAATGGCCAATGATAGGAGAACTAGGGGTACGGGGTTTTGACCCACAGCCAGATCTTATCACAGAGAATACTAATAGAATAATGAGAATGAGGATACTAATAGATTGTATAATAATGAGACTAATAATCTATAAGTCTATAATGATGAGAGTACTACTGGATTACTAGAATGGTCATAATGAGAACAAATTCAATAATCTTTACCAAGAGATACTTATAGCAACAATATGAGTACTAATACGGGACATAATAATGATAATGATATTGTAGTAATACAAATACTAATAGTAGTAATGATAATCTAAGCAACAATATTAGGAAACTAAGTTTGTAATAGTAGTAATCCAAAAATGAAATATAATAGTAGTTGTAACAATGATTCAAACAATCGTTGGGATCAACAGGTCACTGGGTTGGCTAATGGGAAAATCTATATACCGGGAAAGCCTTGTTTGGATCACCAATCATAGGGGTGTCCCACATTGATTTTCCCATCAACCAACCCAATGAACACGGAAACACCAGGATGGATGCTTAATATTGCTGTCTATCATGGGTATATGGATCGATCTATTGCTGATTTAAAACCTCGAGCCCCATTACCACCAATAACAATAATGCTGACAATCATCTCAGAATATTTTTCCTCAATGCTGAAACAATATCTTATCCAAGCATGAAGAAAGACCGAAAAAGCATGGGTTCATGAACATCCCCCTGCCTTTGATGTCTCCTGCAGTGGTGATTTCCAGCGGCGAACTATCCTTTATAATTGAAGCCTACATCCTTCACATCAACATTTGTTTGCTTAGTTAAGCTATATGAGCTATGGCAACTTTAAGCTATATACAGTGGGGCGTACCACTCTGTTCTGCCAATGGATTTGTTCAGCCAATTTGGCCGTGGGTCAGTTCACCCTATACCCCTGGTTCCCCCATCACTAACCATTGTTTTCCCTATGAAATTGTTGGCTGATGATAGTGGGGAAAGCAATTATTCAACAATAGGTTGACTGATATTAGTTGAAGAATATTAGTTCCCCCATCATCAAGCATTGATTATCCCCTATGGAAGTAGGTTGATGAAAGCCTTGACCCAGCTCGCCACATTGCTTCACAGCTGGTCATCTCAACTGGCGCCAGCTACGCTCACAGCACAGCACCGCTGACCTGCGGCCTCAGCAACTTTCAAGGCCTCCAACGGCGCCCGGTGTCAGAAAGGGATTCCCAGCAAACAAGCGAGAAGAAAGTTTTTGATAGTTTTTGATGGTTATTGACGGTTATTCATGGCTATGAGTCATTGCCAATTATATCCAAACAAATGATAGTTTGCTTATGGGAGTTGAACAGTGAGGGGTCCGGGGTTTCGACCCACAGCCAGAAGAAAGTTGTATAGGGCATGAGGATGATGTTGGGGTTAATTTTCGTTTTAGCTCCTCTTCTAGCAAAAACACACTCGCAAGTATTCAGAATGGCGGCAGAAACAATCACCAACCGCTGCTTGAAATGTATTGACAAACCTCATCAACCCGAAATTTCCCACCAACTACCTCATCACCTCATCACCTCATCACCTGGTTCCCACCTTGGCTTAAGGACCTTGTCTCAGTCGCGGAACTGCCACAGATCGGGACGACCAGTCGTCCTCGCCTCGTCGAAGAGCTGCATGGCTCGGGCTGCTTGCTGATTCCGCTCCTCCAGGGTCTGAACCTGGCGACAGATGAAGGACCTGCCTGGCTGACCTGCCCACAACGGTGGATGTGTGTGTGTGTGTCGCTTCTGGGTGGGATGAGATGACATGGGACTAAGAAAATTATAGGGGAATAATGGGGTTAAGAATGTTCAATAATGGTTGGTAATGGTTAACAATTGGTTGGTAATGGTTGTTCAATAATGGTAATGGTAATGGGATAATCACCAACAATGGAATAATGGGTTCATCTACCGTAATGGTCCCATAATGGTTGGTAATGGTTACCTATTGGATCCATTACGGTGTTCAATAATGGTTAGTAATGGTTAATCATAAGGGATAATCACCAACAATGAAATTATGGTGAAGCCTAGCTGGTTAATGGTTTTAATAATAGGGGAGAATAAGCAACACTAGGGGATATACCAGCTATGTATGGCTATGGGTCAAACAGTTAAGCAACCAAGAACAGCTGGTGAGTATGGTTAATCATATGGGATGATAATTGACAATTGTAGGGGATATATACCAACTATGTGGCGAGCTGGGTCAAGCCAAGTTCCAAGCAATTTCATGGGGGATAAGTTCACCACGAATTTCCTAGGGAAAACGGCCTGGTTCATGATAGGGAGGGTACAGGGTGAACTGACCCACTGGCATATGTATATCAAGACAAATATAAACAAGTACATATATCCGTACAAGTACACACACGCGTGTGCCTTCATGCATGCCTGTGTGTGTGTCCGCATATTATGTCAGGTCAAGGCATGTCAGGTCACTTCATCTACACGCGTTCATGAATATTTGAATGCATAGGTGCATAGGTAGAATATCTGGGAGGTGGAATCACGTCTATGCCATTCAAATGCCTCATCGAGACTACAAATACTGAAACTCTCTGGAAAATTAGAGGCAGCAAGAAAAAAGGTGTTAAGGCTTCGCCATGTTGAAACACAAACAGAAAGACTGCTGCTTCCACAACCTAAGCGACTGATCGAAACTGTGCTACTCCGCAGAACATTTCTGAGGCTTCCACAGCGTCGTAAGCGTCAATGAACGAAGAATCCAAGTTTTGTTGCCTTGGGCAGCGCTGTTTTGTCGACCTCTCAGCAGTTATCAGCAGTTGATCGCTATGGCTCCTGGTGATGGCTGGTGGTTGAGGTCCAGCGAATAGGCTATGACCAACAGCTGGGGACGATACTTCACCAGGTAGCTTAGTCATGAACGTTGCAATTGATTTGTCGGATTGTTCCCAACCCTGATCCCTATCCTGGCATAGCCTCCCTGTATATACTCACAGTCAGCTAATCCGTTGGAGTTGAACCCTCATTTACTGCCACACATGGCGCCCGAGCAAAATCGACAACGCAGGGCTTTTCACCTTGGTTCCTAGGTGCTATGATTGGATGTAAATCGAAGCATATGATGGTTTCTCAAAATAGGGGTACCCCCAGATCATCCAATGCTAGTTCCCGCTTTTCACTGATGTAGGTTTTCTGCCCGCCAACACGGCTAGCAGTTGACATGCTGACAGACTCTGCAGCGCTGGGAATCCAATATCAACCATTTATAGTATTTCACCAACCATTTTGTGGGTCCCTCATTTTAAGAACCCCCCATATCAACCTTAACAGTTGTTCCTTGGTGATGTCCCCACAGGTGATCGCCAGCTCACTCGAACTATCCACAAAAAACGCCCCGCACCACTGGCTGGATATGCATCACCTTACATTGTATCCGTTGTATCCCCGGGAACTTGTCGGTGATGAACCACTACCCTCTGGTGAACCAATGTGGCAATGGATAATCACCTATTTTTAAGGGAAACCCTGGGAAATCAGCTGTGAATGGCGGATTTTCCGTTGCCAGGTTAGTTTTACCAGAGGGTATTCACCGTGATCAAGCAGCAAGCACTCAGAACCGCACTTGATCACTAGCAACCATCATTATCGACAATCATGATCCACAACCATGGAGCGATCTTTAGTAGTCAGCACCACCAACTGGCATGGTAGTAACTACTGATAATTGTAGTAGTGATGATAAACCATTACCTATTAACCACCATAAACCATTACTCATAACCATTGTTCTGTGTTGACTACCACCATCAGTAACCACTATTGGCCACTATTGACCAATTATGAGAACCATCATTAATCACCGTTAACCAATACCAACCTCACTCAGAAGCATCAACAGCCACCATGGCTTTAACCAGGTACCAATGAGGATCAGGCCCGGGGTCATCCACCTCGACCTTCAAACTTGGAAGTGCCTAGGCTGCAGCTGGCAGTGATGATGCCATGGGTTCATACCTTGGGCGTTTCTCAAAATAGGGAACCCCAAAGCAATGGTTGGTTTATAGTGTCTAATAATGGTTCATAAGAGGGGATGATGACCAACAATAGTGGTCAAACAACTACAATTGGTTGATTACTATAAATTAGATGAATTAACTGGATGATTTGGGGGTTACCCCTATGACTTGACAAACCCCCATGTAATCGTTTCATCACAATTGTTGGCTGTCCACATTGCATCTTTTCAGGACATAGTAACGGCTTGTCACCGTCACCAGACCACGCGCTGGGGTATCGGCCGAAGGTCCTTTTAATTATTGATATCCTCTATTAAACTATCATTAACCACCATTCACCGGATAGGTCACCTATTATGATAGTACAAGTTTTGCCAGTGTTAGTTGTTAACCACCATTAACCATTTCTACTTAACCAGCGCTAGTTGTTAACCACCATTGGTATAGTTTACATTGGTAGCTTATAATTTAACAATGCTTGGTTACTATTATTGGTAGCTTACTACTATTTGGGTGTTTCTCAAAATAGGGGTACCCCAAAAATGGCTGGTTTACTACTACTAAATGACTATTAATGGATGATTTAGGGGTACCCCTATTTTGAGAAACCACCATTTAACAAGTCTACCACCATTAACCTCTTCTAATCGTAGCTTGCAGCTTTCAGGGCAACCAGTGCTGTGGCAGATCTCAGGCGCTGGCGGACGGCGCATCCGCTCCTGCGGGCACATCGGCGGTTCATCCACGCGGCTCGCCATGGTTGGTGAAACCGCCATAGATGAACTGTTGACCACCACAATATCGTGGTAAGTATGGTTGGTGATATTGTTACAGTAATGATATGATTAATATGGTGCAAGCCATTACGAAACTGTTAGTGATATGGTGAAGAAGACCAGCATGATATGGTTCGTCATGGTTGAGAACCTGGTTGATCACCCAACCAGTGGTTAACAATGGCTGGTAGTGGTTGCAAGTACTGTAATCATCGTCAATGCTGGCTGGTTGACCGTAAGGCCCGTGACCGAAACTGGTCCCTCATGCAGGTCATGTGGCTCACAGACATCAACTGCGTCGAACATCATTTCCTGAGGGTTGATTCCTGGCAAGCATTGGTCAAACCATGGTCAACAAAGCATTGTTGACACATGGCCAACTGACATGGTTAACAAACCATCTTGGTGAACTGAAGGTCGACAAATGGTTGATTCATGAAGGTTGACGTGAAGTAATGCTTAACTAGCAAAGCGATAGCCTCACTGTTTTTAGTATGGTCTTCTTCCAAAGATATTCACCTTCAATATATCACAAAGGCTATATGAATCCCCATTCGCCGGTTCTGGCTATCCTGTGAGAATGGCCAATCTTCACGATATGGAATCATGGCCCATACAGCATCGTTGGAAGCATTTGAAATACTTGTCAACATAATCCGCTAAGTGGTTTTTGCGCCGGCATACTGCATAGGACAGCGATCATCATCACGTCGTATCATCCTCTGCTGCGAATGTCCCTGTCAATCCTAGCTATTCATGGGATTGCTGGATGGGTCGCTCTTGGGTTCTACATCACATATTCGTCACGAGTATGAGATTTTGATTGATGCGTGCTTGGATATAGATTGTGATTTGGTTACTAGCCAGCTTCCCGTTCAAAAGGATAGATAGCGCTTCTCTCCAGCCAGCTCCCTCCAAACCAACCGCCAGTTGTCAATGTATTTGCATATGAACACAAATATATATATATATATATATATGTGTGTGTGCATAAATGTATATACATATGTTCGCACGTGTTGTTGAATATTGTACATATACAGACTATGTATACATACGTACGTATATAAATATTTGATCATTTGTTTTTGCTACGGGTCGGCCCAGGGTCATAAGCAACTATACTCCAAAATGGGTAGGAGTTCACTATCGAACAGTTTGACTGTTTTGCTCATTGTTGGGCAGCACCCACAACCATATCTCTGTTAAGAAGCATCACCAGTACTAAACATCACTAACTCCAACTACCTACGGATTAACCAGCATGAACCACCCCTATTAACCATCATGAACTTCCCCGTTCAACCATCATGAACCACGACTACTTCCCATCATTCACGACCCTTGAACATCACCAGAGGGACCGATTCTCCCATGCGCTTCCTTGGCGATCAGCTGGAAGCCTTGGAGCCATGCCACAAGCCATGTGACCGATGGATGACTCATAGGATGCAAGTCACCATAGGGGTGACGCATAGGATGCAAGTCTGTCGATTACTGACGACTATATGGGTGTTTCTCAAAATAGGGAACCCCTCCAAATCATCCTTTAACAGCTAAAATGGATGGGGGTTGTTACTACAAATAGCTAGATTAGCTAACTATTTGAAGGAATAAACCATCCATTTTTGGGGTCCCCTATTTTGAGAAACCACCATAAGAGAAGCCCTAGTAGATGATGCTTCATCACGGTTGTTCGCACAAGGACCTGTAGCCTGTAATCACAAGGTCGGCCGTTCTCGGTCAGCGGTATTCCCCAAGTGGATTCACCACAAGGCCGATGAATCAATCACCGGATCACT
This sequence comes from Symbiodinium kawagutii, assembly GCA_009767595.1. Lineage (NCBI taxonomy): Eukaryota > Dinophyceae > Suessiales > Symbiodiniaceae > Symbiodinium > Symbiodinium kawagutii. The sequence goes on along the minus strand of VSDK01002280.1, from coordinate 163,761 downwards.
ATCCCCCATGATCAAGGGTAAACTGGTTGGTGGTTTCAACCTCTATGAAAAATATTAGTTAACCAGCTATTTGTTAATCACTAATAGGGAAAATAAAAATATTTGAAACCACCAACCAGTAAACATTGCCCATGCTGCAAAACATGAAACTGACTGGAAATAGTTGTCATGCTTAAGCAATGATTCACCATGGGGTAATTGCTGGCTAATCATTGCTTGATGAACCGTTCCTGATGGTCCCAGTTGGGATTTCTTGTGACTACCGGATTCTCGTCTGACCTACCACAGCACATCAGCGTGGGCGTGGAGTCTTGGTCTAAAAGAGTCACTGTCGTGAGGTTAATGTTAACCCCTGATCAACAAACAATAGGTTTATTAATTGGGTGGTACCATTTTAATTGGAAAGCAAGGCTTTTGGGGGAGGCCCCTTATTGATCAGCCAGGGGTCTATGAATCCAGGGTTAGCAATTTAATAAACTCTGTATACAGTTCCTCTAATCCCACCATTGTATTCACAATAGTCACAGAAACTTCAGAATGCGTTGATTCCACTTGCAGTACCATTACTGTTGATTCACAGGCCCTAAATCTGCATCTGTTGCTGGGCAGTCTCCCCTATTGTCTACACGCGGGTGAATCAATTTCGGAGTTCGCCAGATGTTGTCCATCGACCGACTGGTTCAAGGACTTTGGAACGGCAGCTAGCGGGGTACAGTATGGGTTTTGCCCACTATCAACCTCATTTCTGCTGGGTCGTCATCAACAATGAGCAACAATGAAAGGGAATCTATCCACAATCATCAACAAGAACCATCAGCATCCATAACCACAAGAAGTGGTGCTGCAACAAGTGAAACAGGCGGTGGGTTTGGGTCCCTGCACCTACCATGCCACACACAGTCTCGCAGCATGCCACAGCCGGTTGCAAGTAGAGTTGCTCTTGGCATGGAGTGCTCCAAGAATTGCACGAGCCTCCAGCAATGACCAGGCTTGTTCCATGGTTCTTGAAGCTACCTGGGTCTGCCTGGTATACGGGGGTTTCTTAAAATAGGGGAACCCCAAAACTGGATGGTTTATTAATAAGCATTGATGATTTGGGGGTACCCATATAGTGAGAAACACCCATATGTCATGGGAATGTTACACATTTTCCGCGGGGATAATCTACCTGGTGGCAAACAAATGAACATGGCGCATGTCATCATCACACTCTCGAGCCAATGAACGCTGCCGGCTATCTAACGCTTTACAGATTGCTGGCAAATGACACCTGGATGATCTACGAAGAACATTGCCCAGGTATGGTGAGGATAAGAATGGTCCTGAGAAAATCAGCATACCCCATTGATGGGGTTGTTCTTATCCTCAGCATCCTGATTAATGGTTTAGAAAATTAGCATCCTGAGGATAAGAGCGGTACCGGATTACACACATATGGCTTTGTCCATAAATGATGTACCCCCAGCTCGCTGGTTGCCCTATTAGCAAGGATCGTGGCTGGAGATGGGGGTACCACCATAGCGACGACAACGGTACGATTCAGTTGATCAACAAAAGTGCAGCCACGCCAAGCTTTCTCTAGGTGTCCATCAGGGGTTTAAAAAAATCACATCCCTACTTCAAACATCTTCAAACAGTGGGGCTACCAGCCAGTGATGGTTGATCATGTGTTATTCAACAACGACTAAGGACGGTCGTCACCAACACATCAATTGCTTCAGAATCCTCAGGCCATGCCACCGGTCACCCGGTGTTGCCAGCTGATAGCGTCGCTGCCAAACGCTTGGAGGGGCTGGTCATAGAGACCCCAGACGCCAGAGTTTATCCGCCGAAAGTCGGTGCCGCAAAATGGATGGCGTAAATAAATTGATCACGATTTATGACAATTGATGGTTGATTGATGATTGATAGTTGATTGATAGTTGATTGATGGTTGGTTGATAGCTGATTGTTGGTTGTTATTTGATTATTGTTGATTGATCATTGTTGATTAATCGTACGGACTGGTCATTGCAATTGGTCGAAAATAATTGATTATTGTTGATCTTCATGACAGTTGTCACCCAAAAAAACTCGTCATTTCAGGAATTGACCAGAAGTGATGGCACATTACGGTGAATCCCCGCCACCCTTTGGGAAAATGGTGGATGCTGAATTCAACCAAAACATTACTACTGCAATGTACAAACAGACATGTTGGTTGCTGCTGGTCATTGATGCCTACAATTCATGATTGCCAACCTGATGAATCCTTAATAGTCATAGTTGACCAGAATTAACGATGAGCCTTCATGAACCACTATAGACTTTCAAAAAACACTTATGATCATTCGTCATTGTGGATTGATTGTGACTAATATGATGAACCATGGTTCGTTAATCCTAATGGTGAACCATTCTGAACCATTATGAACCATTGCTAACCGCTACTAAGCATTACTAGGCACCATTATGAACCCTTACTAGGCTCCACTGGACAATATTAACCACCACTATCAGCCATGATTGACCTGCTCGCGACGTCGGCGCGACATGAGGAACCAATCTGGGCGGCAGGAGGAAGACGCTGCATAGATTTGGGTGCTGGCTTCAAGCTATGGTCAAGTAGTGGTTAGCATATATGATATGATGGTTAACAGTATAGTGGTTAATATAGTGATCATATAACCCATGGTTCATGAAATGGAAAATTAATGGTCAGTATAATGGTTGATGCAATGGTTGGAGTGATTAGTGTAATGGGTAAAATACTGGTTAATATAGTGGTTATGATGATTAATGCAACGGTTATAATGGGTATATAATATAATGATTATGAGGGTTAATTGTGATCATTACTTGTTGCTGATCATAACTCGTCTGAAAAAAACATCCCAAAATATTGGAGAACATATTTTTCTACATCTATACATATATGTATGTAATGTTCAAAACCACAAACAAGAAATACAGAGATAAATACAGGAGGAGTTGTAGTTGGTGTATGCACTATATGCTGGGAAGTGTAGAGATACATACAACAAATACACGTACAGATCTAAATACAAATGTACATGAATATATGTTCGTCATGTATACATGTGTAAAGATTTGAAAATATACACACACACACACACACATTTGTGCATGTTCACACATATGTGTACATAGTCACCGATGTCTGCTTTTGATGAAGATCATAATGAATGCGTGTACAAATATAGAGAGAGAGGAGAGAATTATTATCATTCATTTGTGTGCACTATATGGCTTTCATGGCCGGTGTTATTTTTTGTGTTGCAACCTGGAGCTGCCAGGTTGAAGCTACTTGGATCTACTACTTGATCTGATTCCACAATGGTATTCCTGGTAAATGGCAACCACCAATCATGGAACCCCCACGGTTGAGTAGGAGATCAGCTACTCCGGTTGGGTCCAGTGCTCAGAGGAATTACAAAGATCCACTGTGTGCGTACTGTTTCGAACTAAAAACAACATGGGCCAAGGAACGAACCAACATCGCCAACACTTTAGTGATTGATTGTGGTCAATAAAATGATTGGCGATGTTGGTTCATAGTGGTTAATAATGTTAAATCATGCTGACCACTATTATCCAACATCGCCAACCATCGACCATTCTTCATGGTCCACCGGTATCAAACATGATCAACCAGCTCTATGGTTGGAAAGATTGCCAGGATGATCCTTCCATTCCCAACCATTGTAAATGTTTGCAGTGGTTGCCAATGGGTGGTAGCCATGGCTGAGCCATAGGGGTACCCCCAAATTCTCCAGCCGTACAGCAACCATTTCTAGTAATAAACCAGCTATGTTTTGGGTTCCCGATTTTGGGAAACCCCCCTATCGATGGTTGATAATGATGTTTCATTGTTCATGTTGGTCAGGTCCCTATGCTTTCTTGTCTACATGTCACCTTTTTTGCCCTCCCTGCTCCTCATTTCGGGCATTATTGGTTATACACCAGTCCTAATCTGCAAAATAGGAGCCCCCCACCAGGTCATTATATATATCAAAAAAAAGTCTCCCCAGTAGACCTGGATAGTAAGAGCCTACCTCATGGAAAGGGTTTACTGGGTGTATAAAATTAAAGCAACGATGAAATCCTTTAGGACAGAACCATAGTTCGGCCTGGCAATTGAAAATGGCAGCCTTTTTGAGACGATTCACCTGCTAAGAGGCTAGCAATGTTCCAATTCATCAGCCAGGTGGTATGTTTTATGATCAGCATGATCACTCACAAATATCAGCCGCTCTCCACCATTATCAACCATTCTCAACCGTTCGCAACCATTATCAGCCATTAATAGCAAGTCTCCAGCTATCTACCAGACTCAACCATGATCAACTTGCCAACCATCATCGACGATTGTCAACCAATAGTGAAGTCTTCCTTTATCTACCATCACTATCGATAACCATCCAAACACTGTCCAAACATTATCCAGTACTAAGCACTATACACTATCTACAATCAGTAGTAGTTAATCAACCACAAATTCACCATTAGTAACCAGTATGAAGCATGAACTACCATCGTGAACTTCGTAGATAATCTTGCCATCATTGACCATAATCCATCGTCAGCAACCACTAGTCAATCAACAAATCTGAACCATCACTAATTAACCACTACTACTACTACTACTACTCCTCCTCCTCCTCCTCCTACTACTACTACTACTACTACTACTACTACTACTACTCCTGCTGCTGCTACTACTACTACTACTACTACTACGACGACCACCACCACCACCACCACCACGACTACTACTACTACTACTCCTACTCCTACTACTACTACTACTCCTCCTCCTCCTCTTCCTCCTCCTCCTACTACTACTACTACTACTACTACTACTACTACTACTACTACTACTACTACTACTACTACTACTACTACTACTACTACTACTACTACTAATCATCCGCCATCATTAAGCATTCTTAAGCCGCTATTGTTGAATAACCATCATCATCAAGCATGCTACTTAACATGATCATCATCATCATCATCATCATCATCATCATCATCATCATCAACCATGGCTCTAGGTTGGATATTGACCATCATCTGATGGTCAACCATCATTGGTCCCATCACGATTCACCCATGGCTTACTTGGCAGCTCCCCTGACAGCACCTGGCCGAAGACGGTGTGCCAAACCTGGCAGAGAAGAAACAACGGAAGTAGCTTCCAGGGTCTCATCATGGTTAATGGTTGAAAATGGCACTGGATTAGAGCCATGGTTGATATATTGGTGTAGATAATATCCAGGGAGATACAACGAAAAAAATCATCAACTTAGTGTAGATGATGTCCCGAATGACTACAATCTGGTGTAGATATTATATATAATGTTTCTCTAGAGATTATAATGTAAAAAATCAAAAGTGGCATCCCTGTAGTACCAGTTGACCCTCCGGAAAACAATCCCCTGCAAGTCAAAAACCTGCATTTTTATTGGGTAAACCACCTGTGATTGGTGGATTTTACACTTCCAGATCAGTTTACCAGAGGGCAATGGGGTGAAGTAGTGGTGAACACTGGTTGATGATTTGAATTATGATTGATAGTGGTGAACGAGCTTCATGATGATTCTAATCATATATGATCGACAATTGCTTACAAGGTTCACAATCCTGAATAATGGTAGTGGTGGTTGAATATGGCTAATCATGGGGGCAACAACTAAGAGAAATCAAACGAAACCGAGCACAAAAAAAATAGCGGAAAAAAGAAACAAGGCAAATGCTAACCAGAAAACTACAACCATCCGGGGATAGAATCAACAACATGGTGAACCATGAAATCTTATGGAAAGCATAATAATTCATAATGCATGTTTTGGTAGATTGAACAAATACCACTTAGATTTGAGCTATTGGGGTAGATTCAACAACAACTACGCATGAATGTAGCCACAATGAGTATGATCGTATGCAACAACAATGAGATAGACCCAGACGACAAATCACATAGAAACCATGGCTGTCAAGATATCGCAGTTTCAGTTGCCTGTGAAGAAGCAAAAGGATTTCAGCTGATTGTAGGAATAATGTCACAAGAACTACACTTATATGTTGGGATAGAATGCACCTAAACCGTGGCTCGGCCATGCTGTAGAAATCTGATGTCCTGGGCTTACATGCCAGCCAGTGGACTCTTATCACTTCGATTAAATCCTCCAGTGACCTTCTTGGGTGAGAGGACGGTGCAAGTGATGCCGACAAAACGTTTGCTGGTTACGTTGATGTGATTGGCTTAGTCCCTTCCAATCTGATTGGATACATCAGATCAATAGAACGGAAGTATGTCCCTTGAAGCATTGTTGGATCCAAATTTGTCAGCTATTTGAGACTGACTGTCAGTGTTGGTACCTTGCGAATGAAGCTACTTGTCAAGTTTTTGGCTTGTTCACCTACAGATACCTACAGTACATGTTTATCTACCGACTTTCCAAATGTTTGACTTGACCCAGGCTCATATTACCAAAATGCAATGGGCAGATTCTCCCAAGTGTTGGATGTCTCAACAATTGGGATTGGACTGCAGAGTCAGACAATGCAGTGTTTGCTATTGCAAATATTCTCGCTTGAGCAAACTGCAACGGATAATTATCTTAAGTACAAAGTTGGGAACAAAGCAGACTCTCGCATCTTTTGTAGTTGATTGTCTTTTACCCCCTATCTCATGAAGACCGCTACGTACAGGCCAACTGAGGGTATCGGTTCAGAACCGCAGTGGTCTTGGCTCAAATGCATACACCAGGATACATCCAAAACATTCCAAAACCAGGGTACCCATGCTATGCAGTGTGCGTGCTCCATGAATAGGGTGCCATGAAAGACCCAGCAGCCCAGCAAAAACGAAATCTATGTATATACATACATGTAAATGCGTAGTACATGTACAGTATGTGTATATATGTTATGCATGCATATAGAGACATATAATATATTCATATGCATGCGTACGTGTGATTGCGTGCGTGCATTGCGTATTTGTTGTTCATGCAATCAATGCATGCTCGTTCAGAGAAATTGAAACATGGCCGGCCAGCCTCAAAAATCATGTTTGAATTGTATAGTACAATTTAGTTTCAACGCTATCGTTTTCCATTTTTGTTTTGCATCTCTGTTCGCGAAATCGATCGTTCTGCGAAGGAAAAATGCAGAAGCCGTACACAGGCATCATGTGGCGTTCCTTGTCTGCTCTCAGGAACTGGATGTTTCTAGTTCTTTGCATTCTCCATACATTCTCCATGTATCCACGAATCAGGGATGAGCCCCTTGCATCTAGACAACAAAGTCTTCGCCTCGCTACTGTTGTTGCCAGTGAGTTCCATACATGTTTCCATCGCAGGACACCATAAACAACTGACATCAGCAGGCTCCCGGAATTAGCAAATGGGCTGATCGAAGAGCTAAAATATTCCAACTGGGAACGCATTCCAAAAGGTCCTTTGTTGCTTTGCTTTGTTTATGTTACCCCTGTGCTCCTGGAGATCCCGCCATGCTCCCAGAGAGAAGTGTGAGAAGTGCTGGATCCTTGTATGTTGCTTGCTTCATCGGTGCATCATGTGTCATGATACACCTTTAGCAACCAGGTCGCGTAACCAGTGGATAGTGGTTAATCAAATCATGCTACCTGATCACACTGGTGGATAGTGCTTGACAAGGATCATGTTGTTGATTAACATTCACCATTATCTCTTGTATTAGACGGCAATCATCATTATCATGGCAAACCATTCTCCACAAGTGTCATCATTCACCATACGTAACCGCAGCCAACCGTCCAACCTCAAACAGGTATAGGCATGCTTCTCCGCTTGAATAACATTTCTGAACAGTATGAATTAATGCAGGATTAAGCCATTTTTTCCTATAGTTAGCCAAAATGAAGACTGAATAGCGATCTGCGGTCATCTATCGTCAACAAATGCTGCTTAAGCATCATCAAATCGCCGAATCGTCAACAATTGCTGATGAGGCGTCACCAAATATGATTCACCCGATTCACCCATCAACACTCTTAGTCCTCACCCTTGTTGACTATCAGCCCCCACTCACCATTTAAGCATGAACCAACAGTAGTTAGCGATCAACCACAAAAACCACAACCATCAACAAAGTATATAAATCAACCATGATGGTTGATCTCAACTAATCAACCATTAAAATCAACCAAGGATTAATGGTAACCACAATCAACGATACTAATCAACCTTAATAATAAATAAATCAACCATACTAATCAACTTATCAACCATCAACCCGCCCCTAGTAACCCTTGAAGTTCACCGTTCCTTCACCCTTCGCCGCAGCGCGTTTCAACACCCTTAGCCGCGCACCCGGATCCCGGCGCCAGACCATAGATCCGCTCCAGCCTGGAGTGCGCCAGTGTGGTGAAGCTCATGGATGATAACGGTTGAGAATCGTGTTTAATGGGCTTAAAATGGTTAGTTAACATTAATGATCACCATTTTAATCACCAAGACGTTTAATAAGCCAGTGTGGTAAATCGTGTTTAGTGCTTAGTTATAATTTTTATCATCCATAATGATGCCAATATTAGTGGGTATTAATTACTAGTGGTTATAAACCATGTTTTATGGTGGTTAGCAATAATTAATGATGGTTGATAATGCTTAATTAATGGTTTGTAGTATTGGTCAGTAATAGTGGTTGATAATGCTTGATAATGGTTTTGAAGGATTCACAAAGATTGATAATGACGAATAATGGTTAGTATTGGTCGATGATGTTTAAGAATGATTGGTGACTGTAGAGCCAGTTGATGATGGTTGATGATAATTGATAGTTGGTTTAACAATATGTGGATCCAGAATGCCCGTGGATGATGGCATCACTATGTTTCTTGCTGACCCCCACGTTTGCGGGTTGCTTCCCGTGTTCTTTGCTGATATCTCGATGGATTCAATATCTTTCATGTGCACAATGCTTGCCAATATAGCATCGAAAATGGCCTCCAAATGCATTCTGGTCAATTCCAACAGTCGAATCCTGGATATGATAGCTCCGACCCGTTTGCCCTTATTTTTTTTTGTCAATCCGACTTTTGTCATCACCATTCCTGAGTTGCACCGTGTAAGCCATGATGAGTTGCTTACAGTCAGTTGACATGATCTGGCTGTGGGTCAAAACCCAGTACCCCTAGTTCCCCTATCATTAACCATTATTGGTTGGTCAACATTGACCCATAGCCATCTCACCCTTAGCCATGCCCTTGCCCTTACCACAGCCATCCACCAGCTTCCCATGGCAGTCGCTGGCAGTCGCTGGCGCCAAGGCACTCCCGTCTTTCTTCGGCCCATCGGCGCCTTGGACCCCAAAACAGGGAGGCTAAGCCAACGCTGAACCCCTCGTGTGAGCCCAGGCAACAACCAGCAAGTTCAACCAAGTCGAAACAAAACATCGATCCACAAAGATCATGACCGAAAGAAACAAGAAATGGGGAGCTTCAGGTAACAAACTGCAAATCATGCGTTGGCCACCCAAAAAAGCGGAGTCTTAAAACGAGTGCCGGTGTCGAGCACAAGCACTTTGGGATGTCCGAAGTGTGGTGTCGTTGTCCATCTGCTTGAAGTTTAAGCCACAGCCGCCAAAGCCAATGTGCAACCCGCTCCATCCACTTCCTTTTCTGTGGCACATTGTGCAATGCAAAGCTTTCCAAAATGGCTACGATCAACACGGTGTTTGTCCAATATGTTGTAGAGGTAGTTTGGATCCACACCCCACATATTCGGCACATTTTATATGGAAGCATAGTTTTCATATGCATTGTTACACATGTATGTGTAATGTGTTTATACCGATGTGGGTACAGATCTGGATGCAGACCATATGATTGTATGTTTGTGTACAGGGCTGTATATATATATATATGTGAATGTAATATAGGCGCACTCGCAGTCATGGCCACGGAGACATTTAAAAAGATGCTATGTACCCATGCATGAATGCATGCATCATCTGTATGGTACTTTGTACTTGTAGTTGATTGGGTTGCCATTGTCCAAGCTCTGCTACACGCGCTCCTACGGATGATCACTGAGGCTTGAATAGGTTGCCTGTCCTAAAATTTGGATATTTCTACCTCTAATCCATCCCAATGTCTCCCACACTTGAATATCTTGGTTCCTAAGTGGATCACCAAGCCCCTGGCTTAGGGCAGTACACAATACTATCGGGTCCTAGTCTATTTATGTATATATATATATATATATCAATATGTTCATTTTCAGAATTATATATATATACACACATATCATATATATATACTAGTATATATATATATATATATATATATGGTTGGTGGTTTCAACCCCAGTGAAAATATTAGTCAACCAACCATGTGCTAGTAAATAACAGAGAAAATAAAAATGTTTGAAACCACCAATCAGTATATTCATATATACTATATACACAGCATATATAACAGTACAGTACATGACAGAACTTGGTCTCCTTGTACATTGTAAGCCTCCCAAGTCACCGTCATCTCACCTGGCCATCAAAAATGGGTCTCCCAACTGCATGTCCCTCCGGGCAGAAACCACGCGCTCCGCACAGATGGATGCACAATAGGAGGCAGTCTTTTGAACCTCGGGATGTCAGAAGGGACATCAACGGCCTGCCACGAACACCAGCCTCATCAGCAATACCGGGCTGCGGTGCCGTAGCAAGGGGATCACCATCCAAAAACCACCGGATTCTTGTGGGGGTAATCCATCTTGAAGATGGAGCATTGGGAGGCTGAAGGCCTCACGGAGTCGCCTTCAGCTCGCAAATCCAAGAGAACCGAGAGTCCGTCACTATGATAAGAATCGAGCACCAAATTATGAATAGATCGAATCGCCAGTCGCAAGGATCAATGATTCCTTGCTCATAATAAGTGCTGATTCATCACTATAATTGGGCATGAAAGTCACTCCGATCACTCGTTGACACTGTCTGAGTCATGCTTTTGTTTGTATTGACGACTATGACGCGCTGGATATGATGTTCATAATAGTCAACATTGGCAATGTTGGACAATTGACTATTATCATAATAATGCTAATGATAATTAACATAATGATAATCGATTATGTTCATTATTGTAGACAATATTGTCAATATCAATAATATTGTTCATTAACTGTTCAATATCACTGTCTGTCACTATCATTCACTTACCTTTGCCTGTGACTTTCACGGGCTTCCCAGGCGCGATCCCAAAGCCCAAACTCGCGGCTGACTTTCTTGGGAAGTTCACCTTACCTGGTTCTGGATGTTTAGCTGTTTTGCTGAGTATTGATGTCAGAGTTGATGCTAAGTATTGATGGTTATGCTGGAGCATGAAATGATAGTTGCCGGTGAAGGATGGCGATTTGTTTATTCTTAAACCTGCATAAGGCATTAATGTCTCTACCCAGGATGAGGCTAAACCCCTGGTTGATGATCATAGGGGGTATCCCCCAAAAGACATGGTCTCCCATTGAAATGGTAACCCGTCTAATGAATCAACTTGGGGTTTATTAATCCTGGCTAAACATTACCCAAGTCCATAAGGCAATTGTCATTGTAATGATTCAAGTATCCCCAATTCGAAGTCATCAAAAACCAATCGTTTGACCCCGTCATTGCCTATTCCCGATGATCAACTGATTTTGATTCAACTGTTATCAAGTGATCAACCAATGTCCAACTCAATTATCAAGAAAAATGGTATCACTGAACAGATATCAACTAATTCTCAACCAAAATTTGCCTCATGATCCACCATGGCTGATGGATTCCCCTGGATCCCCCGGTGGGATCTCTTGGGATCGCCAGGCCGGGCCATGGCTTCGCGCCGCCCCTGGGCTTCACTGACTCCTTCCTGCATCAGCTGCATGATCTCCTCCCGCACGGTATCCATCAAGCGGCTGACATCCAGTGCCAGATCCTGAAGCTGGGAACGGCTGACATCCAGCCGTGGATGTGTATCGATGTACGTATGTATATGTAAATAAAGACTGCTATCTATCTATCTATCTATCTATCTATCTATCTATCTATCTATCTATCTATCTATCTATTGATCGATCGATGACATAGATGTACACATACATACATTTACACATACATATATATATATATATACATATATATATATACATATATATATATATATACATAATATATATATATATACATATATATATATATATATATAACGCCAAGTTCCCCCTTCTGGAGAACTCACGCGACACCAAGTCGTCCTATGGTCCTACGGTTCATCCATCCACCGACCGGTCGTCACCTGCCAACCCTGAGCACCGGACAGGCGGCGGATGGCTCATGCCTGAAGCCATGGATGGTGGGAAGCCGCCTCGACTCAGCAAGGTGAGGCTTGACAATTCGTGGCTAATCATGGTTAATGATGATTAATGATGGTTAATGATGATTAATGATGGTTGATGATGATTAATGATTAGCTGATAAAGATAATTATCATGGTTGATAAGATGGTATTGAAGGTAATTATCAAAATGATTAATGATGATAAAGATGGTCGAGAATAGCTAGCCAGTTGACAGGTATCCATTATCAATGGCCGAGAATGGTCTGGCGTTTCACTGTCCAGCATTTGGCGCCAATGAGGGCCGTGGACTCCTAGGAGGCCCTAGGTTAGCGATTGTGATCACTGGTAGTACTGGTAGCGATCGTGCTACTAAGGGTAATAGTTGTTGTAGCAGCACCAGAAAAATCTGTACTAGCAATAGTTGAAATTATAGCTGTTGTGTTAATGGCTGATGGAAGTTCATCCTACTTGATCAGGGTAGCTACCACCTGCTGGACTGAAGAAAAAGCTAATCCAAGTGTCGCCCCCCACATCTTGCAGTCAGATCTCAAGTTCAGATCGATATGGCTCAGAATTCCGGGATCAAATCTGCAAATTGCCTTGGGGAAACCCAGCCCTGTGCGGGTGACTGTACCGGTGTAACCCACGGATGCCCCGCGCCTTGTCAGCGAAACGCCCAGTGGCGGTCGACGCAGCTGCTATGTGAATCAATTTGAGCCGCAGCTGCGTTGCGGATGTGCCATCCCTTTCGTCTCTGCTGAACGGGGGGCCATCATGGCTAGGCTCAGTTCGAAATGGTTACCCTCTGGTGATCTAAGGGAACCCTGGGAAATCAGCTATAGCTGGTGGATTTTCCATTGCTATGTTAGATCACCAGAGGGTAATCCCCCACATCATCCATTTATAGTTACTTATAGGAATAAACCAGCCATTTTTGGGGTACCCCAATTTTGAGAAACCCCCAAATGGTTAGTAATGGATGAAAAGTGAGAAGATCCTGGGCTTAGCTATACATATTGACCATTATTGACCCGGTTGATAAGAATTTGTGATGGTTGAGACTAGTAGTGGCTTGTGATGGATGATGGCAAAGGAACACAAAATGCATTTGCGAAGAAAGGTCCTTTGTGTACGGGTATACCTACACATCATTTGGTGCTGACTATGGATGAGCACTTGCAAAATACGATCCACCCTACGGTATATTAACCTGGCAATGGAAAATCGACCATTTGCTGCTGGATTTCCAGGGTTTGGCTATAAAATATGGTGATCATCCAGCTATCCAGACAGCTACCAACAGCAAAGTTCTGTTCCCGCCACTGCCCAGCCCCCGCACATCTCCAGCTGGATCATTCCAAACTCCAGCAGCACGCCTCAGGGTGGGCGAAGCATGGCAGGTTCCAGTGACCCTGCCAAGGGTCGAAATCAGACCTACGATCAGCAGTAATGAAAGACCCGCGCCCCAATGATACTGATTGGGTGGTGTTGAAATTACCGTGATGATAAATGGCAATCACTGATAGGCAAATTAGTGGTATTCACTTGAATCTCAGAAAAGTTGCAGCTGATGTTTGGCTACAGTTTCTTTATATGGTTATGGGTCAACACCCTGTATTTCTGGTTCCCCAATCATTAACATTCTGTTCCCCAAATATTGTTGGTGAAATTATCCCCTATTATTGATGGTTAATATTGACCCATAGCCATATAACCATTGTTGGTGATTATCCCTCATTATTAATCATCACTAACCATAGCTAACGAACTGTTTGATTAATGTAATATTGACCCAACCGCGTCTTGTTGCTCCTTTAATGCTGTTGCTTTCGTTCAACCGCTACGTGTGGGTCAGAGATTCGAGTCGGGTTCAGGATGCAGGGTTTCAAACCTCCAATGTGATGACCTATTGATGTGGATGATGTTGGAAATGATGACGGTCATGATCATGATGATGATTGTTCATGGCAATGATGCTTATGATAATGATCATCATCGTGATGTCTTGATGATTACTATGTCCAGTTGAATCATCATCATCATCATCATCATCATCATCATCATCATCATCATCATCATCATCTTCATGTTTATCATAAAGTCTTCATGATCATTATAGTAATTGTTGTTTGTTGTTGCGGTATCATTCTAAAGACAATGACTTCAAGGAGTTGACACGGTGCGGTGCTCACATCGGGGTCACCTCACCCTCGAAGCAAGTAGCAGCCCTAGCAATGGCTGTGTGTAGCAAACCATCGATTTTGATGGTAGACACAGCGACTAACTCATGAAAAAAGCCACCAAGACACATATTTCGAATTATTTTGATATCTTGAAAGCAAATGAATATTCATCGGTCAAAATCTGCAGCCCTAAACAAAGGGTGTCCCAGTGGCAAATCAACCTTGGCCATCACGGATCGCCCCCAAGATTGCCCAGGATATCCAACGAATTCGGTGGGGTGAGAGAGGCGTTTCCAAATCAATTGCAGGAGGGACCAGGAAGCAAAAAAGCCTAGTTATTAGAGTGGCGTAAAAGCTACGATATCAGATACAAGTAGCTGCAACGGTGGGAGGTTCCAGCTATAGCTTACTCACACCTCCTGGAAATCATAGCCTAGTTACCTGTACAACCATCAGCGGTGCAAAGCTGAATGAATTTCAAGTTACGATCATTTCGCCACTGAGCAACACAGGATCCGTCACATATGCATCCCAAAAACAACTCGACAGCAAATTGCGAAAAACAGAGAGCGTGAAAGCATTGCTTCTTTGTCTCCAGATCTGACTTGGTTTGTATGACTAGGCGTTCCCTTGGTTTCAGTATCAAACCTCCATGACGTAGATAAAATGCTTGTTTGAAAACACAAACCATCCAAAACTCAGAAAACACCACAGTATGGAGAAGCCATGAGATCATCCATTGACTATCCACCATGTTCCATCTTTGTTTATCTTTGTTCGGCATATGGCTGTGGGTCAAAACCCTTAGTCCCGCTGGTTCCCATCATTTGCCGTTGTTTCCCTATGAAATTGTTGTGGAACATTGATGGTTAATATTGACCCAACTCGCCATATTTCCAAGCGAAAGGTCCTGGCAAAATCGCTGAGGCCACGAACTCTGGTGGCACCATTGCTCCTGGCCCAGGTCGCGCTTTGACGAACTCGGAATCGCAAATGTTTTTTGACACCAAGGGAGGGTCCAACATCTTTTGTCAATATCAATTAATACTCGTATCAACTAATCAATGTTAATATAAAGTACTCAATGTTAGTATCAACTAATCAATGTTAGTATCAACCAATCAATTACTGATCAACTATTAATATCAATTAACCATCAACTATCAACAATAGCAGCATTTACTACTTAATTATTGCTTAACAATTCTTAAATGCCTTGTGCATCTCTGTGATAGCATTTGACCTGTCATGACCGTGATGACTCAAATCGCCTCTGCGGTCACGAAATCTCTGTGAAATATGAAGAGCCTTGGCCTTGACGCCTATACAAACGCCCACAAAAAAGGATGAAATGATATGAACTGCAGCCTTGACAAGCGTTCTAACTTAGTTGCCTTTCAATTACATTCCCAGTGTTTTGTGCTTATTGATGTCGTTGTTGAAGTTTCACTCTCTGATTCTCATGGTCGGTCAAAAATTGAACAATAGACAAGTTGTTGACAATTCCAGTCCGCTCTCCCCCAAAGGAATGATGATTTAATCTTATTCAACTCTTGTATTTGCTCCTTTTTTCTCCCCAAAGATCGCTTTCTACCAAGAAATCAGCCGGTACGTATAACATTGGTTGCTCAAGGTTAGACCCACGTCTTGGCACGTCTTGGGGACAGCGACATCCATCCGTCATTGCCTTTGCGCTTGTAAGTTCAAGCCACGTATCAGGATGACCCACACAACTTCATGCGCTCCTTGGGAGCTATAAATGACCTAACCATTCAGTATCAACATGCCATCTACCCCATAAACAGAGCAACCAACTATCTTCGTCCAAGCTCAACAATTGGGGCTCGCCACCGGCACGGCTCAGCGCCTGGATGTTGTGGATAGGGCAAAACTGACATGCCCAACTGCTCTCGCTCCTGCACCCCCGGGCGAGAGCAGTGGTCATGAACTGCAGACCCACCACTACCATCCAACACCAGCGGCCCATTCAGGAAGCCTGATTTCATATCAGGCACAGGTGTCTCATTCCATGAACCAAAAGGATCAAGTGTTCAACTCTGCATGCAGCGATCAGATTCCGCACATTGAAAATCCAGTAGAGTGGTTAAATGCAAAAGTCTATTCTGAAAGCGACATACACTTGCTTGCTTTCCCGGGGTGACGATGCTTGTACCAAAAAACAAAAACCACTTGACAAAGCGCCACACATGACCTCCCTTGTGCGCTGAGGGGCCAACGTGTGGGTATTTGTCAGAGTATAGACCTGCGAAACATACAGCAGTGAACACAGATCAATGATCCTGAAGTGATCGTCCTCTTGGCTGGGCGCAGAAAAAGGAAGCAAATCCATGGACCGGCTGCATTCGTCCAAAAGTGACTGTCTGTCTGGGTTTGATTCGTAGCAAGCCACCACCACCACCACCACCACCACCACCACCACCACCACTGTCACCATCACCATCATCATCATCATCATCATCATCATCATCATCATCATCATCATCATCATCATCACGAGCATTGTTGTCATATAATCCAATCAAGGCTCAAAGGCTGCCAGCTAACTTGCACAAACAAGCATGCAGTCCGAAAAAAAGTCAGCAAGACAGAGATTTTATCAGCGAGAAGAAACAAATGATGACAACAAGCCGCAGGTACATACAACTATAAAAGTACCCAAGTACCTAAGTAGAAACTCTAATTCACTTTTGACTATGTAAGTACCATAAAGTACGTAAACAACTAAGTAGTTGACAGTCAAACTCAACCAATTCGTAAAAAAGTCTGACTAATCAACGATCGAAGTAAGTAAATGGGAAAGAAACCCAACCTGACCCGACAAAATCGAACCAGACCAAACGCAATCAAGCGAGGCTGGACCAACCTTGGGGCAGGTGGGATGAAGCGGTGCGAGTCACCCCTTGCAGCAGTATGCAGCAGTGCAGTGCGCCTCGATCAAATGATGACTGGGCCTGAGCCACGCTCGACAAGGACGCAAGCTCACCGTTGGTGACACCAGTACCACTGTGAAGGATAACAAACTCGTCGTAGAACAAACATGAACAGTCAATCGTGACACGGCAAAGGTTGAGTATTGGGTGGTATTCCATACCTAGCAAATCCTCAGGCTGGAATTTCAGCCCGAATGCTTTCAGGCTGAAAAGTTGCCCGATCCCAGATTTTCCGCCTGCAGCATGGTTTTTCGCCCGCAACTGTTCTGAAGGAATGTTGCAAAAGTGCACATTGCAACCCCAGTTTGCAAATATTAAAAAAAACATTTCGCCGTTTTCCGCCCGATTCGTGCAGTTTTTCGCCCGTTTCGTGCCAATTTCCGCCCGAATGGATTTCCCAAAAAATTGATTATGTATGACGAAGACTGTGAATGAGTTGAGCCTTCAAATGTGTTGAAAAGGTTTTCCGCCCGCAGGCAGAAATTCAGCCCGATCATTGAAAAGGCTGATTTTCCTATTCGGGCTAGAATTCCAGCCCGTTTGAGTTCCTAGGTATGGTGAGATTTTAAAGAAATATTCCTCTTCTTTAATGATTTTCCAAACACGACTGTATCTACCAAGTACAGTCGAGACTTTCTTAGGGGCGAAAAGCCCTGTTCTCTGCTTGGCAATTTCTGGGATGGGACCGAAATTTTCAGCCCAGTGTCTGCCATGCGGATCACATCAAGTGGTGGCCACTCAAAATACCGTCATTGGGAGGGAGGAAACACTAGGAAATAGAGCCCATCATCTTCGCCGTTGTCATCGTTCCTGGTAGTCGTCGGCGTGGGCGTCGTCGTCGTCATAACAATCATCGTCGTCGTCGTCGTCGTCGTCGTCGTCGTCGTCGCGAGCATGGCCTGGTGGAAGTCGTTCTCGTCGTCGTCTTCCTCTTCGTCATCGTCGTCGTCGTCGTCGTCGTCGTCGTCCTGGCTGTCGTCCTCGTCGTCATGGTCGTTGTCGTTGTCACAAACATCTTTGTTGGCGTCGCCATTGTCATTCAACAAGATCATCATATGGTCATTGTCATTCGAAACTCAATCATGGTCACCATCATCATGGTGATGATAATCATGCATGACAATCACCGACACCCTGGTCATAACCACCATTCATCCTCATCGTCACTGTTTCCGTCATAGTCGTCACTGGCATGATCATCGCTTTCAGAATCATCTTGATCATCACCTTTGTCAATACCATCACTGTTCCTTATATCACATCCTTGCTATCCACATTTTTTGGCATGGCAACCCTGCTCCTGGGGTCCCCACTGCAAGGGGCGGCCCTTGCATGCCCCAACTTCCACCGGTGACGGACCGCGTTTGCGGAGACACGCCTAGGCTGAGAGTAGGGCTGGTGGTGAAATGGTTCCCAAGTCACGGTCGGGAAGCAGCAACAAACGAAGAGAAGAACCCCATGAGCTATTTATAGCGGGTTAAATAGTGGTTAATAGCGGGTTAAATAGTGGTTAATAGCGGGTTAAACAGTGGTTAAATAGTGGTTAATAGTGACTTTTGACTGCTGTTGATAGTGACTCACTTTTTTAAGAAGTATAAGTTGGTCCTGTGTAACAGCTACTGCTATTGATTAGTCACTGATCAAATGCTACTGAGTATTGATTTTTTGACAGTCATTTATAGCAGTCATTTGTCATTGGGAGTAATGGTAATGCTTCTTTGTTTGTTGATACTTGGCCAAGGATGGAATGTGTACAGAATTCGTGCCTCACTTCTGATCTCAGAGTCGCGATACTGTAAACCTGTCCAAATGCAACAGATTGCCAAAGTAAAATCTATGCCAACAAAATAGTGTACAGCAACCGATGCTCATGTCTTGGCGAAGAGGGGGATGATATGCTGTACTGACTGTCCCAATTCCTTAGATCCATGTTGGTTTGAACACCACAGAACGAGACAGGAACAGCAAACAGCACCCAAAAGAACTGCATGAATACAAAAACATAAATGTTCAATTATATCATTGTGTTTGTTTCTTCCAAAAGGGGGTACTGTACACGTGATGAAGGGTCTGGTCAATCTCCGTAGGGCCCCAAGGCCCCAGGGCGCCATTGGGATTGAAAAACATTGAAAAACCACATAGGCACCTCTGCAGCACTCCATTGGTCGCTATTGTGGGCAACCCTTCCCCTTGTCTTGTGATTCTTTGCTGATAAATCGGATAAACTGAACTGAACAACCTGAAATGAACCACCAGTCAACAGCATGAATCGCAAACGTCATTCAACAGTTCACCTCTTTGCATCACCTTCCCGCCACGGATGCTGGGCTATCGCACCGGTCCCGAGCTGACACCAGGTGCCGTTGAGCCAAGAAGGGGACAGGGGGCGGTCTGCTGGAGATGTGATCATGTCCCCATTCAAAACATCCGAAGTGCTGGGTCAATCTCATCATTTCTGCGTTACCCCACGGCAGCCATGGGATACTCAAGCCCTCTTCAGGCCACAGCAAGCTGTGCGCAAAAAAACTGTTCCATGGCTGAAGCAAACCAGAGACTCCTGCCGAAACCCTAATTCTACACTTGCAAGCGTCACGTGCGCAAAATCTTGGAGAACGAATGCCATTATTACACATGAAGCCATGAAGCCATGAAGCCATCAACCTCCGTATTGCGACACGAGGCCCGGTGAAGCCACGGTGAACATCTGGGTCCCATACTTGATGACAGTATCACATAGACGAGTAAGTTCCTGTTGGGGGTTACAAACAGCCAAAGGATCACAGAATCTGACCATATCCACAATAGGATGCCTTATTAAGTTGCGACCAATCCTTTCAGATCCAGAATTCTGCTGGCCCCACTGGCACCCGCAGCCAATCACGCGCCAATTCTTTGGACATTCCAAAAATTATAAGGGTCGATTGTGTACCGAATACTACAACTACGTACCTGCTAATTTGCAAGCCGCAAATTCCCTGCGAATGACGGCAGGCGGACACGGCTGAACTGGGTCCGATGGTTGTAAATGGGCCCGGCAATTCCATGGGCCCCTCGTTGATCTCGGGTGGTGGCAATACAAAACCCCCCCTTGAGTTAAAGTGGCCGCGCCACGCTGACTTGGGCTAGAATAGAATTTTTGTTGTGTTTGTGAACTCATATGATTTAGCCACAACCTGCTCCCCATAGAAACCAGCTCAAAATGCTCCTGTGAAGGGAGTGCAGCATTTTAAAACATATCTGGTAGTTTCTCAAAATAGGGGTACCCCCAAATCATCCAATCTTAACCATGTAAAGTAATAAACCATCCATTTTTAGGGTCCCCTATTTCGAGAAACCACCATATAGTATATATGGCTATGGTTCAATGTTAACCATTAAAAATGGTGGGTAATAGCCAACAACCTATAGGTAAACCAATGGTTAATGATAAACCAATGGTTTCCACCTGATTCTGTTACACCACTGACTCTTAAAGGTGAGACGCGAAATCGCAAGAATCGCAGTGCGAGCTCTCACTGGGACAGACCTGGTGTCGGTCGGGTGAAACCTGGTGCCAAGGCTTGCCCACTCCCTATGAAGGGCGCTTTGGGCTTGGTGATCGCCCAGTTCCACACAAAATGCCATCCAGGGTGGAATCGATCCTCAAAAGATTGTTTGTTGTTCGTGATATCGTGATCTCATATAAGCTTTTAGAGATGGCAGAGATTATGTTTCTGATTGCTTTTCTAGGGGGCAAGGGGAAGGGATTCATAGGTGATGTGTGGGTCTGCCAGTTTGATGGCTCTCACAAACATGCTGAATTCTTCCTACGTGCAGAATACTTTGCTATGCGATTCATCGCACCCCTTGAAAAATTCTGAGTCGTGCGTCGTGCGTACAAAATTCTGAAACATTAGCCCATAATCGTGTACTCAAGATGATCAACTGAGAAAGCACCTGTTGAATACAACCCAATGTGGCAGCAATGTTTTTGCCATGTTGGTGATGAGCCCCAGATCATCCTGTCATGCACTGTACATCCCTATCATTCTTTTTGCTGAGTAGCCAGTACTGACCTCTGTATATGAATTATCATTGAGAAGCATCACTGTTGAAGAATCGTCATGATTGACCATCATTGTTCACCATCATTAGCATTCCGCACCATCATTACCATTGTCACTCACCAGTAACCATCATCAACCATGATCTAACCAGTACCAGCCATCATCAACCATCATCAATCATCGTCAACGATCATTGACCATCATCAAACATCATTAATCATCATTAACCATTAAGCAACCATCATCAACCATCATCCTTCACGCCCCCGCCCGGCGTCTGCCGGCCGCTGCTGCGCCGCCCCACTCGCGCAGGCTAGTCCCAGGCATCGCTGGGGAGCTCGACCTAGGACGGTGAGAACTGGTCACCGCAATGGTAGATGACGGTCTAATACCGGTTTAACCACGGTTAGTAATGGCTAGAATACATAGTCAATAGTGTTGAGTGATCAGTGTAGTTCAGTATAGTTTTCAATCGTTTAGAGTTGGTTGATAGTTGCTTTTGAATGGTTCAAAATGGCTGATAATGGATGATAGTGGATGAGAATGGTTGGGAATGGATATAGTAGTGGTGTACAGTAGTTGGTTAATAGCTGGATAGGAGTTGGTTCACACTGGTTGTTGTCATTGTTTGATGATTTTGAGAATGGTAGGTAGTTGGCTAGTAGTTGTTTGATAGTAAGTCGAGCATGGCTGATAGTGGAGGATTCTGGATGATAATGGCTGATGGTGGCTAGAATACATGATTAATAATGGTGAATAATCATTATAGGTTAATGGCTAACCTTGGATGATAAGGGCTGACGATCATTATGCTTAGTAATGGTTTTGAATGATTATTTACAATGGTTAATTGTGGTTATCAACGGTTGGTTAACATGGTCTATTGTGAACAATAATGAATGTGTAATGTAATCACTATTGTGGTGATGGTTTAAAGTCCTTCTGAACTATTCATGATGATGATGGTGATGATGGCGAATGATGGTGAATAATGGTGAATGATGGTGAATGACGGTGAATGATGGTGAATGATGGTGAATGATGGTGAATAATAATGATAGCTAACTATGATAATGCTAGTTTGAGTGACCCCCAATGATTGAAAACTGTTTACCGTGTGAACAAGGAATATTAATGCTTTCGCGATTCAAAGAGTGAATATGATATGTAATGATCAACTAACATTGAAGAATGATAGTGATCAATGCTGATCAATAAGATTAATACTGGAGAACATTGTCAGTAAGAATGATGATTGGCGATGGTGGTTTAGCATGACTGGTCAAAATATTCAAAAAATGATCCATAGCCAATAATGGCAAATGGGGGTTGGATTAACCGCTAATTCATCACAAAGGGAAAATGGCCAACAACAAAAATGATTGGAATGTCCCAGCAATCATAGTTGATTGATGAAAGACTAGGCTGTTGGCCAATATGAGACTATTCTGCCAAAGAGTAAAAATCAAGAAGCTTGGCCTCAAACAAAAGTACAGGCGGAAAAAACTGCTTCAAGTTTGGATTCTACCGGCTTCAACGAAGCAATATTTTGCAAGCCTCAGGCTTGCCGTGATTCCAGTCGAAGCACCAACCAGCTGCGTAGAAAGGCACGGGGCTGAGCTGTTGGTTAGGAAACCATCATTGACCATTACTTTTTAGCCATTCGTAGTGCCGTTGGTTTGTTAACAGTTCTTAATCATTAGTTACTTACCATGGTAGGAACCATCGTCTGCTTGTTCTGGGCATCCGGTCATGTGTTGAGCCAGCGTGCACTGGACGTCCAGTCGATCCGAGCTTTGGACGGACATCTTAAGCTTGAGGAAGGCCGGGTAGGGCCTGGCGGCACCCCCAAATGAGTCTGGGTGAATATTGACCAACAAATGGCGAGGTGAACATCCCAGCAAAGACTAATCTGTCCTAGTGTCCATAGCAAGTGTAGCACAACAAAGACTAGCTTGGTCATTTATAGATATTTATAGGACCTTCACCAGGACACCAGGGTACTTTGCCCACCCCCAAATGGCAGGGAACCCTGGTACTTGGAGCGCAGCCATGGCCAAACGCTGCCCTCCTGTATCGACGTCTCTGCCGACCTGTTTTGCTTCAGCAGAATTTGCCATAGCGTAGATACCTGAGACGTCAGAAAGCCTCCCTCAATGACTATGGTAGCGGGGGTGTTAGGCCTTCTCCTGGTTGCTCTTGGACTGGCATCCTTTCGCAAAAAGAATTGACAACGTTTGAATTGTCACCATCGATGACAGGATTACATTCATTCAGAAGACCAAAAGCTTGTGCTATGATTCACAAGCAATGCTTGTGATACTGTTCCCTTCAGGTCGAACCCCAAGAGACACAAATGTGAAATGCGAAGGGCCGCTGGGAGAGCAGAGAAGGCACCCCAGCGCCCACTCTGTTTGCGCATTCTAGGAGAGGTGCCTGAACACTGAGGGCCCCCTCTTGAGTGTTGTTTGTCCAATTAAAATGGGATGTTATCCAAATGGGTGTTTCTCAAAATAGGGGTACCCCCAAAATGGCTGGTTTACTACTACTAAATGACTATGAATGGATGTTTTAGGGGTACCCCTATTTTGGGAAACCACCAGATAACCTCATGAGCCTCGTGTGCCATAGAGATATATTGTCCTAGGCTGATGAACCTGATGCTTGGCATTGATCCAGAACAAATTGCGAATGTCCGACTGATACACACGTCACAGTTAGCCTACCCATAGACCTACCCATTCCCATTTCTATCATCCAGGAGAGGGCTCTACCTGTTCCTTATTTGGAGTCACCATCGGTAGTGACTGGCTTATCCGTAAATCAAGGCCGCACACAAGAAGACAATTCTTATCCCGGCAAATTGAACCTTTGAACCCCAACGATGCTTAAATCCAGTGACTGAATCTTCTTGGGCACCCTGTTTACACATGATGCGTTTAGTCGACCGTATGTATTCCTCATGCTCACACCTGAAAAAACACAGGCATCATCGCCGGAAATGGTTCATATTTGATATCTTGTGCACATTTGGCCTGAGACTTCTTTGTATTCCATCGATTGTATGTCCAAGTGGGAGTTGATAGTTGAGGTAAACAGAACATATATCATTTCGACTAGAAGCTGAGCCACTTCCATTGGCTTGAGGTGATCTCTCTCTGGCGTTCGAGGTCTCAGCTGGAGATTCCTCAAATAACAATAGGAACTGTGAATGGTTTTGTCCATCAAGAAAACCCGAAGGAAATTGCCAGCAAGTTTGAACATGTGTAGAGACATTACATTCCACTTCAGGGGGAGTGGTCAACTAATGCCCAATTGCTTCGCAGCGGCTGGTTGATTGTGATGCTGGTAGACCCACGGGCTGTTGATAAGAAGTTTCTCATCAGAAAAACCAGCAAAGGAAATGCGACTGCCGCCATCACAAATGATTATCCATGGTTGTTTTACACTTTACCCTTTACCCTGTACTTCACCGAAGTTGCAATGCGTGGCTGTGTTGTATCCCTGATATGCTGAGTGAGAAGAGGATGGGTCACAACAAATCATTCTAAAAAATGGGGTCAGTGGACAGCCCACCAAAAACTATTCTGCTTAGATCTTGGATGTCGCCATCAGGGCTTTTGATCCACAGCCACTAATTAACCATTGTTCACGAGCCATTCTAGGCCATTCTGTCATTGCCAAAGGAGGTCGCTTACTGCAAGGAAATTGTCATGTATCTTTTTCGGCCGAGATGCGTTTGACGTGATCCGAGAAGGTGTCTGGGTTGCCCAGACGCACGTAGATTGACCTTAGGACAAATCAAGGGGATGGGGGGCCGTCTAGAAATGTAGCTCGCATCCACAGGCGTGTCTACAATGGCAATGAATGAGGTCTAAAGACAGAAGCACGACACAAGTTTACAGAGAACTGATCGAAAAGTGCAATTCACCCACCCCTTAGAGACCCATTAAACTCAGGAAGTATACCTTCAGCACTCTCGGCATAGGAAAAAATTTCTGGTGAATACAACCTCCCAATCCTGAAGCGTACCCCATTCACAGGTGCCGGCATTGCAGCTGCCCCGCGTCCAAGCAATCACTGGATTGATGCGAGTCCCTTCTCAGGTTTCCGACTTCCCATCATTCTCAGTGTCCAGGACAAAGGTTTCGTTGAGAGGCTCTTGGTTGAAGAGCTCGATAAGCTTGGTACACTGCGAAGCGGATGCACAGCAAAGCAGTGAATGAATTGGCAAAAAAGGAGAACACGTTCTGGGGTTCACATTTCTGGTCTAGCTGAGTTGCTCTCCTGTTTCACAAACTGAAATGTTCCCGATTTGATTTGTTGGAAGTGTATGCCCCCAGGTGCAAGCACCTTAGATTTTCTCGTTTTGAGATGATTCTCCGAAAATGCCTTCGTTTCAGTAAAATAAATGTTGTCCACACAGCTCAGCTGGATTCGCAATCACAACTGCTGGATTGCCTATTGATGCTTGGACACTGATTCTCGACATAATCGCTGTGAAAACCCCAACTCTTTTGTCGGTTGGTTAGTGATCCTTGTATGCCTTGTCGGCAGCCCAATCCTACCGCTCCCAACGGTGCCTGAAAGGCCATCTCAGAGAGCTTCCTTTGGAACTCGTGTTTGATCATTTGCTTCATCCTCGGTGTGGAGTGCTTCTGATTCTCAACAGCAATATGCTATCTGTGCTTGAGAAAAGGCAAGGAAAAAAATGTTGTGTGTGTGTGTATGCGTGCCATCGCATGCCTTTTCGCATCGTGGTGTCTTCCTGTTACCTCTATAAGCGCTCTCTCGCAGTCCATGCAACCAAGTGCACCTCCTTGCTAAACAGAGCACGCGCCGTTTCAAAAAATAACTTATGGACACCCCCCTAAGACCTTGCGGTCTGCCATAAGACAGGACCCGTGACCAATCATCTTGTTGTACTTGGCGGTATACCGGAGGACATCCCAGATCAAGTTACTGTTACACTTCATCTCCACGCTTGTTACCCATGTGTCGCAATTAATCCATGCGTACCGCTGACTAAGCGCACGGCCGGCAGAGCCGGATGCCCGAGGGGTGGTGCAGCAGCATGCCTAAGCCGGGTCCACCATTGAGTCCAATCAAGAAGCATCTCGAACCAACCGGAGCATAGAACCCCTTTGCTATAATGGGGGATGTCTCAAAGCTATAAATGACTACTGCTGGATGATTTAGGGGTACCCTTATTTTGAAAAACACCTAGAAAGCAAGTCAAGTATAGCTAAGGGCTTCTATGCACGTACCTATGATAGTGTATCGCAAAAGGTATCTATCATTGGTGAGTTCTACCACTCATTGCCACTATTCCAGGAATTGCTTTTTCAAATGAAGTCGGACACTGCAAGCCAAAAGAATTGGACACTTTCCACGCTTGTGAAACCCTTGTGGCAGGTGTCTCGAGAATCTGAACATGGTAAGAAACTACATACACTGTGCTCTACGAGGTCAAGGATCACCCTCCTTGCAAAATCTGTCGCCGACACTGCCAGCCAATTCAAAGATGCCAACAAACATCAGCTCTCACGCGAACAGTTTCCAATACTTATCCTGGATGGATTCTACTGCTTGGTTAATGCTTGCATTGGGAGATTCATCCCCCAGAGCTCCACCAGAATACCGGCAGAGCACTCGTCCTACTCAGCTTCCTGACGGAAAAGAACCATCGTCAAGTCGTCCATGTCTTTGATCTCTTCTCCCTGGAGGTGATCACGCCGGCCCACCAACACCTAAGGGACTCAACGGGTAACATCTACTAGTGTCACTTATACTGATAGGAACTCGGCTCACACTGGACAAGTGTGTAGATCAGTAAGTCCAAATTAAATGGACTGCCCTTAAAACCAAGCACGGGTTGCCAAGCCCTGCACCTGAAGGAACTATGTTCTGCTCGTTTTTTGGATACCTAGTTTTTGACCCCCGAATAATGTTGGAAGGTATCTCTGGCCAAAAAAAGTTGCGTTGTCAATCAAAGTGAGATGGAAGTCTGCACCCACGGGACTGGTAGTTCAACCCGATCATCCATGGTGGGTTGGGCATGGTTCCGCCACTGTGCCCCAGCTCTTGCGGCGCTCCGAAAATCTGGTCCATGCCTCTGTTGCGTCAATTGCTCCTTGGTTGAGGATTGGAACTCGTGATGTTGAAAGTAAGCTCGAGACGCAAGCCTTGGAATAAATCAGTAAGATGTCCTACCAAGTGAGCATAACAAAACTGACTTCTGGACTATAGTGTTTCTGCTCTTCGAACTCGCACTCACTTACATTCGACCATGGTGTTCTTGTTCACATGTCCTCACCTAAACAACTTGGAGATCAACAAGCCGAAAATCTGGTCACCCAAAACCCATGGCATAGCTGAGATATCACATCGTGTCACATCGATGCGTGGTGGACCATCATAAATCATTATCAACCGTCATATGAGTGTATACTCTTGTAGGGACCGGTGTAAACCATTATTGACCCCTAGTAATCACTGGTAACCAATATTCGCCTTTACTAACAATTACTCACAATTATCAAACATGAGTAATTAATCATTACTCTCCATTATTCACCATCAAGCACCCCTATCATTGATGGTGAATGACCTACTATTGCTATCCATGCATTTTTCTCTGCTATGATTGACCGTTTGTAACCATTACTCTCCATCATCAACCATTGTTAATCATTTTTCACCTTCTCAACCCTTACAAGCCATTGCCAACCAATACTGACCATTACTAAGCATTACTAGCCATTGTTGACCATTATTGACCACTAGTGACTACTGATAACCAATATTCACCTTTATATTGACCATTAGTCACTATTACTCTCTCTTATCAACCATTCTTGACCTTATCTGGTGGTTTCTCAGAATAGGGGCCCCCGCAAAACATCCAACATTAACAATTGATAGTCAGAAACCAGCCCTTTTTGGGGTCCCCTAAATTGAGAAATCATCATTTGATACCGTGCCCTTCCTCACCCCAGCATCCAACAGTTCCTTATTACTTTCCATATGGCTGTGGGTCAAAACCCTCTACCCCTGGTTTCCCCACCAGTAACCATTGTTTTCCCTATTATTGGTTGGTGATTCTCCCCATTATTAGTTGGTTAATATTGCATAAACCACCCATTTCCCTAAAATTTGTTGATAATTATCCACCAATGTTGGTTGGTCACTATTGACCCATAGCCATATGGTATAGTCGATCCACCATATTAACCATTGTTTTCCCTGTAGGTTGTTATCTACCATTATTGATCATTAATATTGACCCATAGGCCATGGGCCATAGCCATATCACTGCACCCATCGTCACCCCGGTCCCCCCATCTCGCATTCAACTGAGCTCACGGCCAGTTCCATCCAGCTGGCACAGCACGCTTTGGATGGGCCTCACAAGCGATGAGGGCCTGGATGGTTGGTAAAGGTGAGTAAGCTTGTGGAAAATGGCTATGGGTCAATATTAACCAACCAATTTCAGGGGGGGATAATAACCAACCATATAAGGAAAACAATGGTTCATGATAGGGGAACCAGGGGTACAGGGTTTTGACCCACAGCCAAATGAGGCCCATCCAAAGCTATTGGTTGGTAGACTAAGGCACGAAGTTTACACAAGCTATTGGTCAATTGATGGTTAGTAAATGTTAGTAAGCTGGCTAATAATGGAAAGTAGTGGTTCATTGATGGTTAGTAAGCTGGCGATAGTCAATAAGCTGGTTGGTCAATAAGCTGCCTGGTCAATAAACTGGTTCATCCGAAGAACTACTTCAAGGACAGTACCGTTTATGACAAACCCAAACTGTGGACACAGCAATTAAGAACGTGGTTGTTGCACACCCTTGGAGTTGAATAATACCATTCATGGTCTGTTCTCTCGTGCTATACGAACTCAAGGCGCGTCATCTTGAAAGCGATCTGACGTGCTCAAGGCCCATGCT
Organism: Symbiodinium kawagutii; assembly: GCA_009767595.1. NCBI lineage: Eukaryota > Dinophyceae > Suessiales > Symbiodiniaceae > Symbiodinium > Symbiodinium kawagutii. The sequence continues at coordinate 134,268 of VSDK01002280.1, read as the reverse complement.
TGCGAATTCGAACCCTGCAATACCCAAGGCTCTGACTTCAGCATCTTGCGATGGTAAACGATGAGCCTCCATAGGAACCGACAGCTACACAAGGGAAGCCGGGTGAGGAAATGTCCATGAATGCTTCAAAAGGGAAGTGATCCTGCCGAGACTTTGCTCGGGTAATTCCTACGGATCATCATGGGAAAACCATCCCTGTTTCCTAAAACATTGCATGTTATCCCGATTGATAGCTAAGCAGTCTGGAGTTGTCCACACATCCCAAAATGGCCTGTGTCCCAAGCCGAAAATTACGCCATGCGTTGGAGAATCCTTCATGGTCAAACCTCTCCGCTTGGCAAATCACCTGACCGCCGCTATATAGCCCAACCAAGCAATGCAGGTGTTGTCTATGATTAAGTGGTAGCCCAAAAATTCAATAACAAATGGTTGATTTTGGGCTACCAATTGGCCTGCGCAATCTTAGTCTCAGCAGACTGTGGCCACAGTCCCACAGTCTGGGCAAGCCAGGAAAGTTGGGACCCGGTTTCGATCGACCAACTCGACCGGTCTTTTTAACCATCTAGAACCTAGCATGAGTGCTAGCGGAGTCACTCCCCTGATAGCCTGCAAAGTCAAAAAAAACCTAGCATGGCTAAATACTTTAACCATCTGAAACCTAGCATGGCAAAATAGCATGGCTATACATGGCTAGATCAATCGAAATCAATGATGCAAATTCTGCGGCGGCCAGGTCACCGCAGCGCGGAATAGTAACAGGAAGTGATGGACCAACTTCCGCGAGCGGTGCAAAGCTTCGCAAGTCGCTTGGAGTGGTTGGTTAATGGTTGGTTAATGGCTGGTTAATGGCTGGTTAATGGTTGGTGAATAATGGCTGGCAAACGCGGTTGATCGTGGTTGGCAAACGGTGGTGTGTCATAGTGGTTGGTGGCTGGCTGATGGCTGGTGAATGCTTGTTCGTCAAGAACGACTAGCAATAGGACTGCAACACGCCAACTGTGACTAGTGCACCGGTTCGGGAGTAGGAACTCCCATGGCGATGATGACCCCAGGAAGTAGAACTCCAAGCATGTCGACATTCCATGTAGTTCTACGTTGCTGTAGATGTATGTGGTAAGATTGCTACATCCAAAGATGTGTTGTCTGCCTTTGTTGATTGGTATTGAGCTTATCGGTTGTCGCTCAAACTTTACACAACCAACAACTGTGACTGTTAATACACTATGAATGGTTGATAGTAACCAGTAACTACTGTCCGTACCACCCCTATGAAACACTAGTAACTATGTCAACTATCAGTCTTTGTTACTATTAACCAAGCAGTTAACCGCTATTAAACACTAGTAACCACTAGTAACCACTAGTTGTCTGTTCGTGTTACTATCACCGTTGCTGCTCGACACCTTCGGTGCTGGATCGCAAGTTGCACAATGTGGCCTGAAACGCTCGGCATGGGTTTGCTACCAGAGGTGCGTCTGAAGGTGGAATACATGAAGAAAATCTGACAATGAAACTGATCAAACTGGGTCTGTTCTGGAATGGATCCCAAGATCCAACTGAATAATGATCACCTTTTCGAAGAAAAACAACCATTTGAAGGTACCGTTGCTATCAAGGTCGACCCAAGAGGCAGAAGGTTCTCTCAGGGGTGAAAATCAACAAGCCCAAAAAAGACTACGACAATGACAATGGGCTCAAACAATCTGCCCGGTACTGTACCTACAGTTCCCCCAATCTGAATGTTTCACAGTGGATAGTGCCCTGCCGGAAAAGCCATTGCGTACCGCAGCAGCATCTGATTGGTGCCAAGGACATTATGACATGGACATCATGTCCTGGACATCCTGGTGCCCCATGATCCTTGGGAGCATCCCGGGACATGGACATCCTTCCAGCAACGCCGTAGCTCAGGACACGACAGACTTCGCCAAGCCTTGGTGGGTGTTTAGGGAACCCCAGAAATGGTTGGTTTATTCTTGTAAATGGCTGATCTAGGATGACTCGGGGTATCCCTATTTGGAGAAACCACGGCCTAAACCATCAGAACCATGCCATGCGAGGCAGTGGTGAACCATGGTTGCTTATGGTCAATGAGCAATCTCATGACTTGCTTGCCATCTTGATATTTGATGAATCCTTGGTTGACTAATGACTTTCCTCGCCAGCAACCAAGGATTCATCAACCACGACGCGTAATCTTTTCACTGACCCATCCCAAACACTGATCATGGATGGTCAACGTACCAACGTATAAAACCCAATTGGCTGATCATCAAGACTCCTTGGGACTCAGAGGATCATCCTAAACCAATGGATCAATTTCATCATTCCCAATGATTTATATCTCTCAATCAGGGGTTTATGTCTCCCAATGATCAGTTCGCAACCAGCTGATTCTGGACACTGATCGCGTTGACCTTTAAACTAATTTGTTCGCCGTTTGCATGCTTCAACTGCAAAGAGATCAGCCACAAACTCAGTCTTGATATCAATCACGGATTTGCCAATAGAAAGCAGGGATGCTTATGCACAGTATGTATGCAAATATATTTATACTGACTCTTGCTGCAATGCAGTGGATCAAAAGGTGTGCACAAGCCAGAAAGACTGAAACAATGAACATCAAATATTGTGCACTGCAGTTGAAGCCAAACAAAAAGAGCGGCACGCCAAGAAACCCATGGAATCAAAAGCGGCTGTGAAATTGACAGGATAGTGCATTCGAAGTGGCTTTCCACACACATATTCTCGATCACAAACCAATCACTTGATTTCGTGTTCATATCTAATGATCTTTGACCAACTTTCCCGGTCTCTTTTTGAGTACATCAGTCACACAATAGCCCCGCTCAACAAGAGCAGTTACAAAAGTTTCATGGGAACTGAGCGTAGGAACCTTCAAGCCTCTGAGGTGAAGCACCGGCATTATGACAACCACTTTGGGGATACACCACTAGCTATACATGATACACTCGCTAAAAACACCAACATGCGAGGCAGTGGTTTTTACTCAGTGGGTGTGATTTGTGGGCGTGCCACATCGCCGTCTTGTTTGGGTAAACACTTCGCTTCCATGAAATCAACCCACTACCATTGGTTGATCTACCATTGTTCTGACTGTTGAATCTACTTCAGTTATTGCCATAGATATTAGTATGACTACTGTAGCTATGATCCATTATCAATCTATAGTAATCAATGGTAAAAATCTAACTGTTCAATCAATTCTTACTGCAATTAGTAATAGGTTGTTCTTAGTCAATCTAGCTGTTCAATCAATTCTTACTGTAAGTTACTACTGTAGATCAACAATTCTTACTGTAATTACTAATCATTTACAGTATTACTAATCAATCAATATTACTGTAGTAACTGTAGATCAATCAATTCTTACTGTTATCATTATTTTTTCCAACCACTGGAGGTAGATCAACCTCTCCATCTTTGCCGGAGCCCACCACGAGATCGGCTGAGCCACGAGTAAGGAGCCAGAAAGCCAAGATTGCGCCTCGGAGAGCACAGAGCCATCCACCACCATTGTCGTTGTCATCGTCATCATCCATGATCAACGGGTTGATCATCATCCACCATCATTAATTATCCCGTCTAGTTAATTGTGGTTAATGATGGGTTAACCCTATGCTTAGTTGATGGTTAACCCATCATTAATTAAGCATCAGTTGATCATGAATTAACATCAACCAACCAAAAATTAATGGGTTGATCATCAATTGACATTAACATGCAAATGATATTTTCTCATCAATTGTGCAAAAACATTAGTCATTAAGTCACCCCTACAGCTGGGCGTTTGCTTATACTCATATCAACTGGTTGTATCTATCCTGGTTTGTAGATATTACCATTGGTATTAGCTACCTTCTCAGACAGCGGTGAACACATAGTCGTTGCAAATGATGTTCGTGGTCGATTAGTGACATCTAAAGACAGTGTCAGATTGTTTGTGTATATTCAAATATATGCACACATGCGTGTGTTGGTCCGTCGTATCTCTTCTTGGGCATATAATATATGTAACAATATCAATCCAACTACCACACTTTGCAGTACTACAAACACGATCAGTTTTGATAGACGTATGACGCGATGAAACCGTGTTGCTTTACATAGTCCATCTATGTAGAATGGGCAATGAATGACCTGACTAGCTTGAAGCCTGTTCAACATCTGAGTTCTCGGGCTGCATCAACTCACGCGCCATGCCATAGCGGCCTAACCGGTGGAGATTACCATGGCAAGTGGTCATAAAATCATATAAAATCAAGGCAGTGGCAGTCACAGATAACCAGGCATCCTAGAAAAGATAAAACATCCAAGACGACCATCATAATAGGGAGCCGGAAGCCGTCTGAACATTGAGGATGGTTGATATATTCCAGCATGTACATTTTGAAGAAAAGGTATCAGTTCTCCCAAGGCAAGCAAAGCATGTGCATCTAGATAGAGCGAGAGAGATCAGAAAGAAAAGGGAAGGAAGGAGAGACAGAGAGAGAGGGAAAGGAAGAGAGAACTATGGGTCCGCATATCTGCAAGGACGTGGATATTCGCGTGAATTTAGTGAGCATGTTTTACGATATGTTGGTGAGCCAAGTGAAAGCATTCGTACAATGTGCATGATGGAGCTGGAACAGGATGAGGTGACTCGGCAGCACTGAGAGAGAGCCAACCGAGTGATGCCCACCCAAAATTAAAGTTAAAGAAGGAAAACCATGAGATGCAACCAGGGCAGTTCTTGTATCATTCAGTGCCTCCACTGCTCGTTTACGACACGCCGCAGAAGCGCGATGTGATGCGCTCAGATCGACGTTTCTCTTAGCGTGAACTCAAAGAGTTGGACTGGGAGGCAGGGAGCAGAGTTTCTCTGCCGAGAAAATCCGAGGTGGTTTATACCTGCTGAGTTTCTCCCTTCGCTGCGCACACAGCTCACCCAGCTCACCTCCTGCAAAGGTATGCTCACCATCCAAAAACTTCGCAAGATCCTTCCACATAGACCTCCGGGCTTGCCGATTCAGCAAAACCTGGGAATTTTATGGAATTTTCATCATGGGAGCTGCTACACCCCGGAGGAGAATCCCAATAAATAAGCAACCAATATATGCGGTGGATCAGCAAGCTACTATAAGCAGTGCCGATGGTTCAATGCTGAAGAAAAAGACTCGTCATATTGATATTTCCATCTCCATGTCCGTTTTTTTCACATCAATTGCAGATCATTCTTTTTGGTGGTACGGGTCGGGGTTGGATCGGTCCAACATAATTTCTTGGTATCCAGTGACCCGTCTAAAGAGAAACTGCACCATTCCCTGTGGCTGAAGTGGGTGTACCCTTTCATTATTCTTCGTGCATTCTATAGCTGATTTTCTTGGTTGATAGATCTACCCTGTTGAGTTCATGGTTGGTTGGTATATCCCCTGTCATGCTTGATTGTCGTACTCTATCATTTACCACTGCTAATGGATATAACCCCTTCTATGACCACCACATAGCCACTGTGGAACCTCTATAGAACCCCTATATAATCACCATCAACCAAAGTTAACTATTATATATGGACACCGTTAATAACCATCATTTTCTGCTTATGACTATTGCGCAACCACTATTAACCACTGCATAACCACTATATAACCACTATCAACCCCTGGTATAACCAGTGATCCATCGTTCAAACGCTCAATTTGTTGGGTACAGCTGATACACAAAGCCAGGGTGACACGACTCGGCCAAGCTGGGCCATGTTCACTCAACTCGCCACCTGTGAGCGTCGGCCTGTGATTCAACAAGCTTTTCCTGATGGAAACAGTTTCATGTGTCAACAATAGATTTGCTCTGATATGTGTTTGGTTGCACAGCATCCAAAATTCGGGGCAACGGGTTTGGACTCCCCCCCCCTTCTTTGGAGAGATTTGGGCCCCTCCGTCCTGGTTTCTCCGAATTGAGGCCCCAACTCATCGTAAGGATCATCTGGAGAGTCGATGTCAATCCAACCTGGTGAGGGCTCTACGTCCAAACATGTCTTGCTTAACAGTACTGTGGAACAACGGTTTTACAACAACTGTATATTGAATGTATTGTTGTGATCATGGCAAGAATGGTGCAAGAATGGTGGGTAGATAGGAACGACAGGAAGGACTTCAGTTTATGAATCACGGTTCATAGGCAGTGAAGATTCAAGATGAGGAACATCATGTGGGTCCAACCCCCATCCCGTTGGAAGAGGATCCGGGTGACCAAAACGATGGGTGTGTTGTCACTGTTCCAGGGTCAGGCCATTGTTGCCAACAAGGAGGTCATGCCAACTTCTGAGCCCTTCCCATGGCGCAACAGCCCATTCTGTATATCAAACGGAAACTCTGGGACCGCGTCATCCCCATGTCAAAAAACATGCTCAAATGGCACCCAAATGTCAAAGTCAAGGGGAAATCCCACCTGCAATGTCCACTTCTTGCTGGGTGTGACTATGGGCGTGTCCTCAAACATGTACTCCCAATGCAGATCCGTTGCGTTCTCCAGCGTACTGCTGAGCTTGGCCATAGACTGGTCTATGTTTGCTCATTCTTACCTCCCAAATATCGGTCGTATGATTTTGTGTATCAGAATGGTTTGCTGAAGGTTTTTACCTCCCAAATATTTGTCGAATGGTTTTCCATTTCCGTGACTTGAATGGACCCTTCAGTACCAGCTGAGACCGTCGTTTTTCAGATTATGCGTAACAATTTCAGTTGTACAACTTACTTGCAAATATCATCTCATATCATCTCATATCACATTTCTCATACAACCATACCCTGCCCTTTGCCTGGCCTTTTCCCCATCCCGTTTCGCACCTTTGAACCATGCAGGTGGCTTGTGAAAGTAGATGGTGGTCTGCGAGGCCGTGCCGGGACAATGTGCGTTAAAGCGCATGAAAACCTGATGAACAACACACGTGCAGCTTCATCTATTTATCTATTTACTATACGTGATTGAAATGTTTCGTATCAATATACATATCTTAGTATGTTTGTCTTTCCATGTATATGTTTGTATATATGTATATGTATGAGTTTGTTGTCCCAATGCTGTGGTATCTTTGTCCTGACAAACCGTTACTGAGAATACAACATCTGTCCGTACAGGAAGGCTGAAATACACTAGTTACTAGTTGTGTTTGATTACGTGCAGGGTCACCTTTGGACAGTTGGATCCAAAACTTTCGGGTAACCCCAGCCTTGGCAGTTTCATCACCTGACAAAATGTTCTCTAGTATAGAAGACCTGGCTGGAAGTCGCATCTTTTTCAAGTAAGTTGTGGACAAATTGAAAGATCTTCCAGTACATTGCCAGATTGTACCGATAGAATTTCCGCTTCGATTACCGCATGCAGCTTTCTGATCGACGTTTCGCGTGGCAATATCTGTTGTGATGACCACTTCCAGCAGCGTCAAAACCTTCAAGGAAAATCCGAGAAATCACTGAGGCTTCAGGAATTAGCAGTTTCTTACATCAACAAATGATATGCCTAATATGAATGTGTATGTATATATATATATATAGGTTGTATATGTTAGTAAATTGCTTCCTGATAAATTCAAGTTGATCATTTGTTTGAATATATCTTACATCAACACGTTTTTTCAACGGGAATATATCCCCAAGTTCTCAAACCAACAAATGATATATATATATATATGTATATATATATATATATTCATCATGACTTCCTTGATTCTATACCAGATCCAACTCTCTATTTGCAGGACCCCAGTGACACGACTGCCATTGGGTCGCGCCTCCTCTCCACTCTTGGGATTTTGCACCTGACGTCAGAGTGAAATCTGCAGCTCGATGGGTTCGCGACATCTCCAAATTCGAACAGCAGAAAGGTGCTGCTTCGATAGTATTCTTGTGTATGCATATTTGTATATAGACATCTCATTGTATGTGCATATGCATGTATAAATGTAAGAAAAGTGATACATGTGTGTGTGTGTATGTCTCAATACATCTCCATGTATACATTCATGTACACAACATGGACTGCTGGTGGTACTCTGGCTGGCTATCCCACAATGACACTCCCAGCACTGGCCGTGGGGCGGCACGTCGGCACCTCAAAAAGATCTGGATGCTGTGTGTACAAATCCTCAAAGGACTTCACGATGATATCAGGAACCGACCTCGCAGCTGAGCCGCTGGAAACCTGGAAACCCCCCGTGGAAGTCGGCTGGCAAATGTCATGATCATGAGCCTGCCAATGTACTTGCGTGACAATCTTCATCCACAGCTGAATTCGTGGAAATATGGTTCCCATATACTTGAAGACCAGGAAAATGCGATTGCCAAGCCACCCAAAGTCTTCAATGTGGCTCATGCTTTTGGGGCAAAGCTGATTTCTGGGCAATGGGATCAATCATGCTTGCATCCCATGTTGTCATGCATTCTAAAGGCGGGCCCGAATGAAGCAATAGGATCTTGAAGGATAGTCATGACCACTCATTAGCGATACTCGACAGTATGGCCGGCTTCTGGAGATTCCCAGCTCTTGAACTGTGAGATGATGCATGAGTCCACGAGCTGGGTTGCTTTAAACACTCTTTACATCTCTACACTCAAGAAACATCTCTATATTATATACTCTAAACTCTATAAAACCAACAAAAGCAAAACAAAACAAGCTCACCCCAGCCCAAGCGAGATCCAATCAACAGGGACACTGATGGAAGAGTACAATCAGACCCTAGAGGACGGGGCCCACATCTGCCATCCGCCGCCGATCTGCGACTTGGCTTCGGGGCCTTTCCTTCAAACGGCCCTTGATGTAATTGGCCATGGGTTTGATCCGGTCCTTACCAGTGACGGTCCACTGAGGACCAGCAGAGGACCAGCAAGGCACCAGCAAGGGAGCAAAGTTCTGGGGAACCCGTGCTAGACTATAATTACACCGGCATAGACCCCAGATAGAACATGTATGGACAACAAGGTTGGGGTAGGGAATCAAGTAGGTTCTAATGTTTGATCAAAAATTGTTGTCAATGATTTCGATGAAAATGTCAAATGCCATGCTCCCAAGTCTGAAGGCATCTTCTGAATCTTGACCTGAAATTTTCCGATTTCCATTTCTTTTTGGAATAGAACTCTTCTTTCTCCTTGGAATGGAACTCTTCTTTCTCCTTGCAATAGAACTCTTCTTTCTCCTTGGAATGGAATTCTTCTTTGACCTTGGAATAAAACTCTTGCTTCTCTTGGAACAGAACTCTTCTTTCTCTTTGGAATAGAACTCTTCTTTCTCCTTGAAATAGAACTCTTCTTTCTCCTTGGAATAGAATTCGTCTTTGACCTTGGAATGCAACTCTTCTTTCTCTTGGAATGGAACTCTTCCTGCTCTTGGAATAGAACTCTTCTTTCTCCTTGGAGGGGGAATAGAATTCTTCTTTGACCTTGGAAAAGAACTCTTCCTTCTCTTTGGAATCGAACTCTTCTTTCTCCTTGCAATAGAACTCTTCTTTCTCCTTGGAATAGAATTCTTCTTTGACCTTGGAATGGAAATCTTCCTTCTCTTGGAACAGAATTCTTCTTTCTCCTTGGAATGGAACTCTTCTGTCTCCTTGGAAAAGAACTGTTCTTTGACCTTGGAACAGAACTCTTCTTTCTCCTTCAATAGCACTCTTCTTTCTCCTTGGAATAGAATTCTTCTTTGACCTTGGAATGGAACTCTTCCTTCTCTTGGAATAGAACTTTTCTTTCTCCTTGGAATGGAACTCTTCCTGCTCTTCGAATAGAACTCTTCTTTCTCCTTGGAATAGAATTCTTCTTTGACCTTGGAAAAGAACTCTTCCTTCTCTTTGGAATCGAACTCTTCTTTCTCCTTGCAATAGAACTCTTCTTTCTCCTTGGAATAGAATTCTTCTTTGACCTTGGAATGGAAGTCTTCCTTCTCTTGGAACAGAATTCTTCTTTCTCCTTGGAATGCAACTCTTCTCTCTCCTTGGAATAGAACTCTTCTTTGACCTTGGAATGGAACTCTTCTTTCTCCTTACATTCGAACTCTTCTTTCTCCTTGCAATAGAACTCTTCTTTCTCCTTGCAATAGAACTCTTCTTTCTCCTCGGAATAGAAGTCTTCTTTGACCTTGGAATGGAACTCTTCCTTCTCTTGGAATAGAACGCTTCCTTCTCTTTGGAATAGAACTTTTCTTTGACCTTGGAAAAGAACTCTTCCTTCTCTTTGGAATCGAACTCTTCTTGCTCCTTGCAATAGAACTCTTCTTTCTCCTCGGAATAGAAGTCTTCTTTGACCTTGGAATGGAATTCTTCCTTCTCTTGGAATAGAACTCTTCTTTCTCCTTGGAACAGAATTCTTCTT